>JACEOJ010000124.1:75789-223715 GCA_013761285.1 Campoletis sonorensis
TTATTATTATTATTATTATTATTATTATTATTATTATTATTATTATTGAGGCTTTTTTTATGTTTTATGTATCTTAAGATGATACACTGGGTCATTTCGACCCAGGCTCATATTCCGACGTCAATCAGCCTCCTTCAGACATATTTCCAGAGACTGTTGAGGTTTTTTGAAAAGGATTTATGATTGTTGTTTATTTATGAATCTTGCGCTGATACACTGGGTCATTTCGACCCAGGCTCATATTCCGACGTCAATCAGCCTCCTTCAGAAATATTTTCAGAGACTGTTGAGGTTTCTTGAATAGGATTTATGATTGTTGTAAGCGAAAATGTTCCAAGTCACTTGGTTGAATGACGAATTTTTAAAATCTCGTATTTTTTTTTTTTTTTTTTTTTTTTTTTAATGAAATGCTCATATTTTCCCATTATCATTGTTGGTATCGTCTTTATTGTTATTGTTTTGGTGCAATAATTTTTATCAGAAATGAAAATACATGAAGCCGACGAAATGATAAGATCCACAGATTCTTGAAGCGTTAAAACCGTGGAAAACGGGAGTTGATGCGATCGGTAAAAAAGAAATTGGCACGACAAAAGTCGTCTTGAATAATGATTGTGGAAAGTCCGAATGCAATCTTGCAAATTTCGTTACCGACGCGATGGTCGACGCGGTGAGTCGATAAAAGACGATTATGAATTGAAAACTATAGTCTTGAATAAATTGCTTATAATATTTTTTAAATCGTTAAAACTTTATTAGTGGATGGATAAAGCCGAAAATCTATCGGATTGGACTTACGCAGCGGTCGCTTGCACCAACACCGGTGGGTTGAGAACTCCGATCGGTAATCACGTTAACGATCGTGTAACGTTTAACGATCTCATCACTACAATGCCTTTCGAAAATACTTGGGATGTCGTCGAGCTTCAAGGACGTGATATCATTGCAGTATGTCTTTTAAAAATCAAAAAAATTCTTTCCATAGGAACATTTTGAAATATGCATTTAACGTTTCGAGCTCCTCTGTAGCCGTTCGAATTGTTTTTTATAATCGAGGCTGCTGCGCGATCCTAAGAACTTAAACTTTCAAAACATGATTTTTGACAGCATTTAAAATAATGAATTTTACATTAAGAAAGTTTCTTTAGGGATTCCTTCAGAAATCGGTCGATTTTTCGTCGACTTCGACTCCATTCAGTAGAAATATCATGAAATTGAAATAAATCGATAATCCATCGAAATTAAACTCGCGCGAACTCAAAAAATACCTTTGCCAGGGTTGAAGAAAAATATAATAAATAGTATGATATAATAAAAATATAAATATTAACAAATATTCATCATTTACTTTTTTTGATTGTCCCTCCAGATATTGCTGCAGAGCGTTGGCGACGCGGATTCGGATCTCTATGCTTCAGCACACAGTTTTCTTCAGTGGTCCGGTCTCAAAACGACTTTTGATCTGAGCAGAAAACCTGACGAACGCCTTGTCGAAGCAACAATTCGGTGAGTCAAATAACAATTGAAATTACATTTAAAATATCGTGGAAAATTTTCCATTCTGTTTTTTATCGGTATGGACCAGTTGTTGAGAATTTGTGTCAAAGTTTTAAGGGTTATCAGTTATTTCGACACTGATCAATCTTTCGGTTGACATTCAAAACGTTTGGTAACATTCGTTACTCATTAAAGGATTTGAGTTGCCGGAAAATACTCATTTTTTGAGCCTTTTATTTTAGTAAAACCGGTCAAGACGAACTATTAGTCGTCCAGCCAGTAAAAATCGTGCACCGCATTTTTTCGCGGTCACATATGTGATTTGGATAAAAATTAAATTGACACGTTGCTCATCGACTTTTATCAGAAAATGAGAAGGTCCAAAATCGAAGCTCTCTGAGAATATAAATCTTTTTAACTGGAAAAATTGTTCCATTGCGGAACATGTTTTCTGCAGGTGCCAAAAGTGCGATTTACCAGTATACGAAAATATCGATCCCGAGAAATGGTATCGAATTATTGCAGGTTCTTTTCTAGTACAAGGGGGCGATGGATACAACATTTTCGCAAATAATCATCGTAATCACAAAGTCGGTATGCTCGACATCGATCAATTAGTTAATTATTTTCAACGAATGAGTCCCGTTACGAAGGGAAAAGATAAACGTTTAGTATTAAAAAATGCGCCAATAATTAGTAATAAAAAAAAAAGTTACACATGATTTTTCTGAGTATAATCGAATCCGACTATAAAATCGGAATTCATAAGTGGAATTCATTGGTTTTTATGCCGTTGAAAAACGAGTTGAAAAATTTTGCCTAGCGAAAATTTTTCCAAAGCATTAATCCCCAAGTGAGGGAAAGTAAAATTATTCACAATAGAAAAAAATTGTGTAGTCCATTATTTTTATGGAATATTCGTAATAAAAAATCGAAAAAAGTTGGGTGATTGAAAATCTTCGACTTTTGACCAAATATTCTCCCAACTTCCATTTATTCCACGATCCATTGACTATCGTGAAAAAAAAATATACAATTGGTCGAACTGTTTAACTGTATTTGACCATTCTCCGAAGACTCATTCGTCAACTCGTTGCAAAAGTGCCATGGCCGAGTAACATTTGCTCACAATCTGCAAAAATTAAATATTAAATAGCATTTCTTGCTTTCTCGTGAATTGACAAAACAAATTTGTGCACTTGAATAAGTGTTGGTTCTTTTAACCAAAACATTCAGTTCCATACGCCCGCAGCTAAATATTTTGTTTCGATTTCACAAAATGATTCGTGAATAATTTAGTGAAATTGTTTAGTCGTTTCGGTAATTGATAATTGAATTTTAAGCCTAATTGAATTAAACCTAATTATTACAGTTGGACAAAATACATTGTTTAAGATTCTTCGTAGGAAGAAAATGATTGCAATGTGACAATTCGTAATAGGATTTAAATTTTAATTACATTCATAAACGTCACAGACGACACTTCCAGTACATGTCCAACTCTTATTTTAATCGGTATTTGTCCTCGGCACATGAGAATTCTCAAAGTCGTTTTAAAACGTTTGTCCGCGTTGTACCATTTTGAATGATATGCAGCTGAATTGAGGCTCTCACTCTTAAAAAAATGCGTGACGTATGAGCATTTAATAATCAATAGTCATCTTCGTTTCTTTTTATGAAAACAAAAACTAAAGAAAATTAAAGCCAGAGTTAAGAACATTCGTGAATTTCCATCACGATAATATGGTACGAAATAATTAAAAAATTGAAGTGTAGGTAAAGGATACTAAAGATAAGTACGATATTTATTTGATTTTTCGCACTTTTTACCTTTACAATGATGTCGGTACCGAACCAACAATAGAGAAACAATTGAAACAACGCACAGGTGAGTAAAGTAACATGTTCAATAAATTCATTGCTGCTCAAATGACGTCTCTGAATCATAAAAATAATTTTAACCATGAATCTAATCACAAATTCATATAAATTTACTTACGTCTATTATTTGAAAACCCGTCATCGTTATCATGACGAGGCTCGAGGCGAATTGCAGCAGCAACGTATGATTAAATATACTTTGTACAAGTTTGACGTACCTATGAATATTTGGATGATACAATTTTCCACATGATTTTTTACAAATCAGAACTTTGAGTTGTAATAATAAGAAAAATCGTTATTACGAGGCACTTATTTACGAAGATTGTTTAAAAATGATAAAAACCAGATGAAGTTACCTCAAAATTTGTTGATGGTGTTCTATACACATTTTCAATTCCGCCACAGGGTCTATCGATAATTCATTCTCAACCGATCGACAGACACATTCGATTTGAAAGTCGTTTGTATCGATCACTGACTCAATACTTTTTTCTTTGTTCTCGATGCTCAATTGGTCGTGACACAAAATTAATCTTTGTTTCACAAGATCCAACTGAGTTGCGAGATGTATGAGAAAAACCATGAAAAGTGAATCGTGAGATGCGACAGCTCCAGCGATGTAAAAGAAGCTCATTTCGTCGTAGACAAATAATAACCAATAGGAGAAAATGTTGTTGGATCGTAACCGTATAATCGGGCTGATTCGTACAATGTTTTCATTTAAACAATCAATTGATCATTTGGTCATTTTAACAATCATATGGTCATTTTTTTCGAAATTTTTTTTTCACCTCAGCGGTAACATGTCCACGTTTCCCTTGTAAAATATCAGAATTCTTCCATAAATAAAAACCGCATACCAGAAGACCATGACAATGAATGTCAGGCTGAATAATTTGCAGGCTCGTATCGTTGAAGTGACGATTTTCTCGCGGTAAATTGCTTATCGGAAAAAATAGGCAAGATTTAAAAACAATTCTAAACTTATGAGACATATTAGGATGAAGTATTTGTTATTTTTTTAAATCGGTTCGAGGGAAGGAAAGATAGGATTCTTGTTCATTGAACAAATAAAAAAAACATCGTCGAGATCGAAATTTCATTTGAAAAAACTTATCTCGTTTTTCGTTTCTAATATTAAAATCCGGCAGATTTATAGATTCATTATGTCATTCACTTGGTTCATGCAAAATTAATGATCATCAAAAGTTACCAAATTTTCGATTGCAAGGCTGTCGTCTTTCGTAATTAAGCAGATCAACGAGTTCTTCAACGTCGTTTCTTCTTTGCCACAAATTGACAATTTTGATCATTGTCGAAACCATACCGGTTACGATTGTGAAATGTTGGGTAAACGTTACCATGTTATTTCGATTGTTCCACGCGTGCATCATTTCTGCAGTCATTTGTGGCAGCCCAGCTAGGCAGAATAATCCGATGGCGTAATAATTGTACAATAAATTGTATCGATTTTTACCTGCCCAAGGATTCCACATTCCTTATCGACGGAGAGTAATTCACGTTGTAAATTCTCAAAATCTTGACACAATCATTATTTTCCTTATCAATCAGAACAGTCCGTTTCTTACCTAAAACCGTCAGAGTTTGAATATTAAAGTTTAAATAATTATCGTCGAGTTTTAACAGTCCCATTGCAGCAGTTTATTTAATTTTCAATAAATCCAATGTTTTGTGGGAAATCGTATTTCTTGAGAACTTGAAATTTAGACCGATTCGTGTCACCACCGATCTGTACTCAATCGAGACATTTGATCGAATGATAGTTTGCAACTTTATCGCCACATTGGCCTCTCTATTACTTTGTTTCAATAATGCAACCAGGCATCAAAGAGACAATTGCAAAAGTTGGGGAAATGTATAAGTAGCGTGATGACGAAATGATTGTGGGTTGGCATTTTGTCCCCTATTCGATAGGTCGCTATTCTGTGAATCGAACGACGCATATGATGTGCATCTTCTGATTATTTTATGACACCAAACCAGACGTTTCCACCCACACGCTTGTCGTAACTCTTAGATCACGATGATACATTTTTTAAGCCTGTGTGTTTCGTGATCATCATTTTCCCCGATCGAAAATGCAGAACACAATTCGTTCGGTGACCATAATTTTTGAACCTCCTGCTAAAACTTTCGCTCCTTTTTGTACGGTCAGTCGTTTCTTTGTCTTCCAGTTGTATTTACTTGAAAATTGTCACAGTCAGCAGAGAACACGATCGCAAAAGTGAACTCTTGCGGGATTGGGATTTTATAACTGAATAACATTGTTTTTTCACGACTTCGGAATTAAAGTTTACCTCGAGTTAGTTCCTCACTAGTGGAAAATTTCATAAAAATAGAAACTTTGAGTGATCGAGCTGTGATTATAGTTTTTATAAACAAGTTTTTTTTTTTGCAAAATGCTTCTCGCGGTAAACGCGATTTCAATTATCGTCGAATCGATTGTCTTTTTTTGTCGTACGATTCATGGAATGTTTATAAACTTAAGGTTTTATTGACAATTCATATAACAGAGTATTTCATTTTGACAAGAGATCTCTGGTTTTTTCCAATTTACTCGTTCACTTGTTGTAGGAGAGCCATGGAAGAATAACACTTGCTTATTATCTGTTAAGAAAAAAAAAAAAAAAACATAAATAATCACCTTACACGAGCTTGTAACGTTTATTTGAAACTTTTGACTGAACAACAAATTCTGCAAGTTTTTATTGTGCAGTCAGATCGTATAACATATTCGAAAGTTTGATATCGTTTCGTTATTCAATTGGTTGGGACAATGATCGATAAGGAAGAAATTTCTTGATCGTTGTATTTGGAAAGTGACCAAGGAGGCCAATAAATTGAAATTATTCTAAACGATATGTTTCAGTAAGAAAAAATTGTTTGCTCAAAAAGCTGTAGTTCAGTTAAAGTCCCACTCACTTGCATAAAAGTTTGTGAGGATAATTCGCAAATGTAACCAGCTCTGAATTTAATTGGTATCTGACCTCGGCAAAGAAGAATGCTGAGAGTTTTTTTAAAGCGGATATCGGTGTCGTACCATCTCGAGGAATAAGCGGACAGGCTAATCGTTTCACTCTAAAAAACCATTTCGAAGATACGGAGGCTTTAGCGATAAGAATTTTAAAAAATTGGGTTAAACAAAAAACACATTTTTTACCTTCGAAATGATGATTGTACCGAACCAGCAGTAAAGAAAAAGTTGGAATAGTGCGCACATCAAAAAGTTCATCGTGTCGATGAATTCGTTCGTGCTTAATTCTTGTTCCTTGATAGAACAAACATTTTTTTTAAATAAATGTGGACCCAAATTATTATGAGGAGGAATGAAGCAAAATCGATTGAGACTCACCCCTAAAATTTGAAAACCAGCCATTGAAATAATCAATAAACTCGTACCAAACTGCAGCAACAATGTATTGTTGAATATACTTTGGACAAGACTGACATATCTGTTGACAGTTCATGCAAAAATGATAGTTAATCAGTCGATTCTCAAGAAAAACAAATTTTACATCGATCTTCATCATTCAACCCAATTCAAATCTTGAATCTTTATTCTTCTTCACTTTACAGAGACTGTAACATTATTTTAAACTGTTCAAAATAAAGAATGATTTTTGAATAGAAGGACCTCGAGTTCTTGTAGAATGATTGAAAACACATTTTAACGTTTATTCCGTTTGTTTTTTTTTCTCAATGAGTTTTCTCATGCATTGACCTTAATTTGTGACACTTTTTAATACCTGAGTATTAGTTGATGATGTTGAATGCAAGTATACAATTCGACGATAGGGTCTAAAGACGTTTCGTCTAAAATCGAACGACAAATAGATTCGATTTTCAAGTCATACAGCGTGTAGTCATAAACAATAAAACTATTATTGCTTTTGTCAGTAACGTTTTCTCGGCACAATTCCAATCTTCGCTTCAAAAGATCCAATTGCGCACCAACGTGTATGAGGAATACGGTGAAAAAAATATCGTGAGAAGCTGTACACCCAGCCAAATAGGAAATTGTCATTTTGTCAGTTACGAACATTAGCCAATACGACGAAGTACCATTAGAATTTAAAAGCCATAGTGGACTGTTGCATTATCCATTGGACCATAAAGAAACAAAAAATTCTGATAATAATTAAGAATAGATAAACGTAATAATAAGATAAAAATCAAATCATCTTTACCTCGTTGATATCTGATTCATGTCTCCTTTAGAATAAATAAGAACTTTTCCATAACTAAAGCAACAGTACCAAAAAACCATGATGATAAAAGCCCAAGCAAATAGTTTGCAAGCTCGAATGGTCGAAATGATCACTTCATCGCGATAGAAAGCTTAGAAATAAATAATTCTTATCTCAAACGGTACCAAATATTTTGAAGATAATTGCCAGGGAAAATGTATAAAATAAAATCCTCCCGATTTATTCTTAATTGATTTCATAAAATTACCAAATTTTCGATTGCAAGCCTGGCGTCTTTCCCAATTTAGGAGATCGACAACAGTCACGATATCAGGTCTACGACGCCACACGTTGACAACTTTTACCATGGTACTAACCATAGCTGTGACCAAAGTAAAATGTTGGGTGAACATGACCACGTTTTTTCTGTTTTTCCAAGCGTGAATTATTTCACCAAGACTTGTGGGTACACCAGCAAAGCAGAACAAACAGAGGGCGTAAATCGTGTACAAACGTTTTTGCACGTTCTCTTTTTCACAAGGATTCCACATTCCTTATCCCGATTATAATGTGCGATGAAAATTAGACAAAAAAAAAAAAACGATAAATTATTTTGCTTTGACATTCTTTCTAATAATCGTGAAAACTTGAAATCTTACCAAATATCGTCAACAGTCGAAAATACCAAGTTAAATAATGCTCATCGAGCCCCAAACTCCTAACCTTCATTGCCATTGTGAATCGCAATTTATTATTACTTTGCTTTCTTTCTGTCGACGTTAAAAACATCGAATTTGAAAATTTTCAGAAACACAATCGCATTAACCATATTTTTTTGTTCCTCGCACCCATTTCAACATGTTTCGGTGTTCTTCAGCGATTTTTGTGTTATAAAAATGTCAAAGTCCGAGTACATTGTGAGGGATCGACTGAGGAGAAACGCATTGGGCGAAATTTCTATATTCCTTTTTTTTCATAGTTACTTTGACATTTTAATAAATAATAAAGCGAACGTTTAAGGACCTCAACTGTTCACGAAAGTCACACGAGAAATGTGTCCCCGGCAAAACAGACATAATGGTGGATGATCATAGGCTAGAATATAAGTGTCGCTTTTTACGATAAGTTTTCTTCACTTTGCTGATAGATTGGGCGGCAGAGAGTTTGCATAATGTATTCATTGATTTTTTCATGAGCCACTTGGCTGTCCTCGAACACGCATGGCAGCATTTGACGTTCTACGAAATCTATACAAATTGTTTCAGTCATTCTTCGTGTATTTTTCGTAACTTATGAAACTCGCTTTTGACGTAACACATTTTTCTTGAAGCTAGTTCTCGACAAGTTACAACAATTGTAACATCGAAGTATTCGAAAGTACGTTTAGCGATAAAATTGAGAGTCAAAACGACGGTGATGCTTCGGAAGGTTGGGACAAGTATAAAAATTGGTTTCTTGATTAACGATAATTTATTTTTCGTTTGAAAACTTATAAAAAAAAACTTCGAACTCGATTTTCAACGACGACAATAATTAAAAAATTGAATTTTTCGAGACATGTTTATTTTATTTTATTTTACAGTCGTAAATAAAAACTAAATGATAAAATATTAATATAAAAAAGTGTACAGTCGTAGAAAAGCTCAATTGCAATGTCATTTGCCGGTGTAATAATTTGTTTTGACGAATGGCATTTTAGTAACAGTCGCTTTGTAAGTTTTGCCTCGAACCTCGACAAGCACCCCACCACCGTTTTGTGCCAAATCCAATGGCACGTAACCCATTGCTATAGGGCGACCAAGCGTTGGGCTTGGTCCACCGGAAGTTACTTGACCAACTTTTTCACCCTCTGGAGTCAAAATAGGCGCATTTTCCCTAGCCGGAGGCCCCTGAACGAGCGTCAAACCAATTCTCTTCTTTCTTACACCCGTTTTTATCTGCCCGAGGATCACTTTCGCCCCAGGAAAGTTCCCTTCTGCTCTGCGTCTCTTTGCTGGATAAACAAAAATCGTTTTACTCGTTAAATTGGGCAATTTTTGAATTGACCTTGAAGTAACGAAAAAGCTCCGTAAAATTCCAATCACTCGAGGTCTTCAAACCGTTGTCACATGACAGACAACAAATTTTAACCCGTAGAAAAGTTTTCGCAACATTTGCAAGATCTATTTGAAGCAAATTTCGAACTTTAAGCCTGTCAACACCTTTGTACGATTGAAAAAAAAACCTCAGCCCATTTTTGCCTTCATGCTGCGTGGACTGATTCGTTTGTATTTTGATTGGACGCCCGGTGTCAAAGAATTGAGCTTTCGAAAATTTTAGGTCGATTAGATATTGATTCAATAGGGCAGAATAGTTTGTTCATCAAAAAATATATTAACATGCTGGAATGAATTGGATATAATCGAGAAAAGGATATCACTAGAATTGGCAAAATGCCTAAATTTTTTTTGAACTACATTTCACAGCATCATTCAGTCATTCTTTTTTTAGTTTCGTCTATTCTTGATACTGGAAGAGAGCGGAGATCAGCATTGCAATTAGAAGAGTCCAATGACATTATTATTCGTTAAAAAAACAGGATCCGATTTTTGATTGTTTTATCCGTTCTTTTATTTTGAATGAATATGAAGCTCCTTACCAACAAGCCACGTGAGACCAGCTTCGACAGGGGTTGTTTCTTCATTTATGTCGTGTCCATAAAGACAAAGTCCAGCTTCGAGTCTAAAGGATATAAAATCATTGTATACGTTGAAGAATGTATTAATATTTGAACAACTTTACGAAAAAAATTGGATTCTCGTTGCCAAGTAAGTTCTATTGAACGAACCTCAAGCTGTCACGTGATCCAAGCCCTGCCATTTTCACGTCTGTATTTTCGAGAATCATTTCAACCAAACTCCTCGCATCTTTTCCAGCGACCGAAATTTCAAAACCATCCTCGCCAGTGTAACCACATCTCGATATTCTCGTTTCAATGTTTGAAATTTTCGTCTGGATGCAGTTCATGAATTTGAGCTTTTGCAAATCGTATTCTACCAGTCGTTGAAGCACTTGAGCTGCTGTTGGCCCTTGTAACGCAATCAAGCCTTGTTCCAAAGGATCCAGATATTGCAGATCAACGATTTTACCGTTTTTCTGAAAATCATTCTGAGACCAAAGACTTTTGATTAATGAAAAAATCTCATAAATGTCATTACCTTCTGCAGTTTACTTGAAAAAAGCATCAAATTTTGTTACTTTTCGTTGATTCAGCAAAAGTGTATCTTCGTTCCTTCTTCCGGCATTAGAAACCACGAAGTATTTGTCGTCTCGATCTTTCGTTATTATCAGATCGTCGAGAATGCCACCATTCTCATTGGTAAATACTGTCAAACTGGCAGCTCCGGGAGCAAGATTTTTCAAATCAATTGTCGTCAATGATTCCAAATATTCACCTGCGTTCTTGCCCGTTACTATTGTTTGCATCATGTGACCAACGTCAAACAATGACGCGTAAGTTCTCGTGTGCTGATGAGAAACGGCGATCGCATCGCGATATTGCACAGGCAACAGCCATCCAGAAAAATTTACGATTTTTCCTGGTAAAATGAAAAAATTTGATCAATTGTTGTTGCTATTAATTACTTTATCAAATGAAAAGAGTTTCAATTCAAAACGGTCGCCATTTTGGTATCGCTTACAATTTTTTCTCCATTCGTTGCAAACGTTAGTTACGATGAAATGTAAATTCAAATAAAATGATAAAAGAGATCGTTGGTGCACTTG
Organism: Campoletis sonorensis; assembly: GCA_013761285.1. Taxonomy (NCBI): domain Eukaryota; kingdom Metazoa; phylum Arthropoda; class Insecta; order Hymenoptera; family Ichneumonidae; genus Campoletis; species Campoletis sonorensis. Next base: position 87,144 of record JACEOJ010000124.1, read on the forward strand.
TTAATTATTAATTGTTGATTCAATGGAGACAAATTATAGGAAAAAAAACGAATGGCGTGTTTTTGACTATAATTAATATGGCGTCGATTGATTGAACATTTAATAAGCGCCATCTTGAATCGTACTCAGTTGATAAAGTAATTCTCGAAATTTATGAAGAATTGAAAGGAAATTATTTAGAGTATGATAATGAACATATATTTTTGTCGCTTGAATTTTGTTACCGTTCAGTTCGACGTGCAGATCGTGCAAGCAGGTTTTTCTTGGTTCGCAAGTGTCAGTAGAAAATCCTTTTCGTCCATGTCCGGATGAGATGTTGGAGCAAAGGGGTTGAATTTCGCGGTCGCAATGGACGTTACTAACTTTACATCTGGTTGCAATTGTTTTTTCGAATTGTTCGTGAACGAGCAAACGACCGAGTGAATTTCCAAAACGTAGCATTTTCGATTCTCTTCTCGAGGTCCAGAGGCAAACTGCTTGAAATATTGATCGTCCGCAGATTCTTGTCGATAGAAATTCTACAGCTTGTTGAATGTATGAATGACTTAACAAGTACGAGCTAACTTGCAACACTGCTGGATTGAGATAAACTCGTTCGAATGATTTGTCCAGCTACAAGCCGGTTATTCAGTGATGAGCTTATCGAAAGATGTTTATACGTTAGTGGGGCAAAGGTCACGATGTCGGTAAGACGAGGTTTTGATACAGATGAGAGTTGAGACTGTAGCAATAATGTACATGCTACAGATATTGGTTTGGAATATTAAAAAAAAAGTTGGACGAAGCAAGTCACGCGTTTAAAGTCACGAGACTTTCCAGAATAGGGGATAAAAACGTATAAAGCATGAAAAATTATTTTGCTTATTCAATTTTTATTGTACCACGTAATAATAATAATGATCGTAATAATAATCGCAATAATCATTATCATCTCGTATAATAATGACAATAATAAATGTTAATAATAATAATAATCGATAATAGTAATAGTTGTTGTTTTTTTTCTTTTTCATTTCGTTTCGTAATAATTGAATAATAATAGGTAATAAATTTATAAATCGTTCGAACAAACGTCTTTGTGCGTCTCGCGCGAGTGTATATGTATATTTCTGTGTGCGTGTGTGTTTGTTTGTTGTATACAAATGCAACAACGTCGTTAATCGCGTTTCGAACGACGCTGCAAAGTGTGCATCGTCAATGGATATTTGTTCGACGGATTTATAAATGAAAATAATAATAAACAGAAGAATGGTCGAAATAGAGAACTCAACGTTTTTTCTTTTCTTGGAGAACGGATCGAAACGAATATAGTATCAATGCTCGTTCGTACATTTTGTTTTTCGTACAGAACTTTCGCTCTGCGCGTTCTTCGTGTTTTTACATACTTTTTTTTTTTTTATATACTTGACTTGACTTTTTTGTTTTTCACTTCATCATACCACGTTCGCATTTTTTTACTTTTTGAAACCTCGCTTCGTCTTCCTTCTCACGTATATATACTTTTTTGTTCTTGTTACTGTCAAACGTTCTCGTGTTTTTCTTTTTTTTCATATATATATATATATATTTTTTTTTCGTGTTTACACAATTAATGCAAAATGTCCCTACAGTCCGACGAATATGTGCTTTAGTCGTTCTTTGCTCGATGCTGTTTTTTGTTGTTGCTGTTGTTGTTTTTTTTTTACTGTTGTTGTTGTTGTTGTTCTTTTAAACCTCTTACACGTATTGTTTCTCATCGCTGTTTTTCTTTCTTGCTCTTTCTCTCTCGCTCTTTCTCTCCTTTTCAGTCTCAAACCATTCATTCACACTCATGGTTAAACGGGAATAATTGGCAGGGGATTAGCTGGGAAGGTTACTTATGAAAATGAACAGGTAAAATTATTAGTCGTTGGGGTCCGAGGGACGAAGAGATGCTTTTTTTATTATTTTTTTACCCTTTTCTACGGTTGCTTCGCTTCATTCCTTTGAAAAATACGGTTCCTGAAGGCATTGTGAAAAGTTTGTGAAGCTCATTCACTTTGAAGGGTTTTTTGTATCTTGCCACGATGTTGTTTATTTGGCCCTCTCGAAATTTGTGAAAACAAAGAATTTTCTAAAATATATTAAAATTAATTGAGACTTGCGAAATGACGAAACTTTTTTTTGAATTGCCAGAGGAATAGAAATAAATCGATGAGAATAGTTGATAAAAAAAATCAGAAAATTGAAAGAATCGTGTCCTCGTTAACCGAGTGTTATCACTCGTTATTATTTTAATTGCCAAAAACGTGTTTTCCCTCGTGTTTAAAATCCCAAATTTCTTCTATTCGAACAATGTTTTCGTTATTCTTTTCCTTTTCAATGCTTTGACTAAATTTCGAACAGTCCGAAAAACATATTTCTTTGCTTGCGCGAGACCGAATGCATATGAACGTCGTTTTTCGATGGGAGATTCAAAGTCAAGATTTTGTTTCCGAGAACGAATGTTGACCGTTGAAGAATTTGTTTGCGCGAGTACGTAACATTTTCATACTATTTTTGCCCTATTCGTTTAAATTTTCTCTGAAAAATCGTCTTATTTCAAATTTTGGATGTATATTTGACGTTTTATTTGTTGATAAACACATGAGAAGGATACAGAGGAACATCGACATGATTTTTATCGTCTAAAATTGTTATTTTCATCATCTTCCCTTTTCTCTTTACAATATATATAATATATTTATATATATAGTATAAAAGACAAAAAGCATAAGTTTTCACGGGATATTTAATCGTTATTCCTTTTTGTTGCTGTTTGTTTATCTTATTTTTGTTTTCTTTCGTTTTTGTTTTTGTTTTTTCTTCGTTTTTCTCGTAAATCTCACTCAACACATGTGTCGTTTATTTAGCACGCTCTCGGTTATCTAATATCTTCGTTCGGGACGATTGGGAGGGTGGAATATGGGAAGGAAAAGAGGGGTAGTTTTGGGGAAACGCTCCAGTCAACATACAATGTACAATGATTACGGCTTCTGAGAATCTAATCTAAGAGCTCTCAGTAGCGCATTAATAATTACCGATAATCAATTATAATTTCGTCTAGAATTTCTTCATCTCGATTTTTTTTCTCATCTCGTTCTCTCCTTCTTTCTCTTTCTCTCTCTCGCTCTCGCTCTTTCTTTCTCTCTCTCTCTTTCTCTCTCTCTCTCTCTCTCTCTATCTCGCATTCTCTTTTTCTCTCTCTCTCCCGCTCTCTTTTCAATTTATTATATTCGACTTAAGCCTTAACTATACATAATCACGACTCGAATACATTATATCATCACTTCCGTATATAGATACAATTTTAAATCCTTTTTTCTTGCCGCCTTTTTTCTCCTCCCCCCTCTCACGCTTTACACATTATACTCACAATTAATAATAATTCATATTATCAATAATCGTTTTAGGTCGTCTTCGTCATCGATATATTATATTAACGCGTGTATAATTTATAAAATGAAAATAGGTACAATTTTGGACGCTCTTCTTGGTTTTGCTTGTGTGTATTATGCTTTTTTATTAACCCTTCAAAAAGATGCTCCGAAATGTGTTTTTTTTTCTTCTTTTAATTATTTTTTTTTTCTTCTTCTTTTAATTCTTTTGTTTCGCCTAGTAATGCCCATCGATTGCGATTCTAGTCCACTTGGTAGTAAAATTTTGCGCTTTCATATATTTTTCTTTCTCTCATTCCCTCACTCACTTTTCACAATCTCACAAATAACACGACATCCTCTCTCGCACTATCATTTAATTTTTATTCATTTCATTATTTTTTTTCTTTCTTCCTCTCAGTTTTATTTGATCACTCATACCTTTTGTTTATTTTTAATCTTTCATATTCAACAAAATGCCGCACGCGATTATCGCGTTGTTTCCTTTTTGTTTTATCTCTTTCGCTCGTTATCGCGCTCTCTTATTTATTTCTAAGGACCTTAATTTTACAATTATGCTTCGTCGTTGCTCCGCACGGGCCGAGCCATTCGCCAATTGAATTTCTCTTCACAAACCTACGTCATCACCAAAAATTCACGTAATCTTAATTCCTAACGATTTATTTTTATTTCTCTTTTCATCGAAATTATTCAACCCTATGTAATATTTACAAGACTTCGCTTCTTCATTTTTATTATCCCTAAAGATTTAGCTTGTGCTTTTTGTTTCTTGTTTAAATTATTTTTGGATCTTATCAATACCTTAATTGCGTTTTTATTATTAGTACGAGAGTGTGTGTTTTTTCTTCCTTTTTTCGTTTTTATTAACTTATTATTTTATTTTTTTTGGAGGTTGCGAAATTGGCTGTCGATCGACGACCACTTTGCGGAGCTCTTACGAAGCAACAAATTTTAAAAATGATTTTTCCCTCGCGTTTTCTTAATTAAACTACGTAGTCTAATCGTTTATTCAATCACTGCGGCTTTTGTTTCTTACTTATTTCTCACACTCTCTCACTCTCACTCACTCTCTCTTTTGCTCTCTTATTTGCACACTTTCGCTCATATTGACCGAACGTATAACTGAGTGTTCAATCTCTCACATAATCTCGCTTTTTTTTTACCAACCTTGATAGCCTAAATATTTTGTTTTTGTTCCGTGTATTTTTCTTTCTCTCTCTCTCTCTCTCTTGTGTAATTCTTCATTAAACTTTTGGTTCTCAAAGTCCTCGTTAAACCGTCTCACAATTTCAGGGAGTACCTATTTACAAAATTCATCGATTCTCATTAATTCTCATGCGATCCTGGTGGGAAAGAACGGCCTGAAATTTGAGAAACCGTGTAATCCTGTTTTCCTTTTATTATTATATTTATTTTTATAATGGAAATCGTAACACGATTTCGTGAGAAACAAATAAATCGCAACAAAGAACATTTTTTTATCTCGCGTCCCTCGTTAATCTTATAGTTCATTTCCGGAGGCAAAGAAAATTCAAATCTCTCTTTCTCTCTCATTTCTCATGTCCTTTCGGCATTGATCTAAATACAATTGTGATGTCGTTTCAGGTCTTATATACTTTCATCGATGATTACGAAAAGAAAAAACCACGAAAATTACATTTGCCGATGTCTTAGACGTCATTCTATTTATCTTCATTTTTATTGTTTTAAACGTTTGTCCACGAGGCTCATTGTTTTATCTCACGTTCGAGATTATTCCCTGACAAATGATAACGGAATATCTCATAACGTAATTATACTAATTGCTATCGTCGTTATGATTTACGTGAAACGGAATATTAAAAAAAATAATAACCAATCACATTTTCATCGGTTCGTCTTAGTCTGGTAGGGAGTCTCTTCAATTTCATTTTCGTTATTTCTTCATTTATTTTTTCGGTGTTCGTTTATTTGTTCCAATTACCACGATTACGATGTGACTAATGATAGTTTTTTTTGTTCTTTTTAATAATAATAGCATTAATAGTATAAACTAATAATAATAATAATTCATGATAACTCGTATAAACCGGATTCGATCGATCCTTATCGTGGCGATATTATTCTTTCCTCATTCCTTGTTCTTCTATATTCATTGCATTTCCTTTCAATTTTGTTCAAGGGTAAGAAAAAAATATATTTATATATTGCGACTATTGGATCAATCGATCCCGGAAATTAAATAGCAGTAACAATACGTGTTTTTTTTTCCTTCTTCTATCCCTCGTATAAATGCACGTGTCCTAAATTTCGCGTGCATGAATCGTCAAGCACATTCCGAATTTATAGAATTGAAAAAAAAAAAAATATAATAATAAAAAAAAAAGTTTGACAAATATTTTAAAATATTCAATTATCATACATTAATTATGGTCACATTTTTTTTTTCTTCTAATTTTGTCGTTCGAAACGATGACACACGAAACTAGATTTATCACATCAGGTAATAAAAACCACACGCGAATGAAGACAAAAAATTACGTAACACGATCATCTACAAACATAATAATATTAATAATAATAGCAATAATAATAATAATAATAATAATAACTAATAATTAATTAATGACAATAATAAAGATAATAATATTAATGACAATAACTAATAATCCTTATGATAAGCAGTAGGGGGATTTAATAGTCAGAGTTGGTGGTACCATTACGCAATTTTTTCTTAGTAGTTAGTAGCAGCAATTGGCCGCCCGATCTACGTATTGTTTTTTCGAACCTCAAAATATGAGAAAAAAAGGAAAAAAACTTTCGCGAGTATGTACTTTTTAAGCCTACGATCGAAAGGATATTTAAAAAATAATAATAAAAGTAATTTAAATACATTTAACGTAAATAATTAAAACAGATTTACGTCTCTCTACGTATAGTTGAGTGATAAATTAATTTATTCAGGCAGAAACTAACGCGTGAATAGTAACTAAAGAACCGTGATAGTGTTTTCGTTTTTATTAAATAAAAACAGAAAAAAAATAAGAAATAAAAAACAAAACAAAAGAATTTTGTTTATAATTTCGATCTCCGAAGACTACGATCGTAATTATATATATTTATATAATTACAATTCCGTTAAGAAATAATAATAAAAATTAAAAAAAAGTATTTTTGTTCCTAAGCTTGCATAATCTCGTTCGTTACGGTTTATTAATTCTTTTGTTTTTTTAAATTAATTTCAATTTTTGTATCGTTTTTAACCAATTGTGACTAGCAAACATAACCTCGATGGAGTTTCGACCACCGATAATCTCGAGTTTCTGTGTCCACTTAGTTTTCTTTACTTTTTTTTCATCATTTCGACCAACATTACGTTTAACAAATGTCGTTGTTCTTTATTTGTGACATTTTTTTTATTTTTTATTTAAATTTCAATTGGAAATATTTTTATTAAGAACTTGGTATCGTGAAATAACGCGATGATCGGTGTCCGAGGCAGTATCGAAACGCGAAAACAATAATAATTCAAAGTATATTATGAAAAAAAAAAAAAAAAAAAAAAAAAAAAATTAGCGCGTAGTAATAAATTGATTAATTAAACAATGAATTAATGACAAGTCGCGTATGTATGGTTCGCATCGCATTAGCGGCTTCAACTTCCAACTACTAACTATGTAGGTGTCATTTTTTTTACATCCTAATCCCCACGCTTTTACAACTCTTCTTAATAGAAAATAATAATAATAATAATAATAATCATGATAATAATGAAAAAAAGGAAACTTCAATCATCCTCAACCGCGGAACAATCAGTCGTGTGTATATCACGCTATATTTGCATAGTTCTTATTTCTTTTCTCAATAAACTTCTAACGTCAACAATTAGCAATTGGTAAAATTTATTCGTGAGATATACACATAGAGCAGAACAAAACAGAACAAAAAAAAATCAATATAAGAAGATCAAGTTAATGGAAGTTTAAATCGTCAGGACGTAATCGTAAAAAGTCTTATAAGCTCTTAGACGAAAAATCGTAATAACGTTTATGAGCGTCATTACGATTTTTTTTTTTTTTTTTTTTACGTTTTGCTTAGGTGTGTGGATTCGCGTATATAAATATATGTAAATATATATATGTAATATATATGTGTAACATAATGTTTAAAAAGAAACAAAAATAATAATATGGTTATGATTATCGTAATAATAAAGATAATAATAATTAATAATGAATAATAATGATAATAATAATTAATAATGAATAATAATAATAATAATAATAATAATAATAATAATAATAATAATAATAGAGGAAAAATGAAATGAGACGTGTGGAGAATCTCGAAACGTGGACTCCGTTATTCCGTCTTGTATTCTTGTTATTCGACAAATCGGTCAAATTGAAAATCTAAATAAATGATTTATATTATGGCCTGATAAAGGCTCGTCGTGGCCTCGTATAAAAAAAATGATTATCTATCTTTCTCTTTCCCCCAAAAGCTCACTCTCAACCGTTCGCCAGAAAATACGTCTTTTAATCATCTTAAGTATTTATAATCATTGTATATTGTAGTCAACCCCGAGTATCGAGTGACTTAGGTAATCGGTATTCACGGTGGTGGTAGACGCTTCAAAGCGTATTTACTAGATTGAATTTTAGTTTGATATTTCATCAGAATAAATTGGAAATTGCATTATAATCTTGAGTATTGAAATTTCGATCATGAAGATGTGGCCTCAAGTACGAATTTATATTTCCCACCCGAACCCGACGCCCGAATCTTGGAAGCGTGCTTGGGGAACGTACAAAAGAACAACCGAAGCTTCACAAGATTCATTCGCACACCGTACAATTATCTTCGAAAGAGTGTCGTCTATATATATTTGCACGTATGTATACATTCGCTAAAATATATACATACATACGTGTTTTTTCTTTATCTCGCTCATACAAGGATCGACTCAAGATTCATTTGATCGCTGTAATGACACTGTCGGCTTTTTTTTTTCTTTTTTTTTTTTTTTTGATTACCATCAGTGAACAACGTTCCAAACGATTCAACGAAAAGAGGCTTTTTCTCAATCTCGCTCTCGCTCTTTCTGATATCAATCTCGTGCACGGCCCCGCGTTGCCGCCATTTCCCGCGGAAACATGCGCGCGCACTTGTCGTTCGCCATTTTGTCAACCATCCAAACCGCTTCTTCTTCTTCTTCTTCTTCTTCTTCTTCTTTGCGCTTTCTTTACTGTTTCTTTGCTTCTCATTGGTGACTTTAGGAACCTTAGAATTTGCACCATCATCTGTCTTCACCCTGCTCGTCTCGTCTTAGTCTCTCACTAATATATCTTTCTTTCACCCCATTCTGCTTAATCCTCTTTTAATCTTTATCATTATAACCATCATTAAATAAGTACCGATTTCGCCTGCTTTGGCTCACACGCCTCGGCTTTGTACCGCTTTTGACTAGAATTGAATTTCGAATTGATGGCTTTCGTTTTTATTACTCTCTTTCGTTCTCTTTTTCTTTCTCCTTCTCTTTTTCCACTCGGTTCTTCATTCCTTTCGTCCACTGGTTGGTTTTTCTTTGCTTTTGTTTTTTCTTTTTTTTTTTTTTTCGAATACAAAATGGCGACGTTAAGGCGCTCGGTATTGGCTTGGCTCACGGGACCGGAGGTGCGTCGGTGTATTATGCCCAAAAGGGGACTTTGACCAAACTCAATAGTAAACATTAAAGCACGTCAATTATTTTCTTCCACTACGTTTTACCTCAAATTACCCTTGAATCGCCTTTTTCACCTCGTCGCTAAACGAAGCCTTGAAAGTCAATTTAAGGGTAGTTTTTAATAACGACAGAGGAGAAAATAATGAAACGTGTTTCTTCAAATTAACAATAAGATGCGCTGTGTTTGTTAACCTGGTAACTAACCGTACGTAAAAATCTGAAATCTGTAAACTTAACGTTCGCGTTTGACAGATAAGCTTCGTCAAGCACCTCCCGCTTTGGGTTGAATTTCATTATTTTATCGTATCCAAATTAATTGGTTTTTCGATTAAAGTATTTTTCCTCTTTCGATAGACGTTCCAAGTGAAAATTTATCGTGATTTTAAGTTTTAATTTTTATCATTTTTTTTCTGATTTTATATTCCAATAGGTTTTGTTTTTGTTTTTTTGTTTCTTTGTTTTTTTTTTTTCGTTAAGAACCCACGGAAGGCGTTTGCACGATGCGTATATCTGAACGAAATAAAACAAAAAGAATATTATCGCGAACGAACTTGAACAACGCGTATGTGAAAAACATTTTGTTTTTATTTTTTACTTTTTTCTCGGTGTTTATAGATGATTTGCACGAAGTGGTTTCTCTTTTTTTTTATCTTTCTATTTTGTCTTTACGATGAAGGGAGCATGGAGGCTTGTGGGGGTATTATTGTGGTAGGGAAGTTTGTATTGTGTCAAAAGCAATGCCATAAGTGAATAAAACACAAGGCTGCACTCTTGAAAAAGACTAAATAAAAAATTTTGGGGAATTTACCAGTGACACATGGCGCCAAGAAATTCGACAATCAAAAGACTTTTTACTTTTTTTTTCCTCTTTTCTTTTCTCCAACGTTTTGCAATTGTTATTTTTATTTTTATTTTTTTCATTCACGTGAGTAATCAGTCGAATTTCAAGGTGTTGTTCGTCGATCGATTTGTCGTTCGAATTAATCAAATATTTCGATTCGAAAGTTATTTTTTTTTTTTTTTTCTTTTAATCAATCGTCGAAATAATGGTCAGATGGTTTTGACAATGACGCCATGTGCACTGGCGCCCTTCAGCGATTCGCGTCCGAGTCCCGAATACTTCGTAACATCCCTAGTGAGTGTCTTCGCGATTATTTAAATTGTGGCGCGACACATTAGCTATATATCGCGCTTCGGCAACTGTCGTTCAGCTTACATCATCGGTATTACGGATAATAATAATAATTATATGTTTGTGTGTTTGTTATGCATGTAGATTACATTAATTAATGTCGACTTGACAATGGTTACGGTTAATTAATCGATAATCGTTAATTATGTTAAATATGGCTTTCAGAAAGCTTTCCGTCCTATCTCGTTTCCCCACTTTTTCACTTCCATCCGCGTCGCCCTCATAACCCTCAAGTTTTTTAAATATTTTTTGTATTTTTCGTTTTTTTTCTCTCGTCTTTGTGGTTTTTTTTTTTTTTTTCACTATTTAAATCGAGTATACAGCTTGTTACGTTGGCTATCCTACGAACACTTATTACACTTATTACTTTTTGAAAAGGTTTTGCTTCGCGACTGTATTTTTTCCATCTCTGTTTGCATCGTTTGGACGGGGAAGCTTTTTGTTGAAATTTCATTCGTTCGTTATGTTCTATTATAATTATTATTAGTTTCAATCTTTTACGTCTCGCGAACGAGAAAAAAAGGAAGACTTTGAAAATGTACTTTTTTAGTTCGTTTTTGTTTTTTTTTTGTGGAAGAATGGTGTTTTATTTTTTTTTATTTTATGGTGTTCAAAAAACTGGAAGTACACCAGAACATTAATGTTGAGAATATTTTGATCACCTAATATTTCATTAGTTTAAATAAAATACTCATTTCCGAGAGGCAAGATTTTAAGGTTCGAAGAAGTATTTGATGTTGAAAATAAGTTTGGAAGATTATTACAAGGACGATTCTACTTCCGGACTTTTTCTGAAAAGTCTTTGGTATTCGACGTTGTCGCACGAGCATCAGACATCGAAAAAAAAGTCACCACGCATCCCCTTTTTTGTTGTAGTTGTTGTTGTTGTTGTTTCTTTTCGCTGCCCCTTTTTCAACTATTTCCTCTTGCTTGGTATTATTTTTACGTTTTTTTTTTGTTATTTTTTCCTTTCCTGTTAATCCAATATTAATCTTAATTAACTGTTTAATGCATTACACTGTTAATTACGGTCCTACTTGTAGCAACTACTATTTGTGAGTTATATTTCAGAAACTGTTTGTTTACTGTAACAAAAAAACCCTTACGAAGACACTCACTTAACGGATCTGTATTTACTGTTACATTCATATTTCATTTCGTATTTTAATATCCAAAAGGCGAACCTTCAATAATTCGATTAGTCCAAAGAGTTTATTGTTCTTGCCGCATGCTCGTTATAATTCCATCTCGATATGAAATCGTGTAGAGTTATACATGAAATTTCAATTCGGCCGATAAGATTCAATTTTCATTTCGTTGTCTGTTTTTTTTTTTTTTTTTATTTTTTCATTTTTTTTTAAATGTTTTATCTCAATTTTTCGATTAATTTAGCGTTTTGACGTCGTACTCGGTTTCGAAAGCTCGGACTCGCATACACCTGGGCATTTATTTATTCGGGGCACTCATAGGGACGTAAAATCAAATATATTCTCGCGGGTTTGAGCCCGGAGAATATTTTGAAAAGATAAGTGCCCCGCGAGGAAGCTTCCAGAGCCAAGATCGTGGTTGTTGTTTAGATCGAGGCGAAGAAGCTCCATCGACGGGCTTTGCGGTGGACCCGATTGGCACACGATAGATCTCGAATTATTTCGAGATCCAATGAATATCGTCGTGAGCGAGTAACTCCCGCGGGGTTTTCTGATAGAAAACCGCGACTTTCGAACGTGTGTTATTTCGTCGGCGTACAATAACGCCGACACTTTGTTGACAAAACATTTCGAGGCTTGTACCGATGGTCGTCGTGGCACTCTCTTTGGGAGGCAGTGAAAAAACTCGCTCACATACTGTAAAGAAGGGGGCCCACCGCCTTAACAACTATGATTCTCGATTATATAGTGAACATTTAAACAACTTATTCCGGTTTTTAATAACGGAGGCTCGGTGACGGTTGTACGCGTGAAAACGCGTGCCGACCGAGGCGCTCGCACTGCTATAGACTGTCGGTTTTCATGCTGCGCTCTTACGGTTCACACGAATATACATTATATATACGTGACGTCGTTTTTGCTATTTCTTCTTTTTTTTTTTTAATTCTTTTTTTTTTCGCCTTTTAGTCTCGCCTGTCAATGAAAATACGTGATATTTCCAGGGACTCGCAAGTGACTCGTATATACGCGTATATCCATATATAGTAAGATTATTTCATTAAAAAATCAAAACCCGTTGTTAAATAAAAGAAAAATTTGTATTTTTTTTTTTTATCGCTTGTAAAGCCGTTCATCATATCATCATCAGCTACATCTTCTTCTTCATATTATTATTACTTTTTTTTTCTTTTTTTTCATTTAAATCTTTCTCTGAACTCCTGAAATCTCGAAAACAATGGCTCTTCTAAGCCGTTGCCTATATTTTTCTTCGTATTGTCCGGTCAAGTGGGATGAATACGGTCTCAGGGATTTTCATTGAGCACGTGCGCTTCTTTTCGGCTATTTTTGTTTTTGTTTTTTATAGCATCGTGATGTTTGATGGTTTTATTTAATTTCGCATGCATCAACGCTTCCCTTGACTCGTCATCCTCATTGGTTCACTCCTCGTCTGGTTAACTTTCGTGTTGTGTCGATTTCGGTATTGTTTAACATCGGTACGTCGAATCCACGTACACCACGTTCGTGTGTATTCTCGTATACAAGATATTCGTGTATATTTAACATCCGATGTTGTGTATTTATCCTCCTCGGTTCTGCATCCAAACGTATGCCAAAGGCCGCGAATTTCCAACGATCCTCGTTTCGAATCGTTGAACGTACGTTGAATACTTTAAAGAGAGGTTGTTTTCCGTTATTCATTAACTTTTTTCTTTTTTCAAATAAAGAATTTTAGTGGCGCCACCCGCGGTAGCGTCCGGGTACCAGAAAAACCGTTGGCCGAAATATAGTTGTACCAAATGCATGTTTACGTTTTCAATTGTAGTTTTTTTTGTATTTGTTATTTTTTTTTTTCGTATCAACTCGTTTGATTTTTGTATCTCGCGTATAATAATTCCATTCTTTGGTTTTTATCCGTTCTTTTTTTTTTTTCTTTTTTACCACCGCCATCATCATCGAAAGATATTTTAGACAATTTACAAAAACAATTGGCTTTACATATCCGTAGTGTGTATTTAGTGTGTAATATTTGTGTGTGCTTTTTATCAATGTTACTCAGTGTAATGCGTGTACGTGTGTTTTGTAAGTGTAAACTTTTTTTTTATTCTTTTTTTTTTTTTTTTTTTTTTTTTTATCTGTGAGATCTCCCCTTGCGGAGAGCTCCCGTGTATGAGAGATGTGTGAGTTTTGAGCGTACGGGGTTGCACGCTCGAGAACCAGGGCTTTTTTATAGGACGCGCGCAGAGTGGGCAACAACTGCGCGCGAACTTATATCAACTGTGTCTTCTTGTGGTTATGGACTTGTATGGCGATATATGAACGTGCGTGAAACTCGCGATGCCTTTTTTTACCTTCACATTGTACTTTTTTTTTTTTGTCATTTTTTATTGTTTTCATTTAAATTTTTATAGTTTTTTTTTTTATATTTTTATAATTTTTTTGGTACATTTTCTTAGACTTTTTCTTCGGCATCGCGGAACACGCCCGTCAATATCTTAAATGTCTGAGTGTATATACATATACGTATATTTTTGGTCATACATATATATATATACCGATTACACTGAATCATATGTTTGTTTGCTTGTTTGTTGGCTTTATTACCAATCGGTTACCGCGTTTAGCAAACTGAGTCGCGGATTTTCTTTTGCTTTGTTTCATATTCATTTATCTGCGTTTAATTCGAGGTCGAGTCGTATTTGTGAGTGTGTATGCGCTGGGAGTATGCACCAGCGCATCCGGGCTATGGCATTTTTTTTCATTAGTTATAAACATTTAGCAATTTACATGAAGAGATTAAGATTATGGTTTAGGAACGATTTCGCGGCTTAACTTGCTTCGCTAACGACTACTCGTACGCTGGGATTCGTCCGTTTTATTCATCCCTCGTGGTGGGGGAAGAGGACGCTTGTTTAGTTGGCCTGGTGGCCGAGCGAAGCGCTGCTGTCGCTTCTTCGCGTATCGCTTGTCTCTCTCGCGCCCCGGCGATCAGGAGGATATTTTTTAATCCTCACTTTTTGACGACAGCAATCCAGCTTGGCATTAGCGACGGTTGTGGGTGTGTTTTTTTCTTTTTTTTTTTAACCTGTTTTCTCCCCCCGCGTCTATTCTATTTCGATTTACCTTCTCTCGTTCTGTCCGCTTTTGTCATATTCGAAACGAATAAATCCCGAGAGTCTCGAAGAGTGGCCGCTCCATCGATCCACTTATGAGTTACGGGCATATGTAAATCAATATATTTGTAAATTATGTTATTCATTTTTTTGTGCTTTTTTTTTGAACGACCGAAGAAACCGCACGATCATCAATGATGAGGGTGCAATCTGCTAAGGTTATTCAATTTTTTTTTTTTTATCATCACTGGTTACCTGTCTTCGATTACAGAACATACACTACGAGCTATTGTACCTGTGTGTTTTTTTTTTTTGCATAACGTTTTATTTTTTTTGTTTTTTTAGTACTTTTTGTATTCTTAGCTTATCTGTTTCCCTCTTGCTACGAATCCGTTTTTAAATTTCTTTTAAATTCTCGTTTAATTTAAAAATTTAAGAAGTATTTGTGTACACGTTCGCGGGGCACGCGTCGGCACCTTGGGGTTTCCGTTCTGGGGATTTATCGCGCCACGTTTTTCGTCCTCGATTATTATTTTCTTTCTCACGAAGAAAATTGAGAACGAACAGATGTTTTTTTAGTTGATTTTTTTTTAAATCGTGGCTGGAATTTTAGGATTGATGTTCATTGGGAATATCGGATTTGGGAGGAACCTCAGAAAGTCGACCCTCGGCGCACGGCAGGATGCACCGGGCTTTTGAAACTCTCGTCTGTCAATCGTTCCATGGCTTTTTTTTTTTTTTTTTTTGGTGTGGTCATGAAGGATGTTGGTGGTGTTTTTAGTAGATCTTTGTTGTTATAAATTACGGCGTGCGGGTGTCGAACATGTTGTTATGTTTTTTTTTTCGATGTTGTTTATCGTAATTTTGCTTCCAAAGTTGGTTTTTTTGTGTGTTCGTGTTTGTTTGTTGGTGTGTGCGTGTGTGTGTGTCTGTGTGTATTTTTAATTTTTTTGAATGTTTGCCGTTCTTGTGTTCGAGTGTGATTGTTTTCGTATTATTTAAATGTTGTCGTTGCACAGCGATATTGCACTTGTCTTCTATCAGGGACCAAGAAAAATTAATCCAAGTTCCGTGGATACTCTACTTTGTTTCGAAGCGATTTGTTTCTTTTTTTCTTCTCCTCATACACTCATGTACGTTATTATTTTTTATCTGAATAAAAAATTCAACTGCATACGGCTGTAAAGGCCCTTAAAGAGTTGATATACGTATACAAATGTTTAGTTTTCTAGAATTTTTCGAGATTTTATCTTCTTTTTGTTTGTTTGTTTTTGTTCGTTTGTTCGTTTAATGTTAAACCTCGATCGTGTCGTCCTCGTTATTAAATTCTTTTTAATTTAGTCATTATACCTCGTTCCTTCATTTCAATATCATTCGTTCCTTCGAATTCTTCTCTTTACTTATCCTGTCCCTCGTCAATATTACCAAATTGCACATTCTCACGTCCAATCACTGTCGTTGCCTTTTTTCTTCTTATCTAGAATCAAACATTCTCCTATTTTTGTTCTTTTGTCTCAAAGCATTTCTTCAAATAGAAATTTTGTTCGATTTCCTGACGTCTCGTCACCGTAACAAAATCGATTTATCAGATTCGCTTGGATTCCCTTTCGAGCCCAAAATCATTTTTTTTTAAGTGTGGAATTTGGTGGTTTCCCAATTGAATCGACGAATGACTAATCTTTGAATAAATTCGAAAATGCTGATCTGCATTGCACGGAAAAAAATAACCGGTAAAAATTGCCTGGCAAAGCCACGAAAACTATACGTTACGCTCCAATCACGTTTAATATTCCACACGTTTTCCATCTTGGAAAATTGTGGCTTCAAAAATTATTCAAGATTTACAAGTTTGATGCCAAATTTGACTAAACTTTATTTGCAATTAGTATCATTTTTAGATCGACCTAATATTCAATAAAAAATGTGATCGCCAGGCAATTAAAAGCAGTTGCTTTTTTCCGTTGACTCCAATTTGAAAAGATGAAATCGATTTTCTTAGTGCAAGTTGACGTTCTTTAAAATTGGTCTAATTGAAATTTTGCTTAATTTAAAGCAATCAGGACGTGCCTATTCGTTATTGTTGTTAATATTTTTTGCAAAGACAATTCTTTGTCTTTGGAGGGATGTCAAGTATTGATGATTCATCAAAAGAATGCAGAATGGATGAATTTTTATTTCATTCCAAGTCAAATAAATTTTCATATTTTTATTCACGATTTCCGCGCTCATCGATCGATTCGTAGTCCGAAAAACTCAATAAACATTGCATTTTTCTTTCTCCTTTTCTTTTGTGGGGGTTTTTTAATTTATATTCCTCGATAGATGTGAGACTCGAAAAAATTTTGGTCCCTACCCTGATGCGGAGACCAGTCGTGTGCCATTTCTTTGATGTCTTTCGCATCGTGTCTCTGTCTGTACTAGAAAATTTGTTCAATCAAGTGTTTTGTTCGTGGCTGAAGTGTTAATTGTCTCGAAATAAAAAACAATGTGTCGAATGTTTGTTAAATCGATTGTTTTTGTAGATCTTTAAGCCATCGTATCGCCGTATTTTGTGTGTGTAAATTCGTGTATTCATGTAAGTGTTGAATTTCGTATTCATTTGGGTATTTGAGAGAGAACAAGAAAAACACAAAAAAAAAAAAATTATAGTGAACAGCGTGGAAAAAGTTTTGCCGGTGTACGTCCGGAACGAACGAGAAAGCTCGCGGTCGCGCAGATGGTTTTTACCTCCTCCTCCCCGTTCGATTAGTGCCGAAAATTCGTTTGTTGTTTTTTGGATTGGAAGGTGGAAATTGTCGTTCGATTTTTTTTTGCCATCCGCACTCGCGATTCCGAAGGAACGCAATGAGAATTAATACGAATAATAACAAATGAAAATATTCGATTCTTCGTGAAATGTATCGCAATTACGTATTTACATTGAAACACTAATCCTATTTTTTTGTCTTTACGTATTTTGTCTCGATTTTTTAAAAATGTATGAATTAAGTTCGTTTCACTCGTTCAATCGCACATGATTTTTGTTGTGCTTGTTTCATTGTGTTTTATGTACAAAATGGAAGAGTCTTCGCGAAAACGAGTCCTGCATCGATAAAACAAACTTTTTTTTCTTTCCTCTTTTTTCTTGTTGTTTCTCACAAAATCGAGTTCGAAGAACGACTATAGCGCCACATTTCGGAGGGATATTGACGACAGTTAACCGATCAAAATCGTTTTCCTTTCACTGCAAAGTTTTCATTGTTTCTTATCTTTCTTACCAATAACGTTTAGTTCTCTTTTGTTTATTTTCGAAACGTCTCTACTCGCGATAATTTGTTAAAATCCTAATTTTGTTGAATCCTCATTACGAGAAGAAAATTTATCTTTGATTGTCGAATTTGTCATTTGAAAAAATTAATATTCATTGCGAATTTGATTACAGCTAAGAAAATTTGAACAACCAGTCACTAAATTATAATTCGTTTTGGAATTGGCGGTTTGTTTTTCTTGGATGGGAGCTTTGGAAGCAACGAAATTCGGCACTTTTTCATTAACTTCAATTTTTGTTCGCTCGTAAATCGATTGTCAATTATCGAAACGTAGTAATCGTGAATTATTGTTTAATTTTAACATTTTTTCGATTGTTTTATCGTAAGCCGTCAAATTATTGATTCTTTCATGGTCGTTCCGTAACGTCTTGTCCATTCGTAATTGTATGGTGTATTTGTGTGGGTGTTTGTGTGTAAATGTTTTTTGTGTTTTGTGTGGAAGAACGAGGTTTTGATATCTTCTTCATTGCGAACACGGACGATCAATGACCGTGAGTTATCGCGCCATAAAACTTTCGACTGGCGCCAACTTTGATTTTGCGCGCGTCTTTTATTGCAACGTGTAATTCCATACCGATTAATCGATTAGTCACTTGTTTCATTGTATGTTCATTGATGTTATTTAAGTTGTCATTGTTGTTATTTTTTGCTTTTGTATCGAATTATCAAGTGTTTGATGCGTTTCACGTGTGTTGTGTGTATGTGGGTGTATGTGTATATTTTCCGCGACATTAAAAACACTCTTCTGTCTTTCTCTTATCTGTATCGGTGTCTCTCAACTATCTCCACATCTTAAAAAACATTTAACCTCCATTTGCTAATTATTGCGAGAACGTAACGGTATTTATATTGCAAGTAAAAGGTTTCGTTATTTCATTGTTTTTTTTTACTTCTTATTAAATCTTCTGCTTTCTTAAATCCCTCTCGATTCCTTATAACGTCAAAATTTTTCATTATTTCATTATTTTATCTTTCTCTCATATTTTTCATTTCTTATTTTCATGTGTTTACTTTTTGTCTCTCGAAAACGATGCAAACATTTTTCACTTGTTTACCATATTCGGAAATAAAAAAATATTTCGCTTATAACGATCACAGGACCTCAGATTACCTCAAGCACACAGGACTCTAAACGCATTCGCTCGTCTCTCACGTCACACAAGTATCATATTCACGAACGAAACAAACTTTACTGTTTCTCTTGTTTTTTCAAATGATTTTATACACGCGACGAGAATTATCGTCACTAAATTTTTCGGGACAAAGGTGTTCGAGCTTTTTGCGCGTCGTTCGCTTCAACGTTAATTACGAGAAATACGATGAGGCGACCTCTCGTGCCAAAAGCTCGATCACTCGTCACCTCAAGCACACGGTACCAGCCATACCTAAATTATCCTAACTTCATAGATCCTATATTCAATTATTTATAATATTTATATATATATAATATATATATATATATATATATATATAATATTTAGCATTTACTTTTTATTCCTTTATCTCTCTGATCATTCATTCTTCCCACAAGTTTACCATTCGGCCATGAAACCTATTAATCATAGCCGACTAATCATTTGCAACTTTATCATTCATCTAACCTCTCTCTCGCTCTCTCTTTCGCGCTCTCTCTCTCTCTGTATGTATATATAATATATATAATATAACTGTTTGTAATATTTATATTTTGTTTGTTTCGACTTACGAGCTAATAGTTTTCGTGCTACGCCAAGCACAAGTTGCGCGCATATTTGTAAGTGTATACGTATGTGTGTGTGTGTTCGTGTGAGTTTAGGGTTTGTTTATCTTAAGGTAAGGTGTTTGTTTGTTTTGTTCAATTAATTGTTTTTAAGTATAGATTATCTTCTTCATTATGTGCAAGTTATAATCTGCGCGGGATTTTAATTATCTCGTATCCATCTGTATGTATGTATCAATGTGATTTGTGATGAATTTTTGAGTGTACAAGATGATAGGTTGGGGCAGGGTGGGTTGGGGAATTGGAATATTTATATGGAGTTATCGTAGGATGCGTTGGTTTGTTAGATTATTTAAATTTCTGACATCGGTGTCAGAAAAATCCGCGCAGTATTAATCCCATTGTGGTTTTAAACTTATGAATTATATTAACATTAAGGGAACCGTTTTTTTAGGAGTGGTTTGTTTGCTTTTTCTTATTATTTCTTTCTGCAACATCATCCGATCATCATTTAATCGTATGAATAGTTTTAGTTTGTCGAGCCTCAGGCATGAAACCCAATTGAATCTCAAGGATCGCCCGTGATCCCTCAATACCAATTGGTTTCTACCTTCGACGGCTCTATTGTACTAGGTTCATAGTACCACCTGTCGTCATGATGATAAAGATCTCGATAGTGAATCACGAGCGCCAGCGCCACCCAGCGATGGCGTCGCGAACCTAACTGTTGTTGATGTCGAGGGAGCTTTAGTCATTCTGATTATTTATGGCACGTTTTAGGCACGTGATCGCCCGAGGCAATATCCCGTTTGATAAAAGATCATTGCATGGTTATTTAAGTTAGAAAAGTTTAAATCGAGCGCCTCTTCGTGACGTTGGCCGGATGTTTGCTCTCGGGACAACCAGCTACCGTACAACGGACTAAGACTTAATGGGTTGTGTATGCATATTATTATTATTTGTTTTTTTTTTTTTTTCTGAAGCCCGTCAATCACGAGCTTCAAAGTTTTTTGATTTACGTATCGCGAGCTTGCGAAATAAAAGTTCTTACGTGGAAGAAGTTTTCTTTCGCAAAACGACCAACAAGATCATTCTCCTGATCGAATTGAATCGAAGTGCTTAAATTCCTGAATCTTAAAACGACTTATTAGACACTTAACAAATGCAGTCTAGTCTAGTCGCATAGGATGGTAAGCTCCGAACAGTTGAATTGCACTCGCGAATGTTACGAGAACAAGTAGCCGTCTTTTCACGCGATACGATCTATTGTCCGTTTATAGTTTCGAATGTAGAAGTCCGATCGTTTATTGGCTTGCCTTGTAGGGCAAGCCCACGAAAATGTCTTTGGAAAGTTTGTATTTATTTTCTTTATTACTGCTGAGACAGTGAGGGATTTTATTCTTGACCGCACTTGGATCGCTTTGCGACACGATGAACTGTTTTTAACATTTCAAATGTTACCGTTATCCAGGCACCGCTTTTGTTGAATCGTTGTTTTACGAATCTACGCGTTTTCACTGGTGCCACCAACAACGTCGTTCATATCGTCAACTTTCCTTTGTATGCCACATTGATCATCATGGTGTTGGCCCACGTTCGTTGAAGAGCCTTGCTGCTCATTCATCGGAGTCGATCGTTCTTGGTGCTGCAATCGCTGTTGTTGTTGTTGTTGTTGCTGCTGCTGCTGCTGCTGTTGCTGTTGTTGATGCTGAAGCTGAAGCTGCTGTTGATGCAACTGCTGTTGTTGCTGAAACTGCTGATGCTGTTGCTGCAACTGATGCTGCAATTCACGCTCGACTTGAAGGGCTGTGGCTGTGGAAGCCGCTGCCGCAGCTGCCGTTGTATCCGACTGCTGTGACTGCGTCCAAGGGGTCCACTCGTCTCAGTAGTAACTGAACTTTCATGGTTGCTGATTGTTCTGCTGGTTGACAACGTGCTGGAGGGTGAAGCCAAGGGCCCGCGGATCACCGTGAAGCCTTAGCGCCTGTGCTAATCGCTGCTCCTGCAGCTGAAGTGCCTCCCCTGATGACGGAATCAGGCTTGCCGTTAGTTTCACGCGTTTCCGTGACTGAGTATCACCGACGCCTCCTCCTCCCCCTCCTCCTCCTCCGCCTCCGCCTCCTCCGCCTCCTCCACCACCACTACCACCAAGACCACCACCAGCAGAGAATCTCTCGTTTTGCATGTAGCTGTTAACGAGGCCCTCGCCAAGACCCGTCGGCGGTGTTCCCGAAGTTGTCCCAGTTCCCCCGATCATCAGATTCGTCGATGACGACTTACCTAGGTCAGGCGAAAGGTTGTCCGATTGGGATAGTTGCTGGTTCCCGTGATGTCCTCCAGGCATTCCAGAACCTCCGCCAACACCACCTCCTCCTCCGCCACCATTGTGCTGGCCAAGATGATGTCTCATGTCGTTACCCGCTGCTGAACTTGCTGCTGCTACTTGCGACACCTGTTTTGGATATCACAGCATATTTAACAATCCCCGTATATCAGCTCACAGATACCAAAATCGGATAAAAGAAATGTGTGCGGTCGTTGATCTTATTGATATTTACGTTGAAATTAGGGCCTACTTACAGCAAGTCTCAATGCCGCTTCCGCTTGCGATCTCAGTAATGCTTCAGCCTGATGCATCCTGAGTGCTTGCTCGGGTCCACCTCCCTGACCTACACCCTGTTGTTGTTGCCCTGTCGAGCCTTGACTTCCACCTCCCATATCACCGTTATTGCCCATTCTCATTGCTGCCGCTAACGATGCAACATCCACTGGCGAAAGATTCGGCGACACTGAGTTTTGGAGACCTAAAGACGATGAGGTAATTGGAAAGCCATTAATGATGGAATAGAAGGCACGTGGCATAAACAAGTCTTGCCATTTTATACACAGTCAGATCTTTTCGCAATCGTCAGGTAGAAATGGTTCTACAGAATCGAATGCAAGATTAAAAAATTTGCGAACGAATGAAAGTAGTAGCACAATTGTCAAAAGTTACCCGCTTGCACAGCTGCCGCCATGACTGCCATGCGTTGTTGTTGGGATTGCATGTCATCGTGATATTGCTGCGCCGTTGCCTGTTGACTTCCAGCTCTCAGCATTTCACTGAGTTTGTTACCACTCGATCCTGGCGACGCCATGTTGTTGTTGTTGTTGTTGTTATTGTTGTTGAGAAGTCCGGCGCCTGTGCAAAAATCTGCTCTCGTCAGTAAATCCAAACTATGAAGTGCATTTGCGGATGGAACAAAATTGTATTTTTGTTTTTGTTGCTGTATTTTGGGAATCCGATCTGTTAACATGTTAAAAGCTTTGTGTTTTCAATTATTTGATTCGAAGCTATAGAGCGATTCGATGGGAGGGATTGATAGTTGAGTTTTGTGTGTGTGTGTGTGTTTTTGTGTGTAAAAGAATCGATATCGGAGCGTACCAGGTTCACTACCGGCAGAGGATAGCCTTCCGTTTCCACTACTGCTGTCCGAGTGGGCCGAAGGCGATGGGCACATTGATGGTTGCTGCAAACTCTGACCTCCTCCTGCTTGACTCGTCAAGACACCTAGGCCTGCTCCTAAACATTATTTTCCAAGTGTTAAGAATGTTTTCTCTCGTCCAATTAATTATGTTTCAAAAAAATCACCACATCGTAATACCTAAGCTGGAGCCTGCTAAAAGTTCTCGTTCTCTTCTTTCCGCGGCTGCACGACTCAGCACGTACTGGGCGGCAAATTGATGTTTAGGGTCCATCCTCATGTGTTCCATGTGACTCAGCAAACCTGAAACGACGGATTTTCTTATAGTTTTCAAATAGTCTCATCGGATGTAGTTAAACCAAGTAATTCATTGAGGTTATGTTTCTTCGTATTTCATTGAGCTGCAAGAATAACTCACCGCTCTCGTGAGTGAACACAGCTTGGCACACCGAACATGGCCACATCCTAAGACTCGTGCTCAATTGACTCGTCTCCGGATGACAGGCTAGATGCTTTCGCAGACTTCCCTCGTTGACGTAATGTTTTCCACAAACGGGACAAGGATGATTGGCTGTCCTTCGCTTCGCTAGGTAAACCCCGGCAACGGAGGTTGTGCAGTCAGCGGGGGGCACAATAGGGCGACACAATGTCGAGGTCAATGCAAAGCAGGTATAAGCGTTCCCAAAAGCTTATTTATACTTAACCAACGCTTCATACGCTCACACATTTTCATTCGTTCATGTATCTTTGAATTATCACTCAACAGTCGTACATTCACTCCATATAATTGCACAGAAATTACAATTACTATCAGAAACCCAATCACCTTTATACGAGACACGAGTGGGACGGAGTTTGAAAGAGAGATACCCAACAAGACACTACGAATATTTCTAGATTTAACCATTGTTGATTAGTAAACATATAAATTTATTGATTAATTCCATTGCGAAACCGGTTCAAGTGGAACGGTTTAAGTGGAATACTCTTTACAAATTTGTTCACCATTCAAAGTGCGCGCATTCGCATGAATGTGAATAACACAAGATACTACTCATCTTGAACGTTTATGTAATGCCCGCGCCCAAAGCTTATTCCCGGGAATGTATTTAAGACTAGATTTTTCTGTCTTAAGATTGGATTATCAAAAATTCATCGATTGTACGCGAGTCGTTCTGATAAATACGACAACTCTGTCCTTTGTTCACATAATCCTTCATATTGATTACACAAATAAACTACTTTCTCCAGCTCACAATCTTTTTGTTCCCAATTCGTGCAAACACCTTTGATTGACTGATAAATGGTGATGTTGGCTGACTGCTGACATTGTTCAACATAAGTACTTGCAACATTTACTATGACTGCCATTTTGATGCTTTCTGCAGCGAATGGAGAGGAAAAACATATAAATCCCAATACCAAAGCTTCCCTGATGAATAAAGAAAAAGTTTGTGGGCTGGAGAGCAATGACAGATTCTAAAATCGATGAATGATATTCCTCACGAATTTGACAGTTCCTGAAAGAACTACCTGTGTTCGTTGTTCATGTTGGTTTTATCTACTTACTGGCAACTCCCGATGCGTTGGGATCCTTGTGGGTGTGCTTCATGTGTTCCATGAGAGCTTCGGCACCGAGGAAGAGTTTGTGACATGCTGGACAACTGGTCGCGTTGGGACCACCGATGAGAGCGGCATGTTGCTGGAACACAACACGCTGTTGCAACTCCTTTTTTTTTTGTCGAGAAAAATGTTTATTTTTTTTTTAATTCGGGTGTTTCGCGGTGTTGAAGACCAAGTGCGGCAGACGAAGAGGATTCGGACGCCAAGCCAAGGGTTGCGGACAGCGGTAGTGTGGTTGGTAGTAGTAGTAGGTGGTAGTAGACCGCGCGGGCACGACGCAGGTGTGCGTGGTAGTAGAGGTAGCCGACCAACAGATAACCGAGACCCCCACAGATTGTGTGTGCGTACCAGAAGCGAGCAGGATACAGGCAGGCACAGAACAGAACGATATAATACCAGTGAGAGTCAAGGCACCAATTATTGCAATTATTATTATTATTATTATTATTATTATTATTAATATTAATTTTATTATTGTCCAAATGATTAATAAACCCACGGCCACCATACGTTATTATCCGTCGACTTACTCCCGGTCACGGGAGTTGGAAACATGTGATTTGGATTTTAGAATATTGGACTTGGATTGGGTGTAAAAGCTGCGGGGACGAGATATTTCATGTGATGCGATCGGATGACTATATATTGTGACGATTTATTTAAAGTTTGTTGTAAAGATTGAAAATTTGTTTAATTCTGGTTTAAGCAATTGTTCTTGGAGGAGGTTTCATATTTTAGGATTTAAATTCCTTTATACTGGGCATTGGGAGAATAGTTTTAACTGATTGTAATGTTCATGGTGTGTTAGTGTTGATGCCATATGATGAAAATAATTTGCATTTATAATTACATTTTGGATGTATTTGTCACTTTGACGTATTATCGAAGGATAGAATGCATTTCCAATCGCATGTTAATAATTGTGTGACGGTCTTGTGCGGGAAGGATAAGTATAACGATTGGATTAGTTTCTGGATGGCATGGTTTGGATTATGATCGAACGGTTTGGATTGAGAAAATAGAAAAGGAATAATCTATTTTTCACCTTCGTAAGATCATCTAAGCTACAACGTTTAACATACTACAGAAATTCGACGTCCTTTACTCATTAGTCACCACCATAATCTTAAATTTTGATTTTTTTTTCATGATACGCATAAGTGTTTTTGGTGGATCACGCGATTTTTGAGACATAATGATAACATGAATGTATAACAATGAAGAATAACGAGGGAAAGAGAGGAGAAGAAAAAATGTGCAACCAGCAGGGAACACGTTTGGTGTCCCAGGTCAAGAAACCATCTGGTGGAGAAGCTCGTACTACAAGCAATGTAAATAAAGAAAAGTGTTATAAAAGAAGAGAGCAGGAAAAAGAAAGAAACGAGAGGGAAGGAGTCTAAAACCAGCGTTCGCGGCAATGACCCCAAGGTTTTAGGGACCTCGATGCTTTCTTATATCTTTTTTTACATTTTCCCCTACTCTTCGCGATCTCGTACGATTCGTCTTTGCATTTTCTTACTGCTTGCATTTCTTCTGCCCATGCGTGCAATATTTTTCCATGTTCTTTTTTCATCTTTTATCTCTTTTTTAACCCCCCCGCAGCGTCTCACCTCCTTACACTACTTCTTATCCATTCTTTCTTTTTTTCGGTTCCTCGTTTTTTATATTTATATCTCCCTTTCTTTCTCCCCTTCTTCGTTGATTCTTGCAGACTCCCGGACCTGGGGCAACCGCCGGAGCGTTGAGACTCCCCGGGACGACCGAGTCACTGTACACTCTCCGAGCTCACTTCTTCTTCTTCTTCTTCTTCTCCCTTTTTTTCTTCTTGTTCTTGTTCTTTCATTCTTTCTTTATCTTTCGTCCGGCTATTTCCCTCACTCTTATTCGTAAGCCCGCTGATACAGAAGAGTATCTTGCTTGCTCTCGCCGACGACGAAGAGCGTGCAAGTTATTCTCGGAGGGAAGGTTTTAGTTCGTCCGCTCTTTTGCGCTTGGCCAGCGAGTTTGTGGAGCCTGCCGGAGCAAAGCAAGAGAGCGGGACTCTTCCTATATATATATATGTAATATATATTATATATACATTCATACATACACTAGGCAAAGGTTCGTCGCCCCGACCTGGCCCAACTGCAAAAAACCGGTTTCTTCCTTGTGTTTTTCCTTTTTTGCCGCTGAGACGACGGTTTTTGCTCTCGGGCGCCCTCGCGTTCGCGAGTCCTCTCTTTCTCTCTCTTTCTTTCTCTCTCTCTCTCTCTCTCTCTCTGTCGACTAGTCGGCATCTTGGTACACCAAGAGATTCACCAAGCTAGAGAGGTGAAAAAGCTGCTCAAGCGAAAAAAAAGACGGAGGAGAGAAAAAGAAAAAGATGAGGATGCCCTTTATTTATTTTCTTTTCTCTTCTCTCATTGGTGTGTTTGTGTCCGTGTGAGTTTCACCAACGCTTTCCGCCCGGCGTTCAGACCATCTCTTTTACGCTCTTTCTTCCGTGCTTGGTTGTTTTATATGATGTTTCTTGCGGGATGCCGCTGGTGAAGCTGCGGTCGACGCCACTGCAACAACCGCGTGGGCGACTCTTGCCTCGCCAGGGAACTTTATGACTCTCCGTGACCAGATTCATCACCGTGACTATATGTCTGGCGTGCCCGGTACTCAGGTTCTCCTCCATGAGCCATGCTAGACCCTCAAACGATCGTTTTATTCAGTACTCTTCAGCAGGCAACATTGTCCACAAAAAGTTTATGGGCTAGACTGGCTAAGTTTCCAACAAGAAGTTGATAACTGGGCGTCATCATTCAATAAGATGCCGAAAACTCTCAGCTACTATTGAGCCTCATATGGTTCATTGACGATCAGACGAAATACGATGTTTCGAAGAAAGAATTGTGCTCAGAATTTCTCTTGGGAATTGGTTTCCTCCACCCATACGTTTTATTATTCATCGTACAATTTTCAAGTACCAAACTGATCGTTATTGGCAAATTAAAAAATTACCATGACCTCTGAAGACGATTCAGAGAGTGAATTTTCTTACGTCCACCACTGCCCTCACTCATAGCCTTTCAATCCTACACGTTAAACGCAAAACCAGCGACATCTTCATGCACACGTTCGAAACTCAGAACTTACCCTCGTAAGGCACAGAGGGTTTTGGTTTCTAGGAGTCATCATCATTGGTGGGACAACCCTCACAAAGGGATCAATACCGAACTAACGAGAGTGAACGAGGTGGGTTGATCGCTTTCAATACTCGGTTGAATTCTCGCTCGTGTGTGCATGTGCTAGTTGTTCCGTTCCATACCTGCGGGATCTCGTGACCCTCTTGCACGTCTTTCATGAGGGTTCCCAACAAATCGGAGAGAACCCTTCCTCGCTCATTCAACCCCCATCCTATGACTTCTGGCCTCGTACTTCCGCAAGCCTTCAAAGTCCCGTGCCATCGCATACATACACACACACACATTACATACAAAATCCTCTTCCCCTCGAGCCTCTCGGATCCTCGTAAACCATAAGTAACATAGGTCTCGTTTCTGTAACATGCGGAGCCTCTAGCTACAAAAGCAAAAACTTGGGGAGTGGCGTAAAAAGGAAGTGGGTGTGAGCGAATGCGTAGCGATGCGTGACACCGCGATGAAGAGCCGAAGTTTCTGCAGCTCGAGAGAACTACCATTTTTTTTTTCCTTTTTTCATCGCTCCTTCGCAATCGGCCATTTTGTTCTGGGAAATCCCATCATATTCCGTTTCTATCGAGATTTAAACGCAATATTTAGATTTTTGTCACGAGACTCTTGAGGCTGATTCAACTGCGCTCTGTGATCTGTTTTTGAAGGATCCAATGATAACGACATCAAGTTTTGCTGCTGTTGGCACAATACCAAGTCAGTATTGAGCAATGGGTCCGCCATGTGACAATACCAAGGATTCTATCTGGTCTCGATGAGAAAGCGATGAAGAATGAGCAGAGAGACGGGAAAGTGGAAGTGTGGCCCCGAAGTTAGTGCCTGGCGGGGGCAAGGCTTTCGGGTTTTGGGACGTGGGGAATTGGGGTCAACACTCGAGAAACCTATAACGTCCGTACACGCCCTTCTGCAATGATGTCACCAGCTCGAAATTAATTTCGTTGTTGATATTTCGTCATTTTTATTTCTTTTAAATTCTCGCATCGATCCATATTTCAGATTTCAGATAAACGTTTTTTCAGTCTTACTTTTTTATCAATCGAATTTCTAAATAATGTTCGACGACGTAAATTCATTTTTTTGAAACTTGGTTCGAGCGATAAAAATACGTGAAGAATATCGATGAAAATACCTTGACCTCTTACTTTCTATTCGACCACACAATTGAGAAGAGTTTTGCTTTCAAGGCCTGATGCGAATTGTAGTCAATTCTTCAGCTCCCCTTGCATCGGCCTTTTTTTCTTACTCCTCCGTACTTGCTTTTTAGTTGGCTGGGTTCTTTCTTTTTTGTCGCTTTCTTGCAGTTTCTTCGTTCTTCTCTTTTTTTTTCCCCACTTCTGTTAACTCGAGGCCACGAGACTCACGGGCAGACAACCTTCGCCCGGGCTACTGCTCGGTTTACTCTGTGCAGTGCATACATACATAGATACACATACATGAATATCGCGGTTTGCCCCCTTCCTCCTTTTTCGTTCTGCACACCGTGGCTGCAGCACTTCGGGCGAGGTATTCTTTCTTTTTTCTTTATTTTTCCTTCGTTTTCTCTTATTTATATCCTTTTTCGCTGTTTCCACAAGCCGTGATCGCCCGTCAAATCTTTCTCTCGTATTTCGTTCGATATTTCTTTACTCCCGAACCCTAACTATAGCTCCGTACTATTGGACGAGCACTTGCCCTCAGGGCATTGATACCTTTGTGTACATAATCCGTACGCCAAAGTGAAGGCATGGTATTTATTCCTTACAGCAAAAACATCAAAAATCGAGATAAAATAAAATACCGTAGACTTCTTGATTAGCCGAGGCCCTTTTAATGGGGCTTTTCTCGTAAATTTAGTCAGGAATTGCATCGATTCAACCGTCCATCCTATTTTTTTTCTTCATTTTTCCGCGTGTTTGTTCTTTTGGGAATCGTGACTCGATAGAATTCGAATGAGTTCTCAACGGATCGCAATTCAGTCGAATTTCAATGAAGCTCTCATCACTTGCCTTCCTCCATTCGGATAAACACGTTTTTTTTATATAAATTTTTTTAGATTGTAATCCCAGAATTTAAAGGGCTATACGTTGCGAATTTTCGTTGTAGAGATCGTTCGCAGCGTAGAAAAAAGTCGTTTAGAAAAAAAAAACTAGTATGGGTGGTACGTTCGTATCGAAGCAAATGAACCGACGGTAAAACCCTCTTTATTCTCATACTTGTTTTGCCAATATACAGGACTGGGAATTTGCTCACACAGTTCACACTTCACACTCGTGTGAGTTGGCATAAAAGCTTACGAAAAAAAGTCCTAATTTAATAGCGAATGGAAAAAAATTGGAGCCGTAGAAACGACGTTGGAAAATGTGTAGTTCGATGTATACGTTGAAAAAAAGGGGTCGAACTAGGGTGGCGCCCGCAATTGTGACAATAGAGACTGTATGGGGGATTGAGAGAAGAAAAAAAGGGTGGCTACCCTGCTGGGTGGATTCGAACTGTGGCATGATTTCGTTCTATCACTCTTTGACGATCATAGGGGTGGATTGGAGCCTCTAACGCGAGGGGAGAAAGATGAAAAAAATCCAACCCACACGTAAACTGTGGGGTGGAGCTAAAAAAAAAATGTGGGTTCATAGGGTGTGTCGTGATGAAAAAATCCACGTCTTAGACTCGATATGATTTGACGAACAAGATGGTTGATTCTTATTGACATTTGACTCGTATTATTCAGCGACATGAATATTGCGAGCTCAAAAGAATTCGTAATTTTTATCTTAATCGCCTGCGAGGTTGGTCGAATTGAAAATATTCTTGATTTAAATAAACACTAATCACAGAGCGTTTATTTGAATAATATTTATATAAAAATAATTTACTCAATATGAGAACAAAATTTACCGGGTACAATAAACTCTTCGGCGAAATCGTTGCGATAAATTTAGAATGAGCGAGTTCATCGTTGTCCCGAAATAAAATAAATAATAAAATAGACGACAAAAGGGGCAAGTGAGTTGAGGTTTTGCAACGATCAGTCGTGTACATCCTTACGATTATAAAACACGAGTGTTTTGAGTCAACGAGCCTCAGTTTGCTTGGAATAATCGTGAAAAAAAGTTTATAAGGGTTGAATAACTATATTTCTGAAGAGGAAAAAAAAATCCATTCAATTCACTAGCAATGAGACGATCACACGTGGATTCGTTGGTTTTACGATTAGTAAACATGGCTCATTCGGGAATAACAAGAACAGAAGTCGCGGTGAGCGAGGCGATGAGGGGTTGAAAAATAGAGAAAGAGACCGGGACAGAGCGAGAAAAAATGTGAGGGGTGCAAAACCAGGAAATAAATTTCGCTGTCTAACGAGTTTTTATCCAGCAGCATCACAGCACACGGAGAAAACAGTGTCGCGGCGTTGCTGGCAATTAAAACTGATGCCGGGGGTTTAAAGTGATACAAGAACATCTTCATCAAGGATTTCAACGAGATTTAAGCGATTTATGAGCCTAGAAACATTTTTATTATTTTGCTCCAATCCTCATGATATTTTTCCCCGAATTTAAAACGTTTTTCTGTCATTTTCTTTTTCCTATAATTTTTCTTTGCGTTATAACACGGCTTATAATTGTCTGCGAGTTAAAGAAAAGCAACAGAGTGTCCGGTGTGACGATCGATCGACAAAAAGAGCTTGAACCGAAGCTTCTTTTATGGGGCACGGCACGTGTAGGACACGAATCCTTTTTAACCCCCATCCCCACACCCCTTCAACCCTTTTCTTTCCTATTATAATATTGTAGTCTCGTACTTTCTTCAATCCTATTCCCGTATCGTATTCTCGTCTTTCTTCCACGGTTTATAACGTTCCTCGGACACGCCAACTACTTTTCACTTTGTCCCTCACAACTCTTTCCTTTATGCCCAACCATTTTGTTGGAGGCTTTTCTACCCTTCTTCTCAGAAAAATAATAACAATAATTTTTATTGTTTTTCACAGAGCGATAATACAAACTAAAAGTAACCAATCTGTACCAGTCGTTTCGGATTATGAGACAATAATTTATTTTAATCAACCTTTCTCCGAGTCTGAGATTATGATTGTCTGTCCTTCTATATTTTATTACACGAATTTGTAGAAACGACCGAAAAGTTTTTATTTCTCAAAAAAGCCATGGACACGATTGTAAAAATAACTTCAACTTCTTTTTTTACTGCTTTTTTTCCGCCGAAAATTCTTGGCGGGCGATCTACAAACTCGGAGGAAAACAATTTATTTTCCATGAAATCATATTTGAAGTCAGAAGCGCGGAAATATGAAAATTCGATTAGCTGATAGAGTGAAATATAAGGATAGAAAGAGAGAGAGAGAATAATACTAAGATAGGCTGTTTTCTCAAACCAGTGAGTTTTGTTTCGTCATTTTATTATTATTTTCCATCGTCATCGTTAAGGAGCTTCTCTACACAGGTCACCTAGTTTTCTACGTTGTATATTAAAATTCCCATCTTTGTCGTTTTCTCGAGGAACGGAATTCCGCACTGTTCTAATGTACCCAGTTCAGTTCAGTTCAGGATACTCTGATTTCACTTCCGAGTGTTTTAATTACACCGCTAGTCAGCGACAGGGAAAAAGAGATGGATGGAAGAAAAGAAAAAAAAAACGATGAACGATGAGTAAGAAGATTGAGCGAGAAGAAAGTGGTAAAAGCAAAACAAAAAAAACAAAAACAAAATAGACAAGGGGTGAGAAAAAGAAAGAACAAGCAACACCGACACGAAACTAAACTCGACAGATGTCTTCCCACGTTTTTTTCTTCTTTTCTCTCTCACTTTCAACATGTGCTCTCGTCTCTCCGAGGTGAAAGGGTTGAACATTTTTCTCTTCACACAACTTCACAATCATTTGATGGCAATATATATAGATATATATTTATACGTATAGATGTATGACTTCCGTCTTTTTCGTACGTCGAAGCAAAAAATAAATCAACCCTACTACCAAATCCCATGGCCTGCGTATTCGATAGAAGATTTCTTCGTGCGAAGAGAAAGAGGGCGAAAGAGAGAGCCCAAGAGTTCGTTGCATCGCTATTGTTCGAGGGGTGAATTTGATTACGTCGTGGCAGCCCTCGAGGCATCTTCTCTATAATCTTATATCAATTTTTTCTTCTTCTTTTTTCTCTCTAGCTTTCCATCCATTCTTTCCCTTTCACTCTCTCTCTCTCTCTCTGCTTTTTTCTCGGTCTCATTTTAAAATCCTTTTTAAAGTTTGCCAAATGCGCTGAACGAAACTCTCGGTCGAATCATTTCGTCATTTTGTCACTCGTTGATCGATCGCCTTCCAAGGGCCAACGTTTTTTCCACCAAATTTTGTTATTCGTCGAATAACTTGATCACAACCGATGCCCATCAAGTTTTTTTTCACTATTTCAACGCAGCCTTCCTCTATCATTTGGGTGCCAGAACATGCTTCGATGGGAAAAGTTTAGTCGGTTGGATTATCGAATTCCTCGGAACGATTTGGTGCTCGTGAGCTGATTGCTCGAAACAATTCAGTCCCTGGTATTATCGGTGCTACACAATCGTTCGATTCTACGCTAGATAATACCGAGTTATCGATCGTTTCGAGGCTTGTGAAAGAGATGGAAACTAGAGCCCGAGTATTTTGGAAATATTCAACAATTTAGGGGAATAAAAAATGAGTGTTGGAAATACAAAAGGGACAAAACATCGCTAAGACACAACTCTTTAAAAAGCGTGACCCACCACCACGTACCACGGTCTTTTCAACAACGAATTGTTTCTACAATTTCAATTAATATTATTGTTGTTATTAACATCAATATTGTAAATGTTATTTT
The DNA here is from genome assembly GCA_013761285.1 of Campoletis sonorensis. Taxonomy (NCBI): domain Eukaryota; kingdom Metazoa; phylum Arthropoda; class Insecta; order Hymenoptera; family Ichneumonidae; genus Campoletis; species Campoletis sonorensis. The sequence continues at coordinate 120,796 of JACEOJ010000124.1, forward strand.
CACGTATTAAGTTAAAAAAAAGAAGAAAGAAAAAAAATAGCAGATTTTGTTAATGCCCAGCGAGTAAGGTATTTCTTAATTGTCTCGCTGTCTTTTCAGATCTTTCTCTATTGATTTTTGTCATTTTTCATTGTTTTTTTTTCATTCTTTTGAATTTGTTTCTCCTGACAAAGGATAGAAAATAGAAAGAGAGTGATAGAGATAGTGAGAAAAAGTGTGAAATTTTTGGACGTCGGATTCTTTGTTTCTGGTACATACATGACTGACCTTCGACGTGTGGGTCCGGAGGCTGGATTCCGTAGCGAAACCCTTGCCGCATATATTGCAATGGAACGGACGATTCTTCGCCCTTTCCACCTGCGCGTCGTGGTTTCTCAGGTGTTGCTGGAGATTCGACAGCTGGATGAAGGCACGCCCGCACTCGGGTAGGTGGCACTTGTACGGTCGTTCACCTGGAACGAAAAAAAAGAAGGCTCTGTTTAAAAAAAAGGGTTCAACAATGGGAAAATAAAAACAAGCCTCCTGTAGAGCGAAGAGTCGATTTATTGGGGTCGTTGAACCATAATTGATCGATTTTTTTTTTCATTCGATCGATCAAAATAATGACCAAACAAAAATTGATTGGCTTGAAATGTATTTCGTAATTGTTTAAAATCGATGGGCAATAAACAAAGTTGCATACTTTGATATTGAAGTAAAAGCTCGCGAGAGTGGAAAAAAAAATATAGCGTAGCAACAGGTTCCTTCGATATTACAATCTTTCTCGTGTTTTTTTTCTCGCGTTTCTTCATCCCTTAGATCCTGCATCTCATATTTTATTCAATTCGCTTCCTCTAATTGAATATTTCCTTGCTGCCGAAAGGCAAAGAAAAAGGAAAAGATAATCTTTCGATATTCGATCTTTTCTCTTTCCTTTGGATCCTTTGATTCACTTTTCTCGTTTTTTCTTAATTTCTTTTAATTCTTTCTCGCAACGTGCTCCCACGATGCCTTAAACAATTTTATTAGGAAACTCGGAAGGGCGATATTTTCCCAGTATTCTGGATTATTGGACAACGATATAGCTCGAGGCGATTTGACTTGGGATCAAAATGGAATATAACCTCAAATCTTCGAACACGAGTTAAATATTAATTATTTAACGACCAAACAGAGCGAATAAGCCATAACCGGAGTTTTGTGGAAATATTTACAACTTTTTGTTTTTTTTTTTTTTTGTAAACAGCTCAAGTGCCACGTAGAAAGAAAAATGCTAACTAAAGGATTGTTATGGTTTCGTATTAGGCGACCTCAAAATGACAAACACAAGACCCTTTTGAAAACTGTATTCGATCGAAAAAACATAATTATATCTTTCGTTTCGATAAATGCCCTGTACGATGAATTTTCATAATTCGTAATACCGAGGAAAAAACAACCTTCCTGTGTTTTTCCTTCTCGATTGCAATTAAAATCGTATTAATGTTGTGGGTTAGAAAATAAGAAGCATTTCGAAGCACGTTGTTTGCCACGTGGGTGATTGAACGAATTTCCTTCACCTTTTTATTATTTCTTCAAGTCGATTCCCCCTTGGCACTTAATTGCACCCTTTAAACATTAATCCCTACGGCGGATCTGGCGGACCCAAGTGTATCGAACTAGTCGAGCCTATTATCTTTACATGTTTTTCCGCAAAACAAAGTCTTTCAAGGATAATTCATATCGGTGTGCTTTATACCCGAAGGGTGATTCGTTTTTCCACCGATAGTATGTAATTATTTCTCAATTATCTTTTTTATTGTGTGTTGAATTAGAAGATAAAAAAAAGGTATAATGATTTTTTTAAATATCCATGAAAATTGCATCGATTTCGTTGGAATAGTGAGTGATAATGATAATTGTTTCGATAAGTGAGGAAATTGGAAAATTTCATTTGCTCATAACTTTTTTACACATTAAATTGCAACGTGTACGTGATGCTTGGAAAATATAACCATTAGATCGGTAGAAAAAAATGTTTTGTTTCGTACAGAATGAAAAAAAAGAAAATCAGGACTTTGAAGAATGACCCAACGATTTAATGAAAGTTTCGTCGAAGCTGGTCGTCGCTTTTGCGGTGATTTCACCGCGTGCGAGAAAAAATTGTGCGTTGCTATGTGGAGAGAGAAAATAGGAAAAAAGAGCAACCATCGTATGGGCGAGCAGCATCGCCGTTGCGCTCATCAAAATCTCCGTGGGGGTTGGTAGGAAAAAGTTGGAAAGTCACCAGGAAGCCGAGTGCATGTGGAGGAAACACGACTGTACAAATCTCTGAGCAGCGATTGCTGGGAGAGTTTGTGTGGTGTGCTGCTGTTAGAATGTGAGAGAGGGTGGACGAAAAGGGTGCGGAGGACGGAGGTTGGTGCAAGGATGACTGGGATGGTTGGGGGTCGAGCGGATGGGTGGTTCGTAAAAGGAGAGAGGACAGCTAGGAGGAATAAGAGGAAGGGAGGGTGCATGTACTCGGCTGCGCAAGGGACAGTGTCCACCGTATCACCCTCATTCCCTCACTTCAACCCCCGTACCATTTTCATCCCCTTTAGCCGATATACATATACATGTAGATATATTGTCGTCTCTCTTTCTCCCTCTTTCTCGCACTCTCGCTCATGGTTAAATCTACAACCCTCTTTAACCATTCGAACCCTCTCGCTTTCGAGGTTCGCGTTCTTGCTCCTCTGCCTCCCTTCATACCCCCTTGCAACCCCTACGGTTTTACGTACATATATCGATGCAACAACATATACGCTCAAAATTTCACATCTCGCTTTCACTCGCAGCAAAATCGCGAGCCTCCACACACCTCCGTGCTACCGGAGCCTAAACTATTACCCCTCACCCTTCAATCCCTTTCCCGTTCACCCCTTATCAACCCTCTCTCTCTCTCTCTCTCTCGAGCTGCCCCTCACGCTATACCCCACTACACGTCCACGCCAGAAAATTAATGTCCCCTGCAATCCATGTATAATGCATTTGAGTTTCGTTTGGCCGCGTACGTACGCGAACAAATGAACGCACAGCTAGAAAATTTACGTCCTATGACTCCCACCGACCCGCAACACCCAACAAACCGGTGCAACCGCTCTATATATATAACAACGAATTCAACGGTGCATCGCATAACACAGCCTTTTAAGATAGCCGGTGCAATATCAAATAGTCCGCGCTCAAATAAGGGCTGAATTTGTTTGAAAATTCATTTCCACTCATTTTCGTTCTTATTTGTCGTTCAGTAATTAAAATAAGCTTTGAGCATTTTTTAAACTGTGGAATCCTCAGATCCCGAGAGTATTTGAGGAAAAGATGAACAATAGATTCTCAACATGGTTCTCTATATTCCGCGTGTCAATTGAAAATCAAAAGACACAAATTTATTTATATATCTTTCGCTATGCTGATGTTGGAATGGTACAAAAATATCTTAAAGATGGGCTTTCGATCCAGCTTTTTAACTATAAATAGTGTTACACCTGTAACAAAGCTGATGCGATTATAGGCTACTTTTTATTTTCATTTTGTCGATTGTTTCAAGAAATAAACTAAACGAGTCATCATTTTCTACCGTCTTTAATTTTTCATCTAAATATTGGGAATATGCGTCGAATATCTTAATTCCAATGCCCATTATTAATGAAGCCATATTCTTATGTATATTTATGAAGTTCTTTCATGTAAAAATATACTGCAACAAATACAGAATGTATCTTTCAATCATTGATTATCTTAAGTTATTCAAAATATTTATGCTTCGAGTGGTAGCAGTAAAAATGGCGGCACAGATTGAAAATTTGCATTGTAAATAATGATGAGCATTGTTGATGTTAATATTTAAAGGGTGAAATATCAATAGAGCTATAGAGTTGGGAAATGATGGTGGATTATTCGAGAGAATTGCTATAGAATTCCAAAAACACGGACCCATATCGCTGGTCGAACAGACAATCTCGTTGCATACACACCCTTTCCCCTTTGCCCATTTCATTCTTCGCGAGCCCAAGCCCTCAAACCCTTCATGCAACTCCCTGCGCCTCGCCACCTCGTGGCGTCATCGAAATTCCGCACTGAAAATCATTAAATTGCCACGCACTCACACGCAGACGCAAGAGCGGCGTTCTCTTTGGTATACGAGTATACGGTGCGTCGTCATCCGGAGGCTTTACCCCAAAACTCGCGTAGTTTCATGATTTCGATGCAATTCAACCCCGTCGAGAGTTTCCGAGTACCACCCATTCTTGTTTCTACACCCCCCAAGCCCCCCTCCTCCCCAAACCCCTGCCGACGACCATCCCTTTGCCAAAATATTTCCCCGCACCAATCCTCCCCCTCGTGTGTGCATTGCCAGTTTATAATTCTCTATTTCTCTTTCGATACAAAATCTACCAGGACTCTCCGCCACCCTGTACCCTCCCCTAACCTGTGCCCACTACGCGCGCGCCCCCTCTCCACTCTGTCCCGGGAGTCTCGCAATTTTGCAATTCGTTCCGAGAAATAAAAAAAATTTCATCCGGTCGAACGATTCGACGGGTTTAATATCTACCAACATATTCACTCTATCTCTCTCTCTTGCTTTTCGGTCTTTCGGAATTTCCAGGGAAATATTTGCCGAGGGAAAACAATGATCAATTTGATGATCGTCCATGAAAAATCTGCGAGAACCCTCATGGCAATAAAATGAATACATAGCATGGATATATTCGTTATTTTTTTTTGTTTTTCATTCTATTTTAACGAAAACGAGTGATAGATGAAGATTTTTCAACATCAAGTCAGGATTTTATTTTATTCATCAACTTAACGCGATGTTTTGCAATATTTAACAGTTTGAAGAAAAAAAATTGAAATAATATAAAAGAAAAAGGATGAAAAAAAAATTTGTACAAATTGTGTAGTCAGCGTCACCTGGCTCGCCTGGGACGAAAAACCCCGAGGGCTTTCATAGACCTAGAACTCTTTGCGACCTTTTGTAAACCAGTTTCGCCAACTTTTTTTCTTTCTGCATCCCCGTACTCATTGACAACTCTTGCCACTTGAAAATTCACGAGGCGAATCTTATTACGATGGATTGGATATTAGGAAAAAATGTACCAGTTACGATAATACGAAAAGGGTGACGACGTAAGCCGGAAGTAAAGGGGCGAAGGGGACTGAATGAAGACCGGTGACGAGTAGGTTTAATTAAGTTGGTTTTTCAGATTACCAACTCCCTCGAACATTTTTAATGCAGAGGCTTGAAAGTGTTTCCGATGATTATTTTTGCCTACAAAGGATAAGAATCGCACTATCATTTTATTATTATCATTTTTTTCGTAATGTAAAATTCATATTTGAATATGAACTGTATCAGTAAAATATTCGACTTGCTGCAAAAATGGAATTTAGGAAAAAGAAAGCAACGGATGATTCTTGATGATGAAATTTTGGCAAAAACTCCATGGAACAAAATGCGATTACAAATGTTTTTGTATATTTGGAGTTTTATAATCAGTGCATTAATAAAACAAGAGTAAAGTTTTTAAAGTTCTGTAATGTGTCATCATATCGACGTTTTCTGTTCGCTGCTACAATCGCATTAGCATAATTTGCTCGTTTAATTGTTTAACGTTATAAATAAGTGTATAATATGACGAGGAGTTGGCGATTGGACATTCAGAATGGTAATTTATCGTAGGGGGTGAGAGGTGCGGGAGGTTCTCATTCTTTCTCGTATATATCCTCTGGAACCCCCGTTCGAGTTTCCATCATCATCCAGCACGTTCGAAAAGCGTTCTTGCATGGAAGCGTTTGGAAAGACTGGGCAAAGCCTGTCCTGGAGGATGGTAACGAGGCACGCATACCATTTCTCGCCTTCTCACTCTCTTCGCTTACTTGGCTGTTGCTCTCTAACCCTCGTTCCACTGGATTTGACGACCCTCCCCCGTTCTATCGCGTTATATATATTCAGCGTGTATCATGCATGCGAGAGCGTTGCAGCAGCGCCAGCAAGGCGTTTCACGCATGCATGAAAATCATTAAAATAAAATGGCCGATAACGAATGACTGTTGCAGAGGTGCAAGAGAGATGGGATGAGCAGGAGAGCGAGTATGTTGCGAAGGGTTTGAACGAGGGAGTGAGAAGGTTTGGACGAGGATGGCGAGTCAAAAAGATAGAGAGAGAGAGAGAGAGAGAGACGGAGAGATTGAGAGAGGGGCGAGGATGTGAAGAACCCCGTGTACAATCGGTCGGCCATCTTGGTTCACGTGACCGTCATCCGGGCAACCACGGGCACGCCACGCCCATTTAATGATTTCTACCCCCCTGGTTTGCTCGAGTCTCTCTCTCTCTCTCTCTCTCTCTTATTCTCTCTCTATGTGCGAAATTTCACCGAGCCTATCTCACGGTGTCTTCGTATGTGTGTGTGTGTATGTGTTGCATACGAGTTTTAGGTGTGGGTTCGATGGCAAGAACACGTGGAGCTATGTATTGGTCTACATAGTTTTATGTATATACATATATGTGCACACAGTCATCATCAGTTGGCGAGAGCATGAGAATTTAGCGATTCGAAAGCCCGACCAAAGTCTCCCCTTTGCGAATAGCTCGTGGGAAATTTCATCGAAAATTCCGTTCGGTACCCGAACCCCGGGATCATTGAAAATTTTGATGAATTGCGATAAAATGAAATAAATACATATATATATATGCATCTCTTTCATCATCATATTGGTTCCCTGCACAAATTGCGTTTCGAAATTCTGGTATGAACGAAATGTGCGTGAAGTATGGATCATGAAACATTTCTCATTCCCTGTTGCCATCTCCCACACGCAATAACTGCACGAATGATTTTTCATCAGTGGTGAAAAAAAAAGAATTTCATCGGCTCGTTTTGGAGAAGGGTCGATGACCATACCGGGGAGAAATCCGTTAAACCTCCATTTTCGAAATTCCTCAAGCGAGGTCGACGCCGAAACTACCCATGACGATGGTAAAATCATCGCGGTCAATGAACTCTCGAAAATCTCTGACTAGACCGAGTTTCAAACGAGCATAACAAATCGTAGATTCGAGGGAGATTGCCGGGGCCGGTGCATCTCCGGAGACCCGGAGGCGCCGAAAACGGTCAGTTTATATGCGTGAATGGAAAGAAAAAAAGGATCGAAAGTGTTGCACTGCGCGGGTGGAACCCAACTCTGACATATGTTGCCCTTTCTTTCTTCCTGTGAACCCTTTCCCACCTGCCTAAGGAACAGGCCGCCAACCTCCTCCTGATACATCATTCTTTTTTTTCAAGCCTTCTTTCTCATCCTCATTAGAAACGTTTTTTTCTTCGTTCCTCGCTCAATCCTCCTTTTCATTTTGACTCAAAACACGTTACACACGTTCAGTAGCCTCGATCGTCTCGTGAGGCTTTTTCAACAGGGAAAGGGATGCGAGGGAGGATATATGCTGATGGCGACCCACACCGAGGGAGTAAGGTCATCGACCGCGGGGCTTCTAACCCTTTCTCTACTGATCGTTCCAAACGGTACAGCACAAACACCCACGAACCTTGTTTCCTCCTGTCTTGTAACTGCGTGTGTGTATATTAGAGAGAGCGAGAGAGATTTTTGAGCCACCCTAAGGGCAATGAACTGTTCATTTTCATGGGTCATCCAAAACTTTCTGGCTTTCCTTCCTCCATCATTTTTTTTACGAGGATATAGACATCCTACTACTTTTTTTTCATCTTTCCAGTTCAATCTTTACGGTCTTAATTGAAATTCATTTATAATGCGTCGTAGTTGAGAGTTTTCCCAGATGTTTTACCATCCAAATCGAGACATATGTCGAAAATTAACTCTTCAAACGAAAATATCACGAAACAACGAAGAAAGAATTCAGCTTCCGATCGTTAAGGATTCATTCTCGGTGAAGTACAGTTTTACGAAATTTCGACATCGATTTTTATCGAAATTACGACCGTTACAAAGGTCTTGGGTGTGTGTTGATAAAATAAATCGAAAAATCAAACACCGTTAATATCTTTTTCGGAAAAACAATTAATCAAAAACGGGCATCGTATGGATTGGTAGCGTCGACGATATTTTTGAGCAAAAAGTCATTGGCAATTTTGTATTCGAATATCCAGACCCTTCGAAATAAAATTGGTTATTGTTCGTGAATTCGAAGCATGTACGTCCAAACAGAGGTAAATGAAAGCTGAATTATTAACATGCAATTGTTTTCGGTATTTTGTATCTCGAATTTGCGAAAATTTTTATATACATATGCATATATGTATATTTTTTTTTTCATTTTGTCATTCACTGTTAATATCGAGGCAATCGATTCACTGACGCAATTTTGACGGCCCAAGTACGACGGGCACGGGGGTGGGGTGGAGGGGTTCGATGACTGACGGGAAAATGATTGCATCCCCTCGATTTTCATTCCCGTTGACAACGAGGGAGTGGTAAACATCCAAACGTTTCGCAAATAAAATTCCAATATTTATGTCATTTCGAAATGAAACAGTACGATAAACAAAAAACAAATTGTTTTTTCTGTTGATTGAAGTATGATTTTGAGTGAATTTTTATAAAATTCACGAATTCTAAGCTCACACGCGACATTCTATGATAAAAATAAAGTTACTCTGCTATAAAAAGCGATGTTACAAAAAAAGGATGTAAAATTTCGTTATTCTATCTCGAAATTGGTTTTACTTTTGAATTCCTAACAGTTTTAAATATACGTATAAATTGAAGATAAAACCGCTGACAATCTGTTAGCGTAACTCCGTCCGCACCTCATAAATAAATAAAAATCGCCTCTTAATCATTTACGCTGTACGACATTGAGGAGGAACTTGGCGTAAAGGAAAAAGGTTTTTGTCATTTCCTCGGCGATGTACAAAGACACATAAAATGTAGCATGAAAAGAAGTGAGCAAGAGCGTCTAACGGATCGTAAAAAGTGAGGAAAAAAAATAAAAAATAAAATAAAATGAAGGAAAAAGAAAGAAGAAACGCGTCACCACTCTGGTCGGACTCAGTGGTTAAAGGCGCTTGGATGAATAATAGAAGACAACGAAGTATGTACGTTAAGAAAATCCAATGAAGAAAGGAACAAAAGTTGTTTTTAACAGACCGTAGTCGTTCGTCCTCCTTAAATAATAATAAAAACATAGAAAATGAAAGAGTTCCGAAGATATTCACTGAGACGAAGTACGTTAAAACGTCACATTTTTTATCGTTCCATTAAAATGAGTTTTAAGTTTGAAAAGTCGTTACTCATAATATCAGACTCATTTTTGCTCTTTCTTCAAGGCTTTAAGGACAAATGTGATACCTAACAAAGTCAAGGATCGTGTTCGTTCTATAAATATAAGGAAAAAATGATTGCATAATATTTTAATCGATAAATATATGAAATGATTTAAACGATGTTTACAAAAATTAGCATGAAAATAATATATAGTTATGAATTTGTATTTATAATCCAAATGATCACAATTCTCACCACTTAACGGGCTTTTCGTCGTAGCTTTTTCATGGCTCGTTTTTTTTTTTTTTTTTTTCATCTCGTAAAAAGAAATGTTGTACGAGGTGGGTGGCAGGGTACACTCGGGTCATTAGGCAGAAACGGTATTTTCTGCCCAGGCAGTCCACTCACCCCTTTTCAACCCCGTCCTCTTAGGAGAGAACGATTCTCGCGCGAAAGGGGTAAAAATTAATGTCTCAGAATGAATGTCCTGTGCTCGACGCTCAAGAGAAAAAGAAATAAAGTGAGAGAGAGAGAGAAGAAGGAGGCAAGTAAGAAAGAATGGAAGGACCAAGGAAACGGGAAAAGATGTAGAGAACACTTGCAAGAGACTCGAGCGCGACGTAGACTCGACGAGAATCTTCGGCTAAATTTTTATCATTTCTACTCTCGTATAATTTGTCGCGAACATTCCCTTTGCCGCGGTTTGAGTTTAACTGGACAAAAATTTTACGCTCGTCCTGTTCCGATATCTTTTGCAAATTTTACGCAAATCATCAGTTTACTTCGTTCAATAAGTTGATCTCAATGATGATTTTTCATCAGTTTCGAAAAAGCCTCGTAAATCATTTAGGAACAACTATACAAAAATGATGGGTTTTTGAAATTCAGGGTTCAATGTAAATTTGTTATCGCGTAAAATTGATAAAAGTGGAAAAAGATTGTGGTTCGATGTTTGATATGTTAGGAGGATTCCATGCACGTGGTCACGTGAGCTCACGTGTGTACGTGAATCGCGAAGGCTTTTGCGGAGAAACGCACACACTTAGAAAGGGAGAAAAGAGCCCGAACGTTTGGCCGAGGTCTAAAGTTAATAAGTGCACACGATGCGCGATGTGTCTCGTATGCCGTATGGCGTCTTGACTCCCACACGTGCCTGTCCTCCTTCCTTTCGTATATATCTACATCCCTCTTTCCTCCTTAGCCCCTTTTCTTCCTTCCTCCCGCGCCCCTATCTCGTACGCTCGCTCGATTCACAGCGCGACTCCGTAGAAAGTTACACTAGATGGAAATCTATATCTTATTTTACGAGCGTGCTCAATATTCCAAAGCTGCGGGCTCTACGCTTCGTTTCTTCCGTAAAAAAAATAAGAAAACGACGTGATTTCATTGTTTTTTTCTGCACATTTCGTATACAATCCAAGTTATAAATAATTATTGCTTTCGAGATGACAAAAAAATTGAAAAATGGAAACGTTTCATTCCTGGGACAAATTTATCAGCGATTTTCAGTATAACATTCTGTCAACTGTCTTTCTATCTGATCTCTATAAATTTAGTAATTCGTTTTTATTTATTTCACTCGAACAAGCTTTCTAAAAGAATCGATAGTATCCATTTGACGTTTAATTTTTTATGACGACATGGCAAAAATAATTCGACCAAAAGAATGTAGCTGCGAATGAAAAGGTCAGAAACAGAGGTTACTGGAGAATTCATCCATTATTATCGACATTTTTCTCACTTGCTACGTTATTTTTTCACGTTTTTTTAAATACTTCAATGTGGTAACACGGTATCTCTATTTTTCCGGTAAGGAAATACATTTTTTAATCGAACACAGTTCCATTTAGTTGAGCGAAAAATGATGACTTCAACTATATTTTTTTAATCATTTGCCATATAACAAAAAAAAATATTGAACAGCCATTTTTATTTCGTCCAAATGGCCTTTTGGTGCACGAATGAATTTTTTTTCTCAGTCTAGGCGTTTATAATGATCGAAAACGATTTGCTCGTTACATTGTATCGAGAAAAGTATAACATTCGATATCTTTAACCTACTGACCGGTTCTTGAGGTGTCTCGTGAAAACGCGGTCAAGCTGAAGACGTGAATGTCCCCGGTCCATATAACACACGCATCAGAGCATTTGAGAGATAAAGTGAAAGATGGAGAGAACGTATAAATCCTCGTGAAAAAGTAAAGAGAAAAAAAAAGATGAAGCGTGACATTTGTGGGGGCGAGATTAGAAAGCTTTTTGTTAAAACGTTTCATGGCGTCGAGTAACCATTTTTTAAATATAATTAAATATGTACATAGTGCTTCCATTTACTAGAATACATAAAGTTTGGATAAGCGTAAGCGGATGTTCGCATCGTCACGCTTGAAGAAAATTATATCATTACGTTGAATCTTGGTGAGTCCCGCCTGGGAGACCACGTCACACCCAACGCTATGGTTCAAGATGGCGTTAAGTCACGTGTCTTCGATTTTTTGTAATTTTATACTGAAAAATAAATACTGATTGGAAATTGGAATACTATGAATTTAAAAAAAATAATTTATTGAAAGCTCCAGATGAGAAGGGAAAAAAACCTGATAAAATCTATCCACGCGAACGACGACAATTTCCAAAGACTTTTCGAAGACTTTATCAATGAATCGTTGGTCAAATCCTCGTTAAAGAATTAAGAATATTCCAAAAGTAAGTTTTCTTTGAACAGCGAGATATTTCTATCCCTTCATTCACTTTCTCACTCGCTGATGTATACGCTACGGTGATCTCAAGGGGATAACGAAAAGGTAAAATGGAAGTATGGAGGCAACGGGGTAAGGGGCTGCGTTGGAACGTCGTGAGTCGAAAGGGTTGAAACTAAGTCAGTAATGCTAAGTCTGGTCCTGGTAAATACAGCCGTGTCTTGGAAGGGGGAACTCGAGGGAGCCTGGAGAAAGATCTTCACTCTTGTATTACTGTCGGTTTTGTGAAACATTATATGGCAGTCTCCTCTTTAAGGGACCTTGACAAACCTCACAGTATCTTAAAGTCTCCAATTAGTCTGTGGAAAGTAAACATCAGTGGAGAATAATCGGAACGTAACAATTTCCACATCCGCAACGTTATTTGTCGTCATTGAAAAATCTTTGAATCAACAAAAATTTGTCAATTTTTTGCGTTCCCATTCACCAAAACTCTATTTTTCTTTCTCCACGAAAACGATTTTTCATTGTTCATTGGTTTATACATTTGCTCTGATTCCAAGCAAAGAACGTGGCCTAGATCGTCAAATTTAAGATGAAACTAAACTCGACACATCTGTTTCAAGATTCAAATAAATACAATGTGTTTCATCAACTATTCAAGCAATAACGCGATGATTGTATTGAAAGAAATAATTATGAGGACGATAAAAATGATTGAGTAGAAGCTTCGAAATTTCCACTAATTCTGTATTAATTATATGGAGCACAGAACGTGGATTTCGTCCACCTACATACGACCCGCCCTACGAATAGGGGTGGACCGAACGAAAAAATTATAGGGAAAAAAATGAAAAAATAATGGGCTGGTTTGTGGTATGAACCAAAGTGCCATTTGTGGTCAAATACAGGTTACACGTGTGGTTCTCAGCACAGTGTGTGTCGACGTATGTTGTGTACATGTGGTCAGCCACAAATTTTGTGTGTGAAGCCTAAAAATAACACTTGGCCAAGAGCCCACGTTGATAAAAATCGTTCTCGACCTTGATCTCAAAACACTGATCATTTCCTGGATGCTCTCATCCTCGGTGCTTCGTTTTTGTTTTGTTTTTATTAATTTAGTAAATAATAAACAGTTTAAAAAAGTTTTGAAAAATTGATGAAATGTCTTTACAATGATATTTGTATGTAATTGAGCTTTTGACGTGAAAATGGGTTGTAAAAATTTTAAGTATGAATGTAAAAATGTAGTTTGATTCGTCTTGAGAGGCATGAAAAAGTTTCATTGCTCCGATGACGCGAAGCAAGTTTTGCAGTTTAACTCGATGCATTTAGTGGAGGCCCATTGCAGTCTTTTATCTGTAAACGACGTGCTGATAAGATAAGAGAGTGTCGAGAGCCACAGAACCAGCACAGAGTGAGATGGGATATTGGAAAAAGACAAGTCTTGGAAAAGGAGAGTCGTAGAGTTTGAAGAAGAAAAACATGAGAAAAAACGAAGAAAAATGATGAAAAAATTGTATTCTCATGGCAACAATCTGGAGGACGAAACCGATTGCATGCGAATCGTAAGGTCGATTGCGTTTTGTCAGATTGCTCGAAGTTTCTAATTTTTCAATAAAAATTTCATTCAATTCATAATTCATCAAATATTTCGAGGGATTCGATTGTTTTACGTTATTGTGATTTGTCACAAATCTAACATTTTTACTGAACATTCAAAAGTTCAAGATTTTTACCTCGGTCGTTTAAAAAACATTTGCATTACCGAAGAATATCGAAGAATTTTTCCAATGAAGGAAACGAAACGAAACGAAATATAATCGACTAAAAAAAAATCGATACGAGGCAAAGTCAAGATAATTCAAAAAGATTTTAATGTAATAATTGCATGATATTAAAAATCTACGAAAATCTAGAAAGAGGATTTCGAATATGGGACAAGAACGAGAATAAAACGAGGACAAAAAAAACAACAGCGTGAGGTAAAAAATCAGGGAATGTTGGGCGAACAACGGTTAGCAAAGCTTTTAAGTCACGAGCTTTGTCCGGTTTTAACGAATATAAAGTTGAACACACACGCGTACAAAATAAAAAACCTACGCTTGAATTTACGTGGACGAAGAAACGGCGAAAGCACTGACTGAGGTTGCCCGGTAAGCGGGCCATTAAAATTTAATTAACACCACGAAAAAGCTACCCTCTCGTGTCCCAACGAACATGGCCATAAAGATGCACGACGTTCATTTACTTCTCTCAATACGCGGAGACTACTGAATTTATTGATGAAATTTAGTTTATCGATAATCAACATATCTTTTTAGCATCGAGATTCATGACGTTTGAGGGGAACTAATCTGATAATCTAATGATAATCTGATTGCGGAAACACAATCTTTCGCGATCGAATTAATTTTATCCAGTCTTTTAAAAATTCAAAAGTAATTCTCTTCTGAGTTTCGATAAAATGGTTCCATGGACGATAAAACGTCGAATTAGATTGAATACGAAAAAAATGAAACCAATCGATGATCTTGGTTGAAAAAGGATTTTTCAGAGGCTGTATTTTTCTGATTTAAAGGTCAGCACGAACGCGGGGAGTCGAAAAATAGCGAAAAGAATGGTGACTCGAATATGTTTGTCCATCGAAAGGGTGGGCCGCGAAGGGTTCGAAAAAAGAAAAAGATATTGGTAGGTTCGGAAACAGAGCGTTGCGTAGTCCGGGCCAAATCGATGAAACGAGAATCGAAGTATTAAAAAAACGAAGAGGATAAGACGGAAACAAAAAATTAAAAAAAAGAAAGGCAGGAACGTGGGCGTATCGCTGGTCCACGTGGCCCGAGACAAGGGCTATTCAAATTAGCCCTTAGAAAAATAAAAAAAACAAACCGAAGGGCTAAATGGACGTAGAAGGGGGCATGTGGAACGAGGGATTAAAAGAAAATTAGAATAGGGCCACTGTGTGTCCAACTATCGGGTACTATATGCAGATGCCTCGATGACTAGGTCAATTTATTAACTGCTCGCCATAAGGCGCTCTTTCACTTTCATTAGTCTTTTTTTTTGTCGAATTTTTTTTTATCAATCATTTTTAAGTATACTCTAAAAGCAGTTGCTCTTTCATTAAACGAGACATCGTAAAAACACGAAATTATGGAGGCTAATAAAATATATAATTTTTTACGAACAGAAAAGTTTGTTCTCAAATTACGTTGACTTCTGAATTATTCGATTTGTTTATAATTCTTCAATTATTGCTCTCAGAATTAAATTTATAATCTAAAGATGTCTCGTCACTATGAAAATTGTATACGAAAAAATAATAATTTATTCACATTTGGCATTTGAGAAAACTGATTATCGTAATTGCTCGTGCTACTTTTTTACTCTCCTCTCCAACTCATTTTCGTCATCATTTATAGACACTCTCGATCTTCTTTATTTATGTTTCTCATCGTGTACCTTTATTTTTTTCTCTTTACTGAGATTTGGTTCATTTATTCAAGGTGCACTTTTACGGACGTACGACAAAATATACGAGAAAGAGAGAGAGACTATATCTCGCTCGCAGAGTAGATTTCGGAGGGTTTTTCCACTTTATTTAATCTTTAATAACGGAATCGCTTGACATTTGTAAGGCAAAAAAGAGTGCAAAAAAAAGGATAAGAAAAAAAGGTAGATAGGCCATCTCAAGAGTCCGGTAAAATGGTTTGGAAAAGAGCGCTCGTAGTCGTTGGCACTTTGCTTTGATTTTTCCAACGACGACGACGACGACGACGACAGACGACGTAAAAACGCCACGTCTGAGCATTCCGTCGTTCGTGAATTCTTAAACAGCTGCGAAATTAGCGAATTAAAATTGGAAGCTGCAGAGAAAGAGAGAGAGAGAGAAAGCCCGGGACAGAAAAAGCGAAAGATTTGTCAGAAATGGCGAAGGGGTCGATTGAACGACTTGAAGACCAAAATTTGTCAAACGCACCTCTAAAACTAGGGTCCATTAATATTGAAGTAAGAAAAAAGTTAAAAAAAGAAAATGAAAATACATTTATCCCCTGTGGAAGCTGCAATTAACCTAAAATGTAAGAGGGAAATACAAGCGTTGAATGTATACTTTGGAGTTGTAATTTTTATTCATGCAACGCGACGAAACGGCAATTTTTCCTAGAATTAAGCCATGTGCCCATTTTGAAGAGGGGTAGAGCGAGGGGGTAGTTGCGGTGAAACGGCTTCAAAATTGTCCGGTCAATTTCGCTTGGAATACGTGACGCCTTTTTCAAGTGTCCCGCGACCTGTTCTCTTTCGTCGTTAAGCGAGAAAGAAGCTCGAGGTTGTAGCAAGATCGAGAGGACGAAAGAAAGAGCAAAGTTGAAGAAGGAGAGAAATAGAAGAAGGGGTTTTGCTGAACGAACCCTTCGGCGCACCTTGATCGAGGGGATGGACCGGAACGCCGATCATTTTTCTTCCGTTCTCGTTCAACCCTTCCGCCGACCAAACCCCTTTATATTCTTCATGTATTTTTAATCCACCCTTCAACCACTTACACCACCCTTGGCAAGTGTCCGAGGAGGATCAATTTATTTTTTCAAATCAGAGCGTTGGCTCTTCGATACAAAAATATATTATTAAGATTTCAGGAATCTTCAATGATCAGCAATTAAGTACTTTTTCAGAGATTAACATTTTTTTTTGATAAAACAATTAATCGTTGATGATAAAACAAAGATTAATGTTCATTACGTCTTCATTTGGTTTTACGTTATTTAGATAATTGAAAAGTGCATGGAAATTAGAAATGTTATCAACCACGAACCCTCCATCCTCAATTAGGTGTCAGAGACGAAAACCGATTAAACTAGAACAGAGCGTCCACGAACATGCGTCCTAGGATAACGAAATCTCCTACACCCTTGCATACGCCACCCTTCATTAGATTTTGGCCACTAAATCGAATTTTACGTGCGAAGAGATAATCTTTGATAGCCTCTGGCGGATATTCACATGTGTGTCCAAATACGTGTGTGCAGATTTATACACACAGATGGAAATTCTATTCCTTGCCAAACCGTTGACCCTTGAACGAGAGTCAACCTTTCCATCAACTTTTTAAAACATCTTGTACCTGTTCCATCTATTCCCATGCCAAGTTAAACCGAAAGAAAATGATCTCTTATACTTATCGATTAAATTAGCATGCATGAACTTTTAAAAAAAACCCAAAATTGGCTGTTCTTATTTGACAGTCTACATGACGAATCGAGAAGGTGCATTTTGTGACTATTTTTGAATGATTTCTCTGGCACATGCTATTCCCGCGGTTAAAAATATCAGACAAGACAAATTCATTTGATTAAAATAAACTGTCACATGTTAAATAAAACTTGTGTAAATGCAGATAAATTTTACACTTCTTCAAATTCACGTTTCAGAACAGCTCCTATTTATCGTGGCTTTAAATAAAATTGCTTGTTCGTAGGAGCTAAAAAAAAACGAAAAAAATTAGGCAAAAGTCGATATCGACAAAGAAGTTACGCCGAAAAACTACTGGCGAATATTATTTTCTCTCGACCACCGTAAACCCGAAGATAAATTCGAATTTTAGGTACGAAATGTTTGTTATTTCTGATCTAAAAATATTTTTCATCGTCCTGAATTATTAGGCAGAACCTTATGACGTTCAAAGAGAAATGGAGGTTTTCTTTTTTGAAATAATTTTAAGATGCAATGGTCGATAAAAGTGGTTGATACGCAAGCTGGTGAATAAAATCGGCAAGGGTATCGTTCCCCGGTTGGTTGTGTCCACAATAAATAATAGAATTCGGGTTCGTCGATTATTGGCACGCATGTGCGTTAGCGTTTACAAAATTGGATGGTGTGAGGGCGCTGTTCCGGACGCTTGACCGGCGCACCGAAGCCGTAACAACGCTTGCATTATTGAGCGATCGGGGTGATCGAAAAAG
Organism: Campoletis sonorensis; assembly: GCA_013761285.1. NCBI lineage: Eukaryota > Metazoa > Arthropoda > Insecta > Hymenoptera > Ichneumonidae > Campoletis > Campoletis sonorensis. The sequence goes on from JACEOJ010000124.1 coordinate 138,692, forward strand.
TTCCCGCGCTTTTTTTCCCGCCGTTCGTACGACAGTGGGGAGCGAAGAGAGACCATTGGCCAAACCAACCCACGCCGTTTCCCCCTCCCTTTTTCCGGTAGCCAACGCTACATTTCATCGGTTCGCAGCAGCGCGCAGAACGATCCCCGCGCCAACTACCCAATAACTTATTTGTCTGCACCCGGCTGCCTCTGTACTTTCCTTCCTATTTCCCCCTTCACCCCTTTTCATCCCTTAACTATTGACCGGCTATCGATATCGTTGCTACATGCACAACGCGAACGTCAGATATTATTATATTCTCACTCTATCTCTCTCTCGGGTCTCATCAAAACCGTTACGCATTGCAAAACCTTCCGCCCAATTCACAATCCAACCCAAACCACCTTTTCTCTCGCAACAGGCCAACGGGGGTTGGGTTTTGCGATATTTCCAGTTATATGAATTACGAGTGTGCAAACGACCAATGCGAAACGTCATTTAGTATCGTTCCAACGTAATTCGCGAATCACGCTGTTGTTCAGCTTCTGTTACGTTATATAATCTAAATATGTATATATGAATATATGAATTTGTATATTTAAATCCTCGCATGTTACGCATGACCATACAAATATGAATATTTTTTCAAGTTTTTCTTTTGTTTTTATTTTTGCAAATATTTGTCAACGTTTCGGTGTTATCTCCGGATAATAACCGCGAGCTCCGAGTTCTGCTTCGACAGAATTTCGCTCGAAAATTCTCCGTGCTCTGGTCCACGTGGAATTTATGGCCACCCCGTCCCCAACCGCGATTTGTGCACCCCAGAGACTCACGCTTCTACAATCGATTTAACCCTTTGTCTCACTTCCAAATGTCTCATCATCACATACTTATACTTTTTTTTTCACCACTTGGCAGACCCGTGATTCGGGTATTAAAGTTTTATCATTTCGTCAAGTTCGTTTGGAGTGTTTGGCTTACGAGCAACATTTGCGGTTATTCGTTCAAGGGTTCATTCGATACTCGCATGCATTTTTGTCTTGTTTTTTCCTATTCTCAGTCTGATTGTCAAAAATAATTGTTCAGCCTATAGAGAAATTTCAACTTTTTGTTGCTTTATCGAAAAAATAGAATGGCTTGGAATTTTGTATCACTTTTTCCACCTTTTAAACAAATTAGATTGGTTTTCTTTTGTCTTATTTCGGTTCAGTTTCATTTCGTAGCATAACGTGCATTGCCCTTCAATTATAAATGCAATATATCAAAATCAAAGCACGCACTTTACTGGCAAAGGAAATTTTGTAATGAATCAGTACGTTTATGTCTGAGTTAGTGTGTGTGTGTGTGTGCTTTCCAACTCGATTCTCCATATACATTGTTTACTACATGTTTCAAACGAAAAGCCGTTATACGATAAGCAACGTAGATAATTACGCACAGAGTACATTGGTTATTAATTCGTCGTGCTCACATTATAATAATTTTGCTTATTAATTTTCCAAAACTATGCTCTTTGGATATGGATGAACGTTACGATACTCATTATTCGTTGGTAATTATTCATGAATTTTAAGCTGAGCGACAAACGACACCGGGTTGTGGATCGTTACGAGGATGATTCTGAGCACTAAAATAACTACAATCAAGAATATCGAGAAAAGACTTCAATATTTTTTTCCTTTGTTTTCATAGGCGACAAAAAGTAAAGAGCGTTTGCAACAAGAATTTTTCACAAAATTCCAAAACATCGTTTTTTTTTTCAACTGGATTTTGAAATGTAGATTTTTAAACAAAACGGCCCCGATGAATTGATCGGTACTAGTGGTTAATCGAATTTCTCAAATACAACGAATGATTCAGGCTGCACGAGTCTCGATTTTCTTTCACGCTGAAGACAGTTACGAGTCGATCGTGTCGACGAGCTATACGGTTAATGCCTATCTCTTCTCACTCTCTTTCTCTCTCTCTCTCTCTTTCTCTATCATTTCCATCCCCACTACAACGTCAAAATGTTCTGTCTCTGCTCTAGATCTGTCAGGGTCGTGCTTTGAACTTAGCGACGTGTCAAGGTCGTTGGGCGACGTGTATTTTAAACTTTGCACCGTTGTCTTTCCCTCTCTTACACACTTAAACACATAATATATATTACGAACGTGTATATTAAATATATGTATACAGGTACGTCTCGAACGTTGTGACGTTTCTGTGTCGTTGCACTGCTTCTCTCTTCCATTGTCTATATATACAGACTTGGATAGGTTTAAGTATGCAGCTATGTACAAGACATATATATATGTATATGAAAATGAAGAAACGGAAGTGTTTGTGTCTGAGCTGTAGTATTTCGTCCCGTATTATTACGATGTAAAGGCCGAATGGAGGCTGTTTTGTGGTCGTTCGTTTTCACGAGTATAGACAGTAGGGAAAGAGAGGGTTGGTTTATTAATGCAAAGGGGTGGCCTGAACAAGCTGTAGTTATTTAGGGTGGTTGACAGGATGAAAGGAACGAGTTTCGTTTTTTTTGCTTTTTTTTTTTTTATTCGCTCATTTGAGATGTTAAGTCAAATCAATGTATGAACTTCTTTTCTTTGATTCGAGATACCAGATTCTCGAAAGTTCGAACAGTAAAACTATCAGCGTGATGCTATGACGTGATAACGTCTAAATTCAATGAGGAGGAAATGATTAAACTTGGTTATTTTTTTGTGTTGCGAGATCTCGTAGTTGCTCGTTTCGTAGCTCAAACGCGATCGATCAAATTATTCGCATACCTCGTATGGCCTTTTTTACTCTAATTTTTTTTTTTTTGGCCGCTCATTGCTTCGTATACAAACTTTACTACCCCGAGCTTCGTTTCCCTCGGATCCTTTGAATCCTTCTTTGTTAGATTTTCTGTTGTTTTTTTTTGTTCCCTTTAATTCCCGGCTATCGCAGGGCCAAGAGAGAAAGAGAGTCTTTCGTGAAAGTAAATTTTAATTCGGTCGAACGAGATTTCTTTTTCGTTTTTTTTTCTTTTTTTTTATACGAGAGGGAGACGCTCGTGGATGGGGGAGGCTTGGTCCGAGTTGGCCTAGCCAGGGATTCGGATAGTCCGAGCAACGGCTAATACCTTCCGAGTGACTACCTTCTCTAGCCCCTAATGAAATTCTTTCCGCCTGCTCTCAGTCCCAACTCCGAACCCTTCGTTCTTAACCCTCTTCGTCCTAAATTTTTCTTTCCTTCTTCCTTTTTTTTTCCTTTAAATCTTTTCTTTTTTTAACCGGACACAAAAAGACATTGGTACTAGATTTAAACCTCGTTCGAAACACAAGGTTTCTGGGCAAAAGATATTTAAAAAAACAACTCAATTACTCTTGAGGTTGACACTGCGGGGGAAGACATGAGTGAGATAAAAAATTGTTCGTTCATCGAAAATTTACGTACGAGACAACATGAATATTTGTTTTTCTACTTGTGGGGCACGAATCGTTACTCATCCGGGAACGGTTATAAGTAATCGTAAGATTTTTAAACCCCGGCCGGCAAAGCAGTACTTGAGAAACGTCGAATTTTACTTTTAAACAATACAAATCATTTTATTTATGTGCCAACGCAATTCGTTATGATTGCTCACAAAAATATCTTCTCCTCGAATATTATTTCGAATTTCTTCGTGTACGACACAAATTTCTATCATGAACAATATACTATTTCATGCAAATATATATACGAAAAAAAAACGTATTTGTGTCACTACGCGAATATGTTTTTTTTTTGTGTACATTGACCCACGTGGTGGGCGATCCAGGGTCATATCGCTTGGCCGTTCGGGGTTTTAAACATACATATAGATAAGTAGAAATTTTTTGTTTCACTCACGTCCTCCATTAAAGGCAATAGACCTAGAAACTGTGACAACAGATGAATATTTTTTTTCTACCAACTCAGGCCTTATCCTATAAATAATAACAAAAATGTTCAATAACCGCGTGTAACTTTTGATGATTTGAAATCTCTTTGAATCTCGGACAATTATTCATAATGATTAAACTGATGATTAAACAGATTTATCATTATTTGAAGAAGTTAATTATCAGCCGAAAAAAAAACGACAACTATTCGGATTCTGCTTCGAAAGTGAATTTTTTTTTTTCTTTTGGTTTTCATATCTTTATTTATTTATTTGTTTATTTATTTATTTATTCATTTAAATTGCGCTATTAAAATGGAGGTTCGAGATAACTCACCCGTATGTAGCCTCGTGTGTTGTTGTACGTGACTGAGCTGCTTGAACCTCCTGTCGCAGTAACTGCACTTGTAAGGCTTTTCACCGGTATGTACCCTGATGTGTTGCACAAGCTGATGATTGCTGGAGAACGACTTGAGACATTGCTGGCACTGATGGGGCTTGACCTCGTTGCCGGGTATCATGCCGGGTCCGACGCCAACGCCGACGCCGAGACCGGCTAGTCCGCCGCCACCGGGTCTAGCACCCAGAGCGCCCGCTCCAAGATCTCTAGCGTGCATAGCGCTCTGCATCGCGCTCACGCTCTTGTGCATGAATATCTGCGAGAAGAACTGCCGGGGTTAGTTGGTATGCTGTACTCTTCGTCGAGCAGAAGAGGAATGAAAATTCGAGACAAAATAGAAAAAAAAAACAACTAAATACAAAATTTAATTTACAATGAAATCAACGAGGTGTATGAATCTATGAAAAGAACATAATTTAACGAAAAGGAAAAAGAATCGTTTCACTAATTCAATTAATTTTAACAGTTGCATAAATACAAATATTTATATAAATGTAATCTATAGTCATGCGAAAAGGTTGCAAGCGTGCATTTGTGATGCAGCAAAAGACAGTATTTGGTGGACAGACATTCGAGCATATTTTGATGCTTTAGAGAAAACGTATATATCGTTTGAATTAGAGTGAATTAATTATAAATTATGGTTCTATTCGAGCTTGAGGCCGAATCCAAATTCGCTGTGGGTTTACTGCGGACAAGAGAGTATTTATGATGAAATATCTACCATCAATTTATCATTTGTACATGAATTTGTGAAGGAAAAAATCATTCGTTCGTCCACTGTTCACGCATGATTGGCGAATGGAGCTGCAGCGATTGATATTTCGGTTTCAAAGGGAGTATTGAAACTTTTGTTAAGCTTCATTCCACTATTGTTAAAACTATAACTGCGTATTACTATCGCGAGGAAACTAACATAGCAGCTAGTAATTAATAGAAGCATGAAATATATGCAAATACATATTTCAATGACTTTTGGCTTATCGTCAAATGAGTGGACAGTTACGATTATTCGTTTGGAATTCAGCAGCGAATAGAGCATTGAAAAAGTATTTTCATGCGATCGAAATAATTCTGCGTACTGAAAAAATGCGTGTACTATTGGAAAGGAGTACAAAAATGATAACTTATAAGTCGTCGAGTCAATTGTGGCTGAGAAACAGTTTCGCGGAAGAAAAAGACTCTCGGAGAGTTTACTAGTAGTTGGTACTGGAACTCATGGCTGGCAAGGGCCCGGATAAAGATAAAAGGGACGATGAGAGTGAAGAGCAAAATGGAAAAAGGAGGAGAGTAGGAAAAAAAAGAGAATCGAAACGAGCAGAGAGAGGAAACGTTTATTTGGGGCCGCTTAGGGGAACAGGTGTTAACGTACGCCTGGGCCAGGCTGCTCGCCTGATGCGCCTATGTTGCGTGGCCGCCCGCGCGATCCAAGTACCTTGAGCGTAGGTGGAATGGGCAAACGAACGAAAGGGTTAAACCGCTCCGGGAGAATACAGTCAGTGATAGAAGTGTAGAAGCATTGAGAGAGCGATGTTGAGACGAATCGCAGGTAGTTCGATTCAAAGAGACAAAAGGGACGAAGGGCTGAAGAAAAGAAGACACTCGAGGGAATATTTTCCTGCAGGAGTAATCGGACGTTGAGTTGGAAAAGATGTGAAATTTTAGCGAAGCCTCTGGTTTAAACGGACGCTTGGAATTGAAGGAAAAAGCGAGAAATGAAAGAATGAGAAGAAGGGGTCTCTGTGAATTTTATTAAAATATGTTAAAAGTGTAATTAAAATCGAAAAATTTCGCTTGCTCTTTCTATCTTTCTTTCTCTCTTCCCCACTCTCTTGTGAGACCATGAGACAAGCTAAAAGTTTTAAGAATCTTAAGGGAAAGGGGGTAAAAAGTAGGGAAGGAATGAGGGAAAAGAAAGAAAAGTCATAAGGTACTTCTGGGGAAGGTCCGCTGGACTCTTCTTGCGGACCGGAAGCTCAGGGAATGAAGGAGAAGAGTGTGGAGAGAAAAACGGCAAGGGGTTGAATTGAAATTGTCACCGTAAAGATTCGTAAGTTTCTTAGCTACGGAAATTCCACTTGGTCCAGCGTGCAAGATTCGTTTCTTTCTTCCTCCATTCGTCTCTGCTACGACCCTTTCGAGCCCAGAATATTCTCGAGTCTCGTTGTTTTTTTTTCCCTTTTTTTTCATTCAAAGTTTTTTTTGCTCCTGTTTTTATCATTTGGAAACGAGGGGAATATGATGCGATCGGGGCTGCTCGGGCATGTTCCACATTTAATCCTCGTGAGATCGACGTGCCTGAGACGCTCAACGCAATCGTCGCGATTCGATTTAGGTCTTTGCATATTTCTTCCTTTTTTCGCCTTATCTCTCAGCTTTTTCTTACATTCTCCCCCCTCGAGTATCATCTTCGTGAAGTTAAATTTCCCGTCCGTACGATTTGACATCGTACATTTGTTTTTTCGACTTTTGAAGATTCAAAAACAATAATCTCGAGTAAAATATGAAAATGCTCAGATCACCAAATCACCTTATCACCAAAAAATATTTTCAAAAAAAAATCTTTTTTGCCCTCGACTTTGCAGTGCGTCTAGAATTTTTCGTTGGCGATTTACACTGTTAAGTACACAGCGTTTCCTCGTTCTCCGAAACGCACGGCGTAGGCCATTAATCATATTTTTATCTCGAGCCAGACGGAAAATTGCCGGTCGTTCTGTATTGCTAGCACACAGACGGGCTTTTCGGACTTGTCGTTGTCGCAGTGGTTGGGAATTTTTGGTGTGTGGCCACCCTCCTGGACTGAGGAAGGGTTGAATTTTTTTTTCTGATTTATCGTCGTCGTTGAGCATAAGACAGAGAGGAAAAGAAAAATAAAGAAAGAAAGAAAGAGGAAGGAGTGGTACAAAAACGTAGAAAAAAAAGAAGGAAAGAACAGTTGAGGAATCGTGGTAAGGTTCCTTAATGTGCTTAATAATGGAAAAGATATACTAAGAAAGGAGCATGGTGTAGGCGTTGTAATGTTGGTTGCCACAGGAACTCACTAGACCACAAGACGTTCGTAACGTCTGACGTAGTTTTTCTCTTCACCCTTTTTGTTTCATTTATTTACTTTTTTCATTATTTACCGCCCAGTGTGTGTCTTGGCTATCTATTGACCGAGCGGTATACATATTTTTTCATTATTTATTCCGGAGTAATTTACGAGTGATTCGAGGATCCGTGGCATTGGGCTACTTAACGCACTCGATGTTGGAATACAAAAGCGAAGGTGGTTGGACCCCCCCCTCACCTGCTTGCCATATGCCCGAGCGTATATCGAGCTCAATGCTCGATTGCGAGTCTCGAGTTGTAGCGTTGCACAGAAAAATAAGCTGAAGGGTTGTTTCAACCGACACATACATTAGAACCGATGTACACGTGACACATAATCCGCCCACGCTTCTTTGCTATCTCGCATATGTTGGGGCCCATCACGGCCCAATAAGTGCAACGAGGATGACTCGAGAGGTGTAACAGTGTCGGAGGAACGACGTGACGGCCCTGGGGATATAAAATATAAAAAAAAGGGTTTATTGCGGAGTCGGGGGCAAAGAGGGTAAAGGGAGTGGGGCGCCAATGGATTACCAGAAAGATATATGTGTTTATATTTATGTGTGTACGTGTACGAGTAAGTGTGTCGATGTAATTGTCGGCATTAATCGGGTCGGATCGTTCAACGAGGATCCGAAGGATCGCAGCATGTTTCGTGGATATATCTTCAAACGTCTTCCGGTTGGGGGACCACATGAGTGGGAGTTCGACCATCGTCCAACCGTCGAATGTGACCTGCTGTTCGTAGCCACGAATGAGGCAATAAAAGCAAAACAACAAAAAAGTTTCACGTGTAGGGTTCAACCCTTTCGATCTGGTCATCAACTCGAGGAACCTTCTTCTTCGTGGCTTGGATACGACTTTTTTTTTCAAATTATAATTTCATGGTTCATGAAATTATCGAAGAACAAATGTCCGATTCGTTATTGATTGAGGGGAAGTTCGGTTTAACCTGGAGTAACACTCACTGCTTCTGTCGATTTTATTTTTCTTCTAAACCGTGTATAAAAATTATGATCACGAGAGTTGTCTAAGAAACGAGAAATGACAAAATAGCGATTCCTAAAATTTCCATGTCCTTCGAAGGTCCTCACGTATTTTTAGCTTCGTTAGCTTTTCAGATGCAATTTTTGAGGGAAGTTCTGGTCCACGAAACAATACAATGATGGCTTATCGTCGGGTTAATTACCTGGGACGGTAGACGGTGTGAGTGTTGATAAAAAGGAGGAGCATATGGCGAATGATTCGTATGATCGTGTGGGTAAGGGCCATTGGTGCGAATATGTGGTTGATGCTGAGCCGGAGGACCTTGAGGCAAGCTCACTGGGGTTGGCGTCCAGCGAGCCTCAACGCTGGTCCCATGATTCTCGTTTCCACTGTACATTCTTAATGCACTTTGAAAGTTTTCTCTACCACGACTAATCACTTGTACAAATTCTATTCCATATTTGATCTATTTACTTATTTTTTTCACGCACCGTAGTCTTTATCGATTCTGATGAACAAGAAAAAAATCTCAACCATGAAATGCGTTTAAAAAATAAAATATAAAAAACTCTTGAGAAGTACTGAATCGAAATGATGTCACGTTACACTTTTCGGAGATAAATCTTTTAATTCCATTATCGAAAAGAAAAAATTTAGAAAAAATCAACAGTGGCACACGTAAAGCAATCACTCGCGACAGACGAAGTCCTTGATTTTCGTAAGAGCATAAAGTGAAGGGTGTACGATGGTGTAGACCGAGGGGCAAATTGACAATATCAAAAGACGCGCACTATTGATCTTTAATCTCTTCACTCGATTTGCTGTTTTCGTTCATTCAAACAAAATTATTCAATCACCAAGACTATCAATGGTCGATAATTGGTTTTGTTTTTTGTTTTTTCAAAGCATGACTCGAAACGTCGTTAACTCGGATAGCTATCGGATCAACAGATCCCCGCGACTTTCAAGATATGACTACGAAATAATCAGGATTTTTCTAGCTGCAAGTCCTTTTTTTTAAACCCCTGTATCGAATTAGTCGTGAAGCTTTAAAAGTCGCGGATGTTCGCGTGGACGTTAAACGCCGTACGCGAGCGAGTGGCGTCGCTAACTAAAAGAGGGGGACGACGAGGATTTCTTCGGGACTTGTCCATTGCGTGCTTCTGCGTCGCGGAGGGCGAGGGTAACGATTGGATAAAAAAAAAAAAAATGGTAAAAACCATTGGCGAGGGGGGTGCAAGCGCGGTTTGAGTACAGAGAGCAACGACTACAACGACACGAACGATGATCGTGTTGCGCGGATATTAATGTAGTGTTCGATAGTAGTGATGATGGTAGTGGTCGTTGAGTTGAGAATTTCTGATAAGAGCGTACATTTTTTTGCCTCTTTGAATCAGTAGGCCACGGGTTGGAGATATCGATTGAAATAACAGAGATTCTATGTCTGCCGGCCAATGACGATCGTTTCAAGTTGCCAATCAGCCAATCCAAAACTTTATCCCCCGTAACACCGTTTTCTGCAAGTTCTATCTACGATGTACGGTCTTCAGTGCTCTTTCCATCCCAAGTAGACTCTCATCTATTCATCTTTATTTCTCCACTCCTTTCTCTCTCAATCTGCTTTTCTCTCTAACTCGTTTCTATCTCTATCTTCGTTGATTCCCGCGTTAACTGGTCGGTCGACGGACTCTCGTTGTTGCATGCGAGTTCCCGCTATTCGGCAAGTATCGTTTGCTGCACTATCTCGTTCATCAGGTTTGATGTTGCTCGGGACCAGACTCGGAAATCATCAGGCATTTTCCCATACGATTTTATTCCTCCAAAGCACACCTTTCATTTCATCGTGTCTGATAATAAAAAGTGGCTTTCAGGAGCGTTGATTCGGATCAGCGAGTCTTTCTCTTTCTCTTTCTCTCTCTCTCTCTCTCTCTCGCTCTTGCTCTCCTGCTCTCACGAACACATACTCGTTGATCCTCTTTCAGACTCGAACCAGACATACGGGTCCAACGTGACTGGAGCGAGTGGAGGCGTTAAGCTGTGTTGCAATAGAAGAAGCTTGACGGAGCAAAGGGGCGCCCCATGAGGAAAGGCGTCGTTACATACCATCCATTAGCCTGATGTCGTTTATGTGACAACTTGAATCACCGATTCGTGATTATTTCGGCATTAGAGGCTTAAAACTTTGTACGAAAGCCCGTTAAAATCTTTTCCCTCGTTCAACCATTTTTTCAAATCCAAAAGTTGATCCATTGTTCCAGTGATCGAGTCAACATTCCAGAGAACATGACATGTGCGCGGATCAACTTATTGAGCGTCATACGATGCGATTAAGGTCAATGTGACATGGCAATACCTGTCGTGTTTTATTCAATATGGTTGTGTAATTAAAAGGGCGCCCGCGCGACTAACGATCGACGAAAGTCAACATTCCCGCATTACTTGATTCAAACGAATCCGGTTTTATTTTGATTTTTTCTCAATTCTTAACTCATCTCGGAACAACTTTTTTTTGTATACAGTCAAGCAAATCCTAAGCAATGAAGAACTTAATTAAGCTATTGCTGCGTAGTGACACATGCTGATATAAAGCGAAAAGACTGCGTTATTGTTCGAGTCAAGTCAGAAGTATGATGGAGTATGAAAAATGGGTGGAGTTTATTCGGAAAGACGAGGGAGGTGAGGTGGGGGAAGAAATATTTGAGGAGACAAGACGCTTCCCTATCCTCGACGAGTCTAGCATGGCCGCGGATACTTTTTCTTATCAGAGAGTGACGTCGGAAGTGTGAGATAAGAAAAGCGAGAAAAGGGGTATCCGAGTGCAAAGTGTCGTTGGAAATGGTCGCGTGGCTCGCTCAAGATGTATTCGTCTCGATGTGCACTACTTTTCAGTTAGTATTTTTTTCAATATAAAGAAAAAAAAACAATGAAGAAATGCAGTAGCGAACGAACAATGGTTCATCATTCGTTGTTGCGAGTTTCACGAAATTACTGACCACGGTTCGGGGTTTTTGTTGGTTTTTTCTTTCTTAATCGTGGTCCAGGGGCTTTGGATGGAACGTCGGAGTAGCAAACGACTGTAGAGCGATGGAAGAAGGGCAATAAAAGAACAAGGCGGTGGCTGCCTCTGACGCTTGGGGAAAATAAGCGAATAACGAAAGAAGCAAATAAGATGCTTTTTCTTCTTCTGTCTCTCTTTCTCTCCTGCCTTCTTTCTTTCTCTCTGTGGCGCGTTTATACGTCGTATAGTTTGTGCGACGTGCCAGACGAGCTGCGGGGTTGTAGAGTACAGAATAAGAGTCCACGGAATAAAGAAAGAAGGGGAGGAAGAAAAAAAGAAAGAACAACAAGTGAAGAAAGAGAGAGAGAGAAAAATAAAAATCAGTATGTACCGAGAGTGCTCGAAAGAAGGAGCTTCGAGTGAGAAGAAGTCGGCCGGCCAGGCGGGTGGTAGTGCAAGGCCGGGGAGGAGGAGGAGGAGGAGGAGGAAGAGGATGAAGCAGTGGACGGGGGCGTGAGGAAAGGGGAGGGGGAGGGAGGCCAACGCTGCGAGAAGAGGGAAAAATAAAAGTCCGGCAGGCCTTGGCTGCTGCAGTTGTCGAGGCCGCGTTGCCAAGTCTCATTTGTTTATCGTGACTCGCGAGAGGAGATCTTAAGCTGAGAAGAGCGCGTGGCTCAAGTTGCATACAATCACCAACCGAATAACTGTAATTTATGGAAAATAAAGATCCAAAAAAAGAACCATCGTGAGCCAATAAGATTTTCGGCTTTATTAGAACCAGCTGTTTCACCCTATTCTCAAAAGTCGTCCACGAATGTAACAATTTGCAAAAAAAATAAAATAAAGTCTGGTGTAATCGCACTATTGGCTAATATTTCCTTCATTAAGAAAGTCCCACCTACAGAGCCATTTTATTGGATCTTGACCATGAATTTAAAATGCAAAGTACATTGACGAAAAAAAATCGAACCAGTCAATGAATGACTTCGTAAATTCCCAACAATCAGGTTTTAGAATCGATCTTCGATCTTTCAGAATTAATTTGACAAAAGTCGTTAATATAATAACTGTCAAAACATTGAATCCGCTTGAATGGAGAGATTGCGTGGAAAAAGATCAATTAATTTTTTTCTCGTCGTTGGAGTGTGCACTTGGGTTGTAAGAAACTAAAGAAACTAAGAAAGACTCCGCTTGGTCGATGGGGTCTCGGCTTTCGTCGTCGACTCGTTTCTGAGTCATCTTATATATATAAGGCACATGTACTGCAGATATATTTTTATATAAGTGTGTATTCTCAAGCGTCAGTTGAACGAGTACACTATCACCAGAATAACCGCATTATATTCAAATAAACCATCTCGGCCATCGTATGGTAGCAAGTTTTATTAATAATCACGACAACGTTAACCACCCAGCGGCGCTTGACCGTCTTGAACGTATCCATGCATCTCATATCAACGTGTGTATTATTGCATATGTATATAACAACGACAATGCGTCCCACACGTATTTAAAATGACCCCGAAAGACGCTTGAATATATAATATGAGAAGGCGAACTGACCGGCCAAACACTACTCCACACTCAGATAGCCCCATCGCTAATCCAGAATCTCACGTGACTCCCTAACATTAAACTCTCCGCCAGGATCTCTAACTACGCTCGTACGTTTATAAAACCAATATTCATATTTATGTGCATATGTATAGAGACAGTCCTCAGCAACGTATGAGATTTCATACACGTGAGTGTATTTTAACCTTTTTCACTACGAACCTCCTTCTAAACTTTTTTTATAACGTGTGCCTATTTTTTTTTTCTTCTCTTTTCAAGCCCTGAGAATATAATCTGAGAACTAATTTTTGCAACGTATGTTTCCACGGAGGATATTGTTTTGAATACGTTTTAATATGGAGGAAAGGAGTAATCCACGAAATATTAATTTTTGCATATTAATTAATGTTTTGGAATTGCCATAGACCGCGATATTTTCATATTTGTTACAACGAATTTGTGTGTTCGTGTATAAGCACCAAAAAATTTGAATTAAATCAAAGATCCTTGGATGTAGATTCAGCGATGCTGATCGAACGATTTGCATTTAATGAGCGTATCTTTTAATCTCTGAGATCTTAAACGCCGATATGAAAAATAAGTGAAGGAGAAAAAAAAGATGTATTTTAACGACGATTTTTTATTTTACCGAGGGTTCCCTTCTCATTGAAAAACAAATAATCGATACGATTTTAATCGAAACATCGTCGTGTGACATTCTGCGATACGATATTCTCGAGGTTTTTCCAGTATTGGTAGTTGTAAGAGGTTACGAAAGGAGTACAAACAAACATAAAAAGTAGTAGATAAAAAAAATGTGACGAAGACGTGTACGACATGATCAACAACGACGCTACGTGGATCCGGTGCGATCCAGCTGCGCATTACATTCACATAAAAACGTGTCGCATTACGTCTCGCGACACTTTTACTCCTCTTTTCCCACCTCTCCTTCCCGCTTAGCACGCTTCTTCGTTTCTTTACTCGTCACTGTACCACCATAAACGTTCGATGCACTCATTCTGCAGGTTCAAAGTTCAAAACGCCACAATTTTCTTGTATAATCATTGAAATGTTGTGCTTTTGTCAGTTCGTCACTAATTTGGGAGGAGGAGAAGGTCCAATGAGTCGTAATTTTTGTGATCGTGAATGGATCAAGTTTGAAAATTGAGACATTGTTCACAAATCATTTAGAATTTCGAATAACAAAAATTGAACGGACGAAAAATTTAGGTAAAAATCAAAGTCTCGTGGCTTTGAGAGAAGTTTAATCGATCCACGAGTTCCCCTCGTTGCAGTAACCTTGTGGCTTGTGTCACACGTATCTCTTTTTTTGTTGTTTGAATTTCTCTTTTGCTTTATCGCAGCATGCATGCTAACAGCTATAAAATGCAGTTGTTTGAGAAGGACAGAGGTAGGAACGATTTAGAGTCGAGAATGAGTGAGCGAACGCGACGACGACATCCCTACCACCTTTTTCTACCTCCTCGTGTGGAGGCTTTCCGGAGGTAAGACAATGTGAACGGGTTTGTCGGTGGTCAGTCACGAGGCGAGACGTGCATTTCGTTCGGAAGACTTTATCGTTCTCGTCTGAATCCTTTAATCTTTTATTTTTCCGCTGTAACATTTTTTCTTTGCTTTCTCGTCTCGAGATACGTTCATTAGTATGAAATGAAGATTTTTTATTTATTATTTTTCTTAACAGAAACAAAAAAATAATTGCACGGTATTGGAATCTGACACTAGAGTCTGTAATGATTGTATTCTATTTTTAACTAATAATCACAGGGTCAAAATTTTAGTTAAAATTAGTTTTTTGCCCTTTTGAAAGTGATCGACCCGGTAGGAGATTCAATGAGCGAATAAAAAACATATTGTTTTGAGATAAAATAATGAAGTTTCAATGCAACGATATCGGTTGATGATGTATACATTTCGATATTTTTAAATATCACAGTTGACGAGAGGGGGGTAAAAATAATAAATCGCAATTGTATAGTCATTGGAATCGTTGTACGAGGGGAATGAACGTGAGTATATAAAAAGAAACGGGCGAGGGACGAAGCAAAAAAATGTAAGGCCGAGCGGTTTCCGATGACGATTAAAGTATGAGGCGCAAGAGAGAAAAAGCGAGAGAGCGAGAAAGAGGGACGATGCTTGGAGAGAAGAGAGAGAGAGAGAAAGAGAGAGAGAGACAGCAGAGGGAGAGCGGGCGGTGTACGACCTGATAATCTTTAATTTATTTTAATGACGCCAAGGCGTGACTCGTCTCCTCTGGTAAGTCGTATCGCAATTCTGCGACGAACCAGACGACGATTGAAATGGTGGGTAAGAGGAGAGAGAGAGAGAGAGAGAGAGGGGGGGAGATCGGGACGAACGGGGCTGATGCTTCGATGCAGTAGCATGCAGCGGTGAATGTGTGGCAGCGTGCGCGTTGTCGGAGGTCAGGTTCACCAGCCGTGTGCATTTGAGTGCATTTCGCTTGATCAGAGAGCGAGAGAGAAAGTCCGATACGAAATCGCGTAAAAAGATAGCACAGACCACGTTCGATTGAAAAAGGCCCTCAAACAATTACGAACAAAGAACAGATTCATTACTTTTTTATGTATCCACTAAATGATAAAAATATATTAATGCTTCTTATCCTCGAAAAATTGAAAGTAAATTCTTCAATTATCATTCAACGACATCCCCTAAAATAACAAAAAATCAATCCAAAACATCAAAACTCTTTGTTTTTCTGTTAAATTATCCGAATTTAACTTGTTCTTCGTGGTTTTTGTCTGTGGACCGCTAAAACAGACGCAGCGTGAGGTTACGGGGATTTAAGAACATACGAGGGCGGCGTCATGGTCGCACGCCTTTTGCCTTCTTCTCGATTTCTTCGTTGACTTTACGCCACATTCGCGCGCGATGAAAGTTTACTGTCATATGTATATCTATCTACATATACGTTTATATGGATTCAATATATATGTATATAGACAAATATTTATATACGTATATACAAAAGCCGGCCAGTGAGGCCGCCGACGCCGCAGCTTCGGGTACCATACGAGAAAACGAGCGTTGGATGCTGCACGGCTGTGCATCTTGCATATATGTATGTTTTATGTCAGAGCGTGCATTCTGCATTTGCGCAGTTGCCACGTTGACCCGATCTTTTATCCTTTTCTTTCTTTCTCTTCATCTTTATATATACACACGCACACATGACGATATTACACATAAATTTAAACGTATATATATATGTCGAATATATATCTGTGTAAACTTTTCTTCTTCTTCTCCTTCTTCTTCTTTCTCGCTTCGCATTACTTATTCTCTTCCCCCTCTTCGTTATTTTATTTCTTTCTACATATCCCTGCAACCCACCACACGCACGTACACACATACACATTCGCGACATATTTCTCAAAGCCCCCAGTACCGACTCCAAGTCATTGAACCCACCAGGGAAGAAAAAAAAAACGATGAAGAAGAAGGAGAAGTAGAAAAAGAAACAGAAAAAAGGAATGTCGACGAGGCGAAAGAAATCCGAGGGAAGATGGCCGGAGAGAAGTTGAGACGAAGAGAGAAAAGAGGAAGAAAAAAAATGGCGAATCGCAAGATTTTGCCCCGAGGCTCCGTGTGGTGGGTGGCGGGGTAAAAACCTTTTCCATTGGTCCACGATTCAACTAGCAACGTCCTAACCTCAACTATAATCCTTCCGCACTTTTTTTTTTCTTTATTTCATCCAGAGTTCTTTTCTTCTCTTCTACTTTTTTTCTTTTTATTTATAATCCTCGGAAGATATTCTCGCTTCTTTTTTCAGTCTGTTTCTATGGGACGAGAAGAAATAAAAACAATAATATTGTTTTCTTCTTAATTAGTGGACAAATTACAGTGATTTTATTTTAATGATGTTCCTTATCAGCTTGGACTTCACTCGATTAAAAGTTATCCTTCATTTTCTACGTTGATTGATCGTCCATTTTATTCGTTCTTTATTATTATCTTCGTCCCCAGTTTCGAGAACAAATAAATAGTTTCACGAAGCTCTTGATAGTTTCTCGATGGTTTTATTTTCGTGCACATTTAGAATAACCTGCATCGATTGTCAGTTCACAACGGTTGAATGTTACTCTTGTCTCTTATTTCTGCTGTCTCATTTTTCGTGTGTGTGAGTGTGTATTCTTTTTTTCAATTAGAATTCTGGATCCAGGCGAGTTAATGTCAAAAATGGACACTGTCTATCGGAATGTTCTCAAACGCGTGTTGTCGGTATTTTTATCTTTTCGAGGCAAAATGGTGGGTGACGTTTTGGGGCTTCGCGGTTGGGCGAACGCCACGAGGTCGTGTCATTCGCGCGCAAGATCGTAAGACAGAGAGGAAGAGAGATAAAGAGAGCGAGGGAGAAGTCAAGAAGGAGGCAGAGAAAGAGAGAGAATAAGAAAGAGAGGGAACAGAGTGCACTACTCGGCGGAGTAAGTCATCTCTACAGCCTCGAGATTCGTAGCGTGCGTTGTCGTAGGTCGGGAGTCTGGGCGCCACGAAAATGCAAAACGAGGTCTCTTACGAGTTCGTCCGTGGTCCACCGTTCCGATCTATCGATTTTGTATGGTTCTTTTTTCGTTTATTTATTTATGTTTTTTTCAACAAATTACCTTCAACTCGTTTCCTCGACATTTCCGGTTACATATCTACGAGGCGTTGGAGGGGTACGTGAAATTTTATAGCGTATGACAGGTCTCGATTTCGTTAAAAGCGTTCGTGCTTGGAGGAGCGCGTCGTCCTCGTTCCAGAATGCATATCTATGTATATATATTTATTTACGTTAATATGTAGACTGTATACGTACGCCGGGACCTCCCAGTAGGAAATTTCGCGGGAACCTCGTGAGGTCAACAATAATGTCAAAATGAACGGTCGTTCTTAATAAATTTGAAGATTTAAACAAAGGTCTCGGAACACTAAGGAATTTCGGGTGTCTTAAGGTCACGTCCATGACCTGAATGGAGTCCTGGTGAAATCAAGCGAAAGTAATTCGAATGAAATTCGGCAGAACGTCCTTGAAGTCATGAGACGGTACGAAATATATCAGAAAAATGAAAAGCCTCTGATAAAGTTATTAATTAAAGGAATAAGACTACTCGACGATCGCAGCGAAAGATTTCTTCGATGAATGAATGAAAGACTTGGTCGATGAATGAAAATAAAGAAGCCCGAATGAAGAAGAATGACTGACTGCTATATTAAGGTCTACCTGATATTGAGGTTACTATTAAGGTCTTACCTCAATGATTATGCGATGATTCTTCTGTTGTCTCAAATAGGATCACAGATTTGCCCTGATTACAGTTTTAATATATAAAAAAATACTAATCGTAGACACGTACGGTATTTACTAGTGGTAATAGACGTGAATATTTATTGTTAAAACTAGTAGTTGCGGCGATGATTATACACGCGGACGAACAAATAAGAAAAGAATTTAAAAAAATTGATCACAATGTATGGCACACTATTCCTCGTGTTCATCCTGTTTGTTCTCTCTTTCGTTTTGTTTTTTGTTTTTTTTTTTCGTTTAGCACTATGCGATTGAGATTTTTGTCTTAAGCCCGTGCGTTTTTGAGTAACGAAACAACCAACAATGTTTACGTCCCGAGTGCGTTTCGATGACGGGACTTTCGATTACACCAACGTCCAACTGTTAGAATCTCCAAATCAAGAAGATTTATGGCTTTTTATTAATTTTTCTCTTGATTCGTTTTTTTTTTTTTTTTTTACTTTTTGTTTATTTGATAAAATTGCACTCGGGCCGATGTCAGCTGTCAAACAACACGGCGCGACACACCGGAGCAGCGCGCGGCACCTCCGTCGGCGTGTACGGAACGACAACTCAGCGTGAGGCCAAGTACGCGAGTAGAGACGGTATCGAGGCAGCGCCACGGTCCGCCCCAACGCCCGTCATCGGCACACGATCGGCAGTTACACATATACGAACCCGAGATGTCCCATCAAAGGAGTCCTTTTCACAATGAGATTGACGAACAAACGTTTCTTTTTTTTTAACACGGAACCGAATAACGAAGAATCAACAAATTGCTCGAGAGCGTTAGGTTGAAAATTGTTGTTACAACAGGGCAACAAAACCTGTTCAAAGAACTGTTTGGTTGTACAAAAATACAGAAACCATATCTTCTTTTTTTTGTTCCAAATAAACAAAAATACAGATTCGAAAAAAATCTTTTTGCCTTGGGATTGCAGAATTGCAAGAAATTTGCTTCCGAAGAGTTATCGATAAATCTCGAGAAGTGAAAAAAATTTGAATTTGTCCGTTGAATAATGAGTTAATTTGTTCGTCAAATGCACTGACGCGATACGGTGTTTGTTAAGCGAAAAAAATGAAGTTCCCGCGAATCTCTTTCTCACCGGCAATAACAATAACGAAAGAGGAGCAACGACAAGAGAAACAAAATCGCGAAAAGTTGGGTAGTTTCGTGGTGATGATATTGCGTGCGCACCTTACTTCGTTAAAGAGTCTTTTCCGTATAAAATGTTGGGGCGCCGCGAAACTCTACTCATCGCTGTACGCACACACACACATATCTGAATATACGAGCACAAATACTCACGTATATCGAGGACGGAGAAGGATATAGTTGAAAAAGAAGAGGAGAAAAAAAAAATGATGTGAAACAAAAAAAAAGAACACGAGCGAGATGAAGAATCGCGTCGCGGGTTGTGCGAGCGTAGACCGTCCTCGTTGGGGATTGGTGGATAAGAGGGTGGTGGGAGAACTGGCGCGAAGGTCTGAAGGTGCAGCAGCCGGAGCGGCAACAGTCATAGCGTCAGATAGAACGGCGCATTCAAAGTGGCAGCGTAGATCGGTACACGCTTTGGAAGAAAAAAAAATGAATATGCGCGACGATGTTAGGGAAGAGAGGTGGGAAAATACCGGAACAAAGTGGAGGGGAAATGGGGCCTCGTTCGTCTTCGGGAATTTTATTCCGACTCCCATTTTGTGGGTCCGGAAATAAAGACAATTTTTTTATATATTTTAGATAAGTGTAGAAGCTGTTCAAATTGAGTTTTACCGATTAAAAAAGCAGGTTTTCCGAGAACACGTGGGAAAGAGATCCTCTTACGA
Source organism: Campoletis sonorensis (assembly GCA_013761285.1). Classification (NCBI taxonomy): domain Eukaryota; kingdom Metazoa; phylum Arthropoda; class Insecta; order Hymenoptera; family Ichneumonidae; genus Campoletis; species Campoletis sonorensis. Next base: position 158,724 of record JACEOJ010000124.1, read on the forward strand.
GAGGATTAAACTTGCAACCAACCATAGAAACGCAAATCTTGTCTTATGAATTGTAAAACTTGGGAAAGATATAAATTCGGGGATCGTGCCTTACTGCAGAACGTTAAAGACCCCGAGGCTGATTGACTAGGCTCTAGGCTGGAAAGTGGGGGAGTAGGAACGTCGGGCCAATAGACGTTCGATAAATTTGGGCCAGTTGACGGATGAGGGAGGAGCTGTGATGCTTTCCGGGCCCACTAGCCACGTGAGTTGTCCGTTCCGTACCTCGCGTTCGAAAGAGCAACGAAGCGAGATGGAAAGAGAGAATAAGAGAGACTAGACTTGGCGATAGCTCGCAGTCTAGGCGGGAGTCTGGACGCAATCGGAGCTCACCAAGGTGAGCGTCTGATGTTAGTCGTTGGAGGGAACTCTATTCGTCGCGTTTCCTACAGATAGAGATGAAAGTTGTGGGCAACGTATCAGTGCAGCTTTGGTGTCATCAACATTTCTATCTCTCTCTCTCTCTCTCTGTCTTTCTCCTTCTTTCTTGATACAATCACTTGGTGTTTATTGCATGCACGATTTACATCAGTGTACGCGATGTCAAGAGCTGGTACAGACGCTGCGTTGGAGTTTAAGCCGTGCAGCATAGTCGATCGCGATACCGCAACGGTCCAAGTCCGATACTCTCTCCGCCATGTTTTCCCTCTGCGTCCCTCTTCAACGATGCTTGACGGCTTCGGCATCTGTCCACCCGCGTCCTCCCACTACTTCGAACGCAGCATCGCGTCTCCGTGGTCTCTCTCGTGCCAGCGTTGCCCAGGCTATTCACCCACGCATGCCACACACGAGAGATGACGACGATTTCGTCTCGCTTCAATCACAATAGTCTCTCGCTCTCTCTCTTTCCCCTCTGCTTTCTGATCTATTCAATTCCTTCCAGAACGTTGAGCTAGTATTCTCATGCGAACGAATATGTGGAGAAAGCTCGAAATTCCATTAACACAAGAGCGATTACTTTGACATGTCAAAATAAAAGACATATTATAAGGTCTCGTAAAAAGCTCTGCACTTTCCATTGACCTTATTCTTTTTCATATATTTTTTCTTATTCGGATGTCCTTGAGCTCTGCTGGCAGCAAAAGGCTGCGGAGTGCAAGCATCGAGTAAAAAATAAAGTATATAAAAATAAAAATAAAAGAGAAGCTGTGCAACCCGTGGAGCGAGAACAAAGAAATTCACTTCTTCGTGGTGGGAGTTCGAGGATAAAAGAATCCCGGCCCTGCGATCAATTGCAATATTTCTTTTTGCGCTTTCTTTATTATTCCTTTTTTATTATTCGTACTGCACGCTTTTTTTAAACTGCACCGAACGACATTGGCCTCTTCTCGTCTCTCTTTTTCTTCTCATTTCGCTCGACCAATTTTTATTTTTGTTCCCGTGGGTGTAGGATCCCTTCGATGTAGATTCTTGTGCATGTGCATTCAACTTGTGTGCGTGCATCTCCCGTGACCCAGATTCCGAATTGGCTTTATTTTTTCCGCTCCAAAGGCCTTTTTATCTTCCCGCCCGTACTCTTACTCTGTTATCCTCTTGTTCACCACTCTTCTGCCCCCCTCCACCCCACCTTCCTCTTAAATACTCTCCCGAATACCCCTCCATGCCATGTCATTTTTTTTCTTCTTTGCGGTGCAGACGACGCCGTTGCATTTCCCCTCCTGCACGCGCCCAGCGTCACCCCCGCCTTGCTCACGCGTTTCCCATCCCTCTCCGCTCCTCGACCACCTCTCCCTCCCTCGCCGCACTCTTTATTCTTCTCTTCCCTCTTCTTCCCTCTCTCTCCCCCCGCCCCACTCTTCTACCGACGCTCTCCCTCTCTACCACGCTTCACCCTCTCTTTCCTTCTCGTCCCTACGTCCTCACTCTCCTTATCCATCCTCTGTTTATCATACTCCGGCTTACACGCTCGTCCCCACCGGATCCTGACCTACGACTACGTTTTCGCGGGCTTGACGAATTTCGGCTGCATTCGCCTTACGCCGATCCACGTGTTTGCCTTTTTCTCTCCCTCCTTCTGTCTCTTCCTTTCTTCTTTGGATTCTCTCCCTTTTTCCACACTTTTAATTAGAATTTTCACATTTTTATCTTCACACTGCTTGGAAATACATTTTTCCATCCCAGAAATGAGATCGCACGAGCATTTTTGTTGTAGTACGAATTTCGTTCATTTCGAAATACAATCATCGTCCAAGAATGCGCAACTTTATTGGATAACAATTATCGCCTGTCAACATTTTTCTGACTGGTCTACTTTTTCTTTTTCATGCATCAGAAGGTTCGATCGTTCTTTTATCATTTTCGTTTTAATATTTCCGAGCAATGGAATATTTTTGATGGCTGGAGATTGAGGGCTCTTCAATGATTTTTGGCAAATTGCCAGAAATCATGTTATCCTTCGTTTTAGGTCAAGCACTTTAGAGCATGATGTAAAAAAAAAGAACTTTCCACACTTTTTCCATGTTAAATTCAAGATTTCTGACGCAACGGACTATTTTTCGTACGCAAACAAAAAGTTGCAAATATATTACAAAATTGGCTGATAAAATGGTTTTCAATTTTCATCAAAGTGAAAGTCTTCAAGAAACGGCAAAGGTTTGCAATAAAAAAATAACAGAAATTGGTCAATTCTTGGATTTTTATTTTTTCTTCTGTAACAAAAGATTCAAAAGTTTCGAATTTCTTTGGTGGTAGTTCGTTTTTTTCTGTCGAATATTGTTATTTTTTTTTTGCCGAAGAATATTACGAGCGCGTTGGTTCGTGCATGTGTTGCAGTTATTTTTCTCCGAGAACGTAACAAATATAGTTTGCACCAGAAGAAGGAGATGGAATGGATGAGAAAAAAGTTATGGGGTGGGGGAAACATTGGTCGAGAGCGGGAGCTGACGATGGGGGCGATCTACGGCAATGTACATACGAAGAAGAGGCATCGCTCCGCAAAAGTCCGCTCACGCAGTTTTGCTATTCGATTTTGCAAACTTATATTTAGAAGGGCAACGATCTTTTGCCGAGACCACGACGAAGACGACCAAGACGACGACGCGTTCCCGCGCGTGTTCTCGCTCTTTATCCTGCTAATTCGTGCTACCACGACACTCGGGTGGCACGCACGACGCCATTAAAGATTTTCTTGAAAGTCGCGTTGGCAAAAGTTAGCCAAACTTGATTTTCCATCTTCTTTCGTCCCCCAGATATTTTATGTCTTATTGTGCAGCAGTCTAGACATTTTTCCTTTGATTTCTAGGACCATTTTATAATTTCCTCTGGTATTTACATTAATTTGTATTTTCTTACCCTTAATTCTGACCAATGTCTGACAATTCTTTGAGCGTGATCATTATTTTCATTATTTGAGAGTTCTCCGGACGAAGAAACCAAGCATAGAATTTTTTTCCACCAACAGAAAAGCGATTTTTTCTGTGGTACTTTTTTTTCTGTCACTTTTACGTGATATCACGTTTGAGCGCGTTGCTCGTGTCGTGACCTACCCCAGGAAGTGGTAGCTCGCCCACATGAGTCGAGCGGTGTTGATTTTTAAATGCGAAGCGAAAAGACAACGACGACGGTATGGAAGTCAAGTTTATTCTTTGTGTCCGGGCGCGAGAACTCGCGCGCGCCCTCTCTCGTGTGTATACGTGTTTTTTTTATCGTTCGTTGACTCCGACTCCTCTTGGTTTAACGGGGAATCGTCGCCCCGGCCGAGAGTCCAAACGATTCCCTTGCATCCATTTCTCTCTCTCTCTCGCTCTTTCTCTATTTCTCTCTCAGGTCTTTCTCGATGCATTTATTTTTTCTCGCTTTCGCTTATTTTGTCTCTCTCTCTCCGATGCATCGAACCAATGTAACGATAAGATTGGCGCGCATTTGCGACTAACAGACTAAAGTGGACCATTGCTTGCACTCAGGAAATAAATTCTTCACAAATATCTCATCGATACAGTCGCATTTCTTTAACTCGCTAACGCTTAAGAATAATAATTGATGCTTTTTATTAATAATTCAACGAGCTTTGAAAAGTTGCTGGTTTATTTGTAGTTTATTGCTGTGACAGCAGCCATTTATGTTTGAATATTTTAACGTCATTCACATTCAACGTGATGATAGTTTAACTTCACATTGAATAACCACGACAATCGATACAATTTTTCTTTCGAAAACTTTCATTTGAACATGAATTTTTAAATGTCATATCAAGCTTTCGCGAAAAGCGATAGAAATAATGAATAATGATTGCGCGATTCGATTAAAAAAACACAAATATTCCGAGCATTGTTAACATTAAAATTGAAAATTGTACGGAAAATCGATAAACGTTCGAAAGATGATTGAAAAACTGTCCAACTTTCGGTCGAAGATTATTTATAAATTGAATATAATGTAGCGTGCGATCTCAACCCTTTCACGAGGATAGGAATATCTTGAGTTTTACGATGTATCCACGGATGTACTGTAGTTTTCTACAATATTGTTACTAATCATGCGATCTCGAAATAATAGAAAATTAGTGAAAACTGGTAAGAAACGCTTGGCGATTCTTAGTGAGGAGAGCGATAAGAAGAAAGAGAGAAATAAGAAGAGAGGGGTTTGATTTGCCAGAGATTCATCTATACGAAGGGCACGGGACGTTATAATTTTGTCTCGGTCGGTTCATAACGGCTTTGGGACACGGAAGCCACCTGATTTCTTCGTCTCGAAACGGAAAACTTATTTTTCAATTGTAAAAGTGTTGTGAAAAAGTAGAAAAAGAAGTAGAAGAAGGAGGCGATTGGGGGATGAGAAGAAGTAAAGGAGAAAGAGAGGAAAAAGTAAAGATTCTTTAAGTGAAAGAGGAGCGTGTGCGAAGAGGTTGTCTCGGCTTTGTCTATCGCACGGTGCGAATATAACATACGAGAGCCAAAACAATAAAAAAACCGAGAAAAAAAAAAAAATTCAGAACACCGTACAAGCATCCCCGTTCTCTATTATCCGAGAGTTGAAAGCCGTTATTTAAATCTTGATGTGGATTCACCGAGCCGATCGCTCAGAGAAAAGAAGATGAAGCAAAAAAAAATTGCCATTTCCGAAGGGTCGAAATAGTTGTACGAAGAAAAGAGAGGGGGGGTTAGCGAACGAAAGGATCACGTGAGAAAGCTTCGCCGAGGGTCTCTCTTTTTCTTGGTTAGAATCTCAACCCTTAGGGGTTGCCTTTCAAAATGATTTTATGCTCGCCTGAGACAATAACCAAAGCACCTATCCAATTTGCATTGTTCTTTCTCTTCAATCCCCTGCCATCGTATTCCCTTAACCATTTTCTCATTCATTACTCGATCTTACTTTCTTATGGGTGGATTTTTTCAATCTGGGATTTTTTCGAAATCGTAATTTCAGATCCGGTTTGCATTGCCGAATGCAAGGGGTTATGGGAGAACGGAGGCAAAGGGGGTTTTCGGAAGCAGCTGTCACCGCGATCTTTCTTGGACCCCAAGAACTACATGTGCACTATGAGTTCTATAGGTAGAAAGAAAAAAAAAAAATTTGTAAAAGATATTATGTACACATGGACCACATACGTAGGGTAGATGAGATGGGATTCAGGCAGGAAGATGAGAAAAGAAGTTGAAGCGGATAAAAAAATTCATTTGAATCCCATAAAAGCGAGTACGTGGAATGCAAGGGTCGAGGGCGAGGCGACGAAATAATTGGATTTTAATTTACGCGTCGAGTTTTCTCATTCTCCTTCACTCTTTCTCTCTCTCTGTCCTTCGGAACTGCAATATTGCTATAAGGGTTGAAAAGACAGAAAAAAAAAAAAAAAATGAAACGAGTATCAACTTCTCGCACCATTCGTGAAGAGCTTAACTCGTTCATTGGGCGGTTTGTTTTACGAACGTGTCCAGGAACAAAGGAAACACTCCAGTCGACGCAGTATTTTTGTAGGGAACATTTTTTTTTTTGCTATCCTCGTTGCCCTTATATTTTCTCACGAGAGCTATGAATATTGGTGAGTAATAAATGTACTCTCTATGGATTCGATTGAACCCTTTGTTTCTTTTAATTTTCAGCTTTTCATTGTTTTCGAAATAGTCCTATTTTGAACTCTCGAAACAGTGACGAAAAGTTTCGTTCATTGTTAGCCATTTTGTATTGATTCTGACAGTTTTTCATTGGGCACATGACTACCCCAGGTTTATGTACAATTTGACACTCGATGCCTCTCCCATTTTAAAACACCCGCTGTGTCCTCGCGCCATGGAAATATCCTAGAAAAATTACTCGGATGGAAAAAAGGGTGCTTTGCATTGGGGAGACGTCAATCAATCGCAATAAGGGCCATCTTTTTTTATTCGCCTGGCTGTCACTTTCACTCCTTCGTGTACATTGAATTTGAATTTAGCTTTAGCTAAAATAATCTTATGCAATTTATTGTCAGAAAACTCGAAACGGATTTCAAAAGTTTTTGATCTGGATTTATACAGTTTTTATGTAAACACGTCAATTGAGATGCAAGAAAAAACGACATAAAGGCCCAATAAGTGTGGCAAGGAATGATAGAAAAAATAAAGTAAATCATTTGTCACGAGAAGAAAAGAAAACGAATGATTTCTAGTCTGCTACAGGCTACTTTGACGTTTAAGGAAGAAAGTAAGCTAATGTTTTAATTAAATCTCCGTGAAACACGAAAACTTTGCCATTCGTGGCTTCCGCAACCTGTTTTTTCTTTTACTTTTTATTAACAAATTTTCCACGAGTTTTCCCAACTCGTCCTCGAGTCGAAGAAAAAAGATAGAGATAAAAGCCAAGATGGAAAAAAAGGGTGTAAAAGCAACCCCTCGTTTGTACGCTTGGGCCGGAGTAGCTTCTCACCCTCGATCCCGCATTTTCGCGATGGAAAGGGAACGCCTGGGCAAAGTGTTACGTTGGTGAAAAAGAAGGAAAAAAAACCGGAGCAAAGAGAAAAACTTTAAAGAGACCGCAAAAACAAAAGAGCGTTGGCTACTTAACGAAACAAATTGTTGCTTCGCTCCTCGGTCGGGGAATTTTAAAGTTTCGCCTCGACGTCGGACTTGGCCCTTTCTACTTGCTATTTTTTCACAACCACCTTTATTTTCATTCTCATATATAGTCCGGTCTTAACGGTTTGCCGGAAACGCCGCTTCTCATACTACCTGCACTCGAATCGCTCTTCTTCAATTCTCTACCATCCTCTTTCTCTTCCGTCTCCCCCTCTCGATCTTCTTCACTTTCTTTCCATGTCTCCAGTACCTAACCTAACACAATTCGTCGCTCGTTAGCGACGCTTTCTTTCGAATCCGTTTCCTCATCGTGACGGCCACTTCAGGAATTTGTCCTCCAAGTGCGCACTCGCTTGGAGGACCTCGTCATCGACGTCTACATTTCTGTCTGATTCGAAAAACTTGGGCCTTTGTCACGAATTTGAAAAGAATCTAAATGAATTTTCTCACCTCTGAATGACTGTACGTCATATTCAAATATTAAAAAAAAAAGTTAGTTTCCAAGGCTAATTTTTTGCCCATCTTGTCCACTTGTCGTTTCGGTGGCAATTATTTTACACAATCTGTATTAAAAATGAAAACGAAAAACTCGCAGCAACAAGCTTCGTTTGTAAAGTTCGTATTTTTAAGGTTATGGAGGTTAAACAACGTGAATATCGAATAAACACATGACGAGACAACATCAAAACGATTAATCAACATGCCAAGATGCACTAAATCGTTCTCGCTATAATTGTCCGAAAATCTCATTGAACTGAGTATTCGACTGGATTATTTTGAGAACAAGTAATGAAAAATAAAATTAAAAGTAATTCATACAGCGCTAATGATCGAATGCGTGCTTCAGCGGATCACGAAGAAATCGAATCCAAGCGAAAATTGCAATAACGAGGGGTGGATAAGAAAAAAAAACGAGATTTTTCCAGGTCTGCTGGCGAAACGTGCGTTTTGGTGAACAAAGACGAACCGCGAAAACGATAAGTGGAAATAAAAATTGAGTACTGCTTCGACATGCTCGGCTTTTGAGCTTCGAGTGCATCTCGATGATGAAGCCAGGGATGAACAAAAAAAGAGAGATATTTCATTCGTCACCTTTGCGTCATTGTGTGCAAAATAATATCAGTGACAAGCAAACGAAAATGAATAATAAAAAACAAGAAAAATAATGGTAACAACAACAAGAACAATAACGATAACGACAATGAGGTGTTTAACGAGGTTGCGTGAAAACGGTCTGAGTGTTCAACTCACTCGCTGCAGAGTTGACCAGCATTCCTCGAGAGTGCGCTCGTTGAAGTTGCCCATTCCTCCACCACCACCTCCACCACCGGCACCACCAAGACCGGTCACCGCAGCAGAGGCACGAGACTATCAAGGGCAAGATTACAGATGCGATCGATTAGTTAGGATCTGTATTACCGATCCACAACTCTTTTCTGTCGAGCCTAATAAATCCTTGACCTATTGATCGTGACGTTATTTTTCAAAATATCTGGCGAGTAAGCAGCAGCAAGCAACTCACATGGTTACCAATTCTTTTCAACGAGTGTATGAGGCTCGAGCTCATATTACTTGTGATCGGGGTTGATGGCCGCAGAGTCTCAATAAAACTAACCAACATCAAGAAATCCGTGAATTTCTAATCACTATTATGGATAAGAGGCAGTATTTATCAATTAAACGCTATGATGCATTATTGCAATTAACAGGATGAAGGTAGGCCGAGTAGAAAGAATTCGTTCTTAAACTTTTAGACTTCATTAAAATCAATCGAGGCCTGAAAGGAAGGTAAAACATTTGGCTTCTCAGATCTGTTTTCATTTCTGCTATTACAGAATTGTATTTAACTATTCGACACTTGATATTGTTTTAACCGCGACCGACGACACATCTAAAGTTTTTTTTGAACCATAAGATCAATTAGTTTAATTGATCAACTGGATGTTGCAAGAAAAGTAAAATCTGAAAGCGCGGGAAGGCTATTGCCAAAGGGAAAATCTGGTAGTGTGCTCGTTGTATAAGAACCGGCATTGCTTGCTAACTGTGCCACGGCGTTATATTTTCTTGGTAACATCTTCTCGGTCGCCACCATCTTTGCATATGTGTGTATGTTGCGAGTGAATTCTCTTAGTGTAAAAGCGAGGCTGACTACACTTTCCGATGACGTATATACCAGAGTATATACACACGCGTATGGTTATGTTATCTGTATTGCGCGGGTCAAGAACCCCAGGCAGACGTATCTGCATCTCTCGGACGTCGAGCCTCTATCGTATGGGTACACGTGCGTGTTAATGTGTGAGGAAGCGGGTTTGTAATGCAGCGTGTATTCTTGCTTATATACATTTAAGCTCCCCGCTCGCTTGGTGGCACATGAGCTTGTGTGCGTATGCCCGAGTCGCGGTCCGTGGTCGCCGCGTGTTGCTGCTGCTGCTTCTGCTTCCTATCTGTTCTTATGTACCCCGTTCATTCTCTAACGCTAACCGCCTCCCGCGCTCTGCTCTTGTTCGTTGTATTCTGGCAAAACTACTTCCCAGACGGATGGACCCATCGAAATTATTCCTCAATGATCGTTAGCTGCTGCATTTTTACTCGAATGTTATCAATTTTGCGATAAGTTTGTTTCTATCGTTAAATATTCGATGCGTTTTAATCATTTTGATGTATTCGATTAGTCAAAGTTATGGAATTTTGATTACAGTTTTATAATCTAATGAGTAGCTGAAATATCCGTACAAGGCGTTGAGTGTATTCATTTTTGGGAATGACCATTGAATCTCGTGACAGGCTTTGAAATGGGTCAGTTAATTGTTTTAGTATTACTTATGCTACCCTTTAACCTTCTGATATAATTTAGCATCCATCAAGGAACCCAAAACCACTACGAGACAAGATATTCAAATGTATCGATAAAAAATTAAGACGAACGCTCACCTGCAGCTCATTGACAAGTTTTTCCGTGAGTGTCGCATCATGAGAGTCCTGGCTACCAGCGCCAGGGCTAAGCATCGAATTCTGGGAATTTTGTTGTTGATTGGCACCACCGACGTTCATACCAGCAAGCCCTCCGTTCTGGCCCATCGTACCGGCCATATTCAATGCTTGCTGTTGCAGATTTTGCGTCAAATTTTGAGCTTGTTGCTGCAAATTTTGACTCAAATTCTGCGCCTGCTGTTGCAAAGTTTGTTGATTCAAGCTCTGTCCAAGATTTTGACTCAAATTTTGGGCTTGCTGTTGCAACGACTGCGACAGATTTTGGGCCTGGTTCTGAAGATTTTGTTGTAACGCGGCAGCCTGAGCGGCTCCAGCTTGGCTAAGATTTTGCGGTTGATTGAGCAATTGTTGTTGTTGTTGCGGTGACAAACTCGGTGTTAGACTTTGCGCGAGATTGTGCTGCAACGTTTGACCAAGATTTTGTTGCATGTTTTGCGTCAATGCCTGTGTCAGCGCTTGTCCTAAGTTTTGATTAAGAGCCTGAGCGGCTTGTACAGCTTGTACAGTCAATGATGGACTCGAAGCTTGTGACATTGACTGTTGAGCCTGAGCCAGGTTATGAAGGTTTTGGGCCATGCTCGAACTTATTGTGCCCTGATGATCACCCTGTTGATGTGGCGATGGTGTCGTTGGCGCTGGAGAGGATTGGTGTCCTCCCTGCGAATTTGGCTGGCTCAACGTCATCGCGTGTTGTTGTTGTTGCTGTTGTTGATGTTGTTGTATTTGTGATGCTACGCTCTGGCTCATCGACGAACTAGAGTTCTGTTGCTGCTGTTGTACCGCATTAACCTGTTGTTGTTGTCCAAGCGGACTGTGCATGGAAGCCTGTTGATTATGCTGTTGTTGGGCCGCTTGTTGCTGTGCTTGCTGTTGTGCTTGTTGCTGTTGTTGTTGTTGCTGTTGCTGTTGTTGCTGCTGTTGTTGTTGTTGTTGCTGTTGCTGCACAGCTGCCACCGCGTTCGACAATTGATTGGTGTGCTGTTGCAGACCAGGTGAATGTTGAGGTGGGCCACGCTGTGGCTGTTGCCAATAGTCCGACATCTTGAACACGTGCTGTCGAAGAGCATGGAGATTTGCCGCCGCTGCGGAAACTGCAGAGGCTTGGACCTCCATTGGTTCTGGGTCGGGTTCGAGGTCCGGCTCTGGTGAGCTCGGCTCCTCGTCTTCTTCGTCCTCGTCTTCTCTCTCCGTGATGTCTTCCTCGTCCTCGTGGATTCTTACGGCCGATCTGGCGGCTTCCACTGGATCCACCAAACCCGCACTTCCTAAGAGGCCTGTTGCTTGCTGCTGTTGATGATGATGCTGCTGTTGCTGTTGTTGATGTTCTCCACTGAGAGGACTTGCCCCACCTGATCCTGGGCCCTGACCACTTCCGGTTACTGGATTTACAATTGTGCTTTCTCCGCCACCACCACCACCTCCACCACCAGCTATCCCACCCCCCGAATCGCCAGAGTGAAGTTGAGGATTGGTACCACCTGGCGGTAACGGTGGATGATGCGGATGATGATGCAGATGCAGCGGATGGGGACGGGGCTGTTGCTGTCCCTCTGGATTTTGGTTCTGTAGGTGCTGATGCTGCTGTTGTTGTTGCTGCAGCTGTTGCTGTTGTTGCTGCTGCTGATGGTGCTGCTGTTGCTGTTGATGCTGTTGTTGATGTTGGTTTTGTTGATTTTGTTGATGTTGCTGGTGGTGGTGATGCTCCTGCTCCACCACCAGGCCACCACCGAAGTCTGGCGGCGGTACTTGTGTCGTCTGGGCGCGCAGGTCCAGGGCCGCCGTTGCGTCCGAAATCTTGAGGCCTTCGCGCGAAGCCCGGGCTACCCCCTTCCGGCGCAGCTTGCCCGCTTTTTCTCACCCCTTTGCACGTTAATTTGCAGCAGCAGCTCGTCGTCGAGGAGCGGCAGCGGCGGCGCGTCACGACACGCGGCCCCGCCGTTACTCAACGATGATCCTACGTTTGTAACAGCAGCCACCCTGGCCTCCTCGTTTTATCAAGGATCGTTCTTCTTCTGTTATTGTTGGTGTTGTTTTTGTTGCTATTGTAAGCCTACTTGCTGCTGCTTATTATTTTCACCCTTTCCTTTATTTTCTCCTATACTTTTCTCGATTCTTCTCCCCCTCGTTTGGCTGAATCTTCTTCGGACTTTATCCTTAACCCTGATGGGTCCTAAAACTATGCTCTCTCCTCACCTCCCCTTGTCGTCTTCGTCTTCTCCGACTCTTCGCCACTTCTTCTTCGTCTTCTTCGCCGTTTCCTTCGTTGCCTTCTCGCGACCTGCACCGTTTTAGTCGTCGTTGCGCGCGTCTTTTGCCAACAGTCACCAAGGACCTACGACCTACGACGACCCACGCTTAATGCGATCGTCACTTTATACCCAATCCTGACGATTTCTCGTCAACGCTGTTCCAACGAATTTTTTTTTTCTTTCCGTTTTTCTGGTGCATCAAATCTATTTTTCTTCTTCCCGGTCGAGTTGGCAACGGTGAATCCAACGGAGACTCTTGGTACTATGTCCGAGTACAATTTTCGGATATTGAGGAATGGGATGGGGGGACTTTTGGGGTTTATAATGAAGAGGTTTCTTGATTTTTTTTTTTTTTAAGGTTTGTGAGTGTATGTGTGTGTGTGTGCGTTAGTGTTTGATGATTTGTAATGTTATATGCGCGCTACTGGTTGTCCCTTGGCGTCAGGACAGCCTATTATCTCTTCTCACCTATTGTATTCTTCCTCCTCGTCTTTCCTCCTCTTTCACACTCTTCTAACTACTTAAACGTCTAGCGTTACACTTAAGTTCAGGTTAAAATTCAGGATTGCCCAGCCCGGACGGTGTGAACGAGACGGAGGTCCACGGACACGACTTGTGTGCACGGAGGTACGAAGTTGACTTTTCTTCGTATTATTTTACTATTTTATCACTCGCTCTCTTTTTCTTCCTCTTCTCTTAAACTCGCTCGAAGGTGTATATATATATTCACGCACTTTTGACTATGATTTTTTTTCAAAAAATCTCGTCTTCAGCTACTCGTCCCGTTTTGCCCTGAGTTAATAAGCCCCGTTTGGTGTTTGTGTTGTTTATGTTGTTCGCGTGTGTGTCGAAGAGATCTTCTTTTATTATTATATCTTCTTTAGCTTCTCGTAAAATCTCTTGCGTGTGCGTGTGTGTTTTTATTATTGATATTTCACTATCAATTATCAAGTGTAGTTATTTAGCGGGACGAGAGTGAATCGATGGTTCTTGGTGCGATTTCAACTGCGATTGTTTCGTTTTTCTTGCTTTTCGTCTTGATCGTCGTTTTTTTCTTTGAGAGCTTCGACGGTTCGTAACCTCGCGCGCAAACCAAGTCGTATGTATTTATTTTCTTTTTTTTATCAACACTACACAATAAGTCCGTCGACGACTCCTCCTCGAAATTGAAAAAAATGCGACTCTGTCTTATACTCTTATTATCAATTACTCCTTCAAGAAGTTCCTTGTTCGGTCATCTATTCCTTCGTTATTATCGTCTTCTTTGTCTTTTTACTTCTTCTTCTTCTTCTTGTATCTTTGCGTCTCTTCTTCTCTTGCTTTTTCTTAATCCACGCCTTTCTTTAATTTTTTCGTTTTCTTTAAGAGTATGATTTTTTCTTTCTAATTAATATTGCACTTAGGTACACTCAATTTTTTTTTTTTTTTTGAACACACTGAAATATATATGTATGCGGCGCGGGATCTTGACTGCACGATCTTCTTCTTCTCTTCGTCTTCTTTTTCTTCTTCTCCAACTTTTCTTCACTACTTATTTCTTCCTTTCTACGTGACTGTTATCTCTCTTCCTCGGCCTGATTTACGTATTTTTTCCCGATTTTCACTTCCTATCTCACACTTTTTCTCAATACCTCACGATCAATCTTTTTCCACTCCGCATCCACTTTTATTTCCCCCTCGCGTGGCGTTGCTCACTTCTCCTATCGCTTCCCCTCGCAATTCTTCTACTTATCCGCTCTATCTCTCGTCTTATTCTGCTTCTTCCGCTTCGTCCAGTCTTCCTCTCCTGCGCGGGAATCTCTCGCTGCAACGCGTCTCCCGCTCGAAGCTGAAACCACACAAATTTTAAGTTAATAAACCAAAAAATTAAATGTTTTTTCACACAATTTTTTTTATTACATTGAAACTTTTCTCATCACTCAATTTTCCCCAAAAACACGAGAATTTCCGTTGCAGCGGTAACCGGAAATAAGGAACTGTCGTGTCGGAGAACATTTTTGTAAATTGGCATAAAATATAAATTTTTGCATTCTCCGAAAAGCTCTGTTTTATGTTTTTTCACGAAACTTAGAAAAATTTGGTGAAAAAATAATACACTATGGAGACTTTCCAATTTCGTGTGAACGTTACACTTGCGCGACGTGAATTTTCCATGTCACAGCAAAAGAATAATGGTCTTTAAAAATCCGCTATTTTCGCACACGCAATGAAATTTTAACGAAACGAAGTGACGCCCGATTATTCCATTTTCAATATTTTTTATATTTTTTTTAATTTCCATGGACTTATCGTTGAATAATCGATTTTCAATCAATCATCTCCAACCCTTTTTATCACGTGGGCAACATTTGATCAATATTCCGATTGATACGTGAAAATCGAAACGTCAGAAAACATTGAAGAAAAGACTTTAAAGTTTCGAACACGCGGATTTAATGGAATGAAAACCGAGGTGTCTGAAGGTCTTTGCCATCGCGAGCACTAAGAATCACGGAATTCAACGTTCATTCATCGGAGAAATATGAAAAAATCACAAGTTTCACCATCGCGCACTTTTTCCATTCGTATCCTCGCGTTGTCGGAAAAAAACGAATAAACGATGAAAATCTCAATTTTAGTCATTCGAAAACGCGTTTCATTCGCGTTCACAAATTGAACCTCACTTTTTATACGTTATCGATTCCGCATGAAAAAAAAAAAAGATTTCATAGGACGGAGCACTTCTTGGAGAATGCAAAAATGAAATGAGCACACACGTGCAATTTTCACTCGATGACTGAGAAGACGAAAAAAAAAGAAGAAAACAATTTCGACACACACATTTTTCAATCACTGAACTGAGCGTATTTCATTTACGCGTTTTTCCATTCATTAAAAAAAATTATTGTACATCCATGCAAGGGAATTCAATTTATTTATCCTTCTATTGGTGTGGTCGATTTGTTCTTTTTTTTTTCTTCTTTTTTGTATTCGCGTTTCACGTCCGTACGTGTATCTCGGCCTATAATTTCCTGGCACTTGATGAAGCGGCGTATATAAAAGGGGATGGGGGTAAATTGAGGGTGAGAATGTTGCTCGCTTTGCCGTCGCAACGGTCCACTCTAAGAAGAGAAAAAAAACGCATCTCACTCGTCACTCAAAGGGAAGCGAAAACTGTCTACGGTGGTTGAACATTGATGGAAAAAAACTCAGAGGGTAGTTGAATAAGGGGTTGAAATAAGTGATTGAGTAGAAAAAGGCGGAAATCACGTAAAAGGAAGCTCGTGGTTTTACCGTCGCTCAACGAATCAGTGGGCGGCAGAGAAAAAAGGCTGGAACTTTGAGGGGGTAGAAAATAGAGCGAAAGTCTAAATGACGGAAATAAAAAGAGGTTTGAACAATCGTTAAACAGATATGCTCATCCTTCGAGCGATGTGTACTGACAGTCACAAAACATTAAACCCCGCGTAATTGGAAATAATAAACATAAATAAAAGTATGAATAACCACTTGATCGAATTTAATTTTCATTTCACTCCAGAAAATCACTTTCACAACACTAAACAACAATCGTTATATTTTCGTCTTGTTATAACAGCAGAAATTCCAAATCAATCAGTTGAGAATCGATCCGATAACACTCTTGAAAGATTTCATTAATGATTCACAAAAAAATTGACGATTTTGGTAGAGACGTTGTCAACAAAATTGATGGTTAATTTTCAATTCATTTAAATGAGCAGAAAAAATAAATCTAATCAACGGGCGCAGATAAGTTATAATATTTTTACCAACGAAATTTTTAAGATTTGCCAAAATTCAATGTCAAGACTCTGATGTTGGAAATAGTTGAAGAAATTTCTTGAATTTCGTTAGAATACTTTTTCCACTCGTGAATAAAGTTTTGAAATCACTTGAAATTGATAAATTTCTAAAAATTTTGAACAGGTGTTTAATTTGCTCAGAAAATGTGTTGCATGATTTTTTGGAGTTTTATGTTCAAAATCATTGTTGATGAATTCAAAATGAATAGAATATGCGCGGGAAGCAAAGAAGAATAATTTTCATCAATAACAACAAATGAATCGTCGATTTGACGACCGAATGTGGCAATGGGACGTATGGAGATATACAGTAACAGTAAAGTGGCGGTTTGGCGAGTGGTCTAATAATAGGAACTAGTGTGTTGACCCTGACGACCTTCATCGAACATAAAAATGTTCTCACAACGATTACAGTCCAGATTAGAACATCACGAGAAAAAGTAGAAAAATAGTATTGGAAACGAAGAATGAATGTGAAACTCAAACTTCGGTCACGAATGAGAGACAACCACTGGCGAACAGATCTTGCTTTTTTTGGCACTTTGAAATTTTTGCTCGAAAGACGAGAAAAAAAGCACGCTCACTTTTTCACCCTTTGACATTTATTTTTCTCTAATGTTCACTTCCGATGATTTCCCATTGTTGGACGTGACGAAGGAACTTAGTATTCAAACGAATTTTCACAGAACGTGAAAATGAGAATTGTTAGAAATTCCTCTTTGGTAAGGTCGAGTGTCACTCGAGAACGAAGTGTCACGTTGGTGGTTGGAATTCTCTTTGACTCCAAAGATTGAGTTTTAAGAAGAATCAAGTTTATTTTTTTTATTTGTCAACATGATGAATCTGACGTGGAATCTGTGTTGCAAGACGAAAGTGCGTTAACACAGATCCCGGAATCCTTACGTTTGTCGAACTGTTTGAGAGTCCAAAGTCGTGTGCAGAATCTTCGAGATAAAAAGTGAAGAAGTCTTTGAAAATAAGAATCCAAGAATGTTTGCACTATAGTGGGACTGGATGTGATTTAGCTTGATCGAAGAAAATAAGTACGAAGTTCAGTGACGAACTGGTAGTCCAGGACGATATCCAAAACAATCGCGTAAAATTCCTGAACCGCACGTATCGTATTGTAACAGGAAAGAGGCGAAGCATCAACACCAGAAGGTCGTTGTTGATGATTCACGTTATATGTTGAACCACTTGTCCTTCGGTATCACACAACATCAACATGGTAAGACACGAAACGTCTTGAACTTGTCTTGCAAGACATTAGTCAGTCAGTTCACCACAAAGTTCGACGATCAGGATAAAAGTTGTATTATTATTTGTTAATTATTTAGTTTCCATTTGGTTGATAGTTCGATGATTAATATGGTTTGTTTTGGTGATTGAGGATGTAACCCGGTAAGTTAGATATTTTGAGAGTACAAGTCGGGTTCACCTCTGTCTTGTACAAGTGACTGGTATTTATGTGCACGCGCGCGCGATAAGGAAACCCGCTCCAGATGCAATCCGTAGCAGGGACAGCGGCAAGCTCCTTGACGGAGCTCGAGGAACCGAACTGACTGGTGTGCTTCGGCTTGGCTCGTCGTCTCTACTATGATGTCGGGGGTTAGAGTTTCTCCGTCGGCTCGAGGAAGGAAGAGACTCCGCGAGGAGGCTTGAGGCGGGGGCGGGGGTGGTAGTCTCTCCGCGAGGAGGAAATCGCGAGTCGTCGCTCTAAGTCCTTCGCCGTGGAGCCGGTGGTGGCGCGGCGTCTCAGACCGCGTGCGTCTGACTAAAAGCCACCCTCCGTTAAAATCCCCCCTCATCCCGTTCTTCCCCCTGCCGCGCGAGGACGCTGCCTTAAAGAACCGCGGCGAGTGTGTACGGCGGAGAGAAAGATAGAAAGAGAGAGTGAATTGCGGTGCCTTTAGTGATCTCACTCTCACCCGTTCACCCTCTGTAGCGAGGAGTCGGCGAGAAACCCCCGAGTAACGGCGATGCCGGTATAGGGTGGTAGGGGCGTTGTCTTAGGTGGGTGCGCGGTCGCAAAATTTCTGGTCGCCGCGTCTCGCTCGTGCTATCCGTTCCATTCCTTTCCTCTCTCTACGACGTAGCCGCCTTCCCTTTCCTTTCCGATCTCTCGCATCCCCTCGCGTTCTGCCACCCTTCCCCACGACTTTTCGTATCCTTTAACGCCTGCAACCGGGCACCTTACAACCCCCCCTCTTTCTCTTCCCACCCGCGGGTGGAGAAAGCCTCGCGTACGTTCTCAAGTTCTCTCGACGGAGCTGCGAAAGAACCCCAAGGCGAATTTGGAACACACTCCACTAGACGTTCGCCGAGGATGCTCGGGTTCTTAGAGACCACCGAACTTTACGATAGCTTTACGATTTTTCCAACTGACCCGATTATCGTGACTCGATAATGAACCGGACGATGATATGCTCAAGACGAATCTTAGAGTTCTCCAAGATGCTTCGTGCGCCATTGGAGGACCCTCGTCGCTTCTGGACTTGAATGGACAAGAGGATGAACCTCTAGTCTCGTCCGTCCGAGACGGGGTCCTCCTCTGGGTTATATCCTCTGCTCCGGGAGGATAATAATCCAGCCTGTCGGCCAGCTCGGTCCACCTTCGTCACTGAGGAAGGGTAAAAACTGAGGACCGTTTGCCGCGGCCAGCAGCCAAGAGGACGCCCGGAGCATGGAGCTTTTCAACCCCTGTCCGAAAGCACCTCGGTCATCCTTTCTCTGCGCACGTACTCTTTATTTTCCTCAAGCCAGAAACGAAAAGTTGGCTTGGTGTTATGTTCGTGTCGCTCCCCTCTGCTCTTACGTATATACGAGAACGAGCAAAGCAAAGCGTCGCGAAGAGGTGGCCGCGCACACGCTACCTCAAGTCAATCGAGTGGGGGTAACTCTGACGCCGACGCTGACCGTATTCATAGTACAATATCTAAGGGGATGCCGCCAAAATTAAGAGTGGGGATGACAGTGGTTTCACCAGCTAATGCTTTCGAGATGCCGTATTGTACAAAAGAAGAACGCTTCGAGGGAGAAAGGGTGCGAATGAGAAACGCGAAAACTCCATGGGGTGGGAAATCATTCTACTTTTAGCAGAGTAGCTGGCGAAGGAGAGTTTTAAGAAAGATCATGCGGCCGTTGCGTTTATGACTGGACAGTCCGAAAGTATTCCTCAACTCGAACTGATTGTCGTTGAACCATGCAATGTTATTGATGCGGTCATGAGAAATTACGAGATAAGACAATTTTTATAAAAACACTCAATATATTTCGGTCGATTAGAATCGTTGAAAGACACAGGACTTTTGGTCAATGGAACTTTGAAAATCATGCTGAATTTTCACACCTTATCAGATCAGATTACAGAGTCGAAGAACTTGATGCACCTCGATTAATACGAATTTTTTTTCTCGATCTCCTTGTAACTTAGTTTTCTTTATAGATATCTAGTGGTTAGAAAAATATAAAAATGATCGCGTGTGCACCTCACGAATGTTAAGTTTCGACTGGATAAAAAAGTATTCAGCGGTGAAAGAGTGAAGCATCGCTGGACGAGGGGGAAAGGGGGCGCTTCGTTTTATAGTTGAGCCTAAGGGGGTGTTACGGTAGCGTACAGTAGGTTAGAATAAAAAGAAGTAGGGTGGTGAACGAGGGGGAGAAAAAAAAGGGGGCAGAAAAATGGCCTCGTTCTGTGAGTCCCGGTCGACACACATGCGTGACTAAGCGTGATGTGGGGGAGAGATACGCGCGAAAGACGAAGGGTCTCCCGCCCAGATCTCGAGCAACATTGGCTTCATTTTTTATTCCTTCTTTCTCTTTCTTTCCAATAAAGAGCATTGAAGTTGAGGGAAGCCTCCATTGCTACCTAGTGTTTTCACGGCGGGGCTTAAATCCAGTGTTTTATCAATAAATGATTTACACTGATTACTAAAAATCCATATCATCATACAGAATATACGATTTACTTTGATTTTCGATGTATCGAGCAATCAAAATATAACCCAGCACGACGACTCGATGGCTCATCATCGTCCCTTTGAAATTAATGTGACCACCATCACATTCGAATCAACAAAGGAGTATAATCAAGGTTTGGTGGTATCCGAGCAACGTTATTATATTAGTCACAGTAGCCAGTGGTCAGTGACCATGCGATTGAGAGTATACTTGAGTTATAAGGATGGACCTATCAAGGATGCAGCATTCGTGCCAAGCAACCCCTCTTCTTGACTCCTCTAACTGCTCCTACTACGTCAATTTCTAACGTTTGTGATTCCCCACCACGAGAATATCCCCTTCTGAATTCAAAACCACCTCCACCGTTCTTCGCAGTATCAAAAGTACCCCAAACATCTTTCCCCTCTACTCCCCCGCGCTTAAGGGGTTTTAGAATCTCTCCGTCTACCCTGTTTTACTTTCCCTTGGAGGCATGACGCCTTTTCACCCTCGATTCCCCACTACTTTCTTCATCGGCTACCTCCCTTGCGCCTTTTCCCTCACTCACCAAACCCCCTTCGCACAGCTACTCAATCCCCCACTTCTTCGACATCCTCCCTCGCGCGCTACCTTATACTTTTTTTTTTTATTCTTCTCCTTCTTACCCTCGTCCTTTTTTCCACGTGGCTGACACGTGTGTCCTGTTGCAGTGGTGGGGTTCTCTACAGAATTGGTGGGCGAGATTTAAGTCAAAGAAAACCCGAAAATCACATTCGGGCTTCCACTATTTTGATTGTCGTGCTGGGGCCTCTCCGAATTTTTGTTTTTTTCCTGAAATTACTTTTTTTTTGCGGTCGCTATGAAATTTTCAGGATGATCTAAACCGCAGATCAATCTTTATATTCAAACTCCTCATTCCTCTTCTGCAGAGTGAACGGTCACAAAGCTCCGATAGGAGGACAAACACCTGCTTTCGGATTTTTCGTCTGTCCCGTTTAATTGTCCTTAAGCTATAATCATGTCAGAAATAAACCCAACGATTATTATGCAAAAGGAACGCCATGTAGAAGTGGCTCCAGGCGATTAATTCCGTATAACATCCACAGGAGATTTTCCTGATGGAAAAAAAGGTGAAGGAGTTGTTGTTGAAGTTCCGTAACAACGGCGCACATTGCGTGGAGTTGACTCGGTAAAAACTGGCGTAACCCTTTTTGGCGAGTAACAAAGAAAGCAAGTTGCTTATTTTCTTTCATGTCGTAACCGATCAGATCGCGGATCGAGGGGTAAATAGCGTATACGTAAAAACTTCCGGCCAGGCTGTGTAACGCGTTGCAAAAACAAAAGAAAAAACGAAGAAAAAAAAAAGTAGCAAGTCGCCGCCCGAGGAATGAACGGTTTGCCAATGGTGTGGGTGGCAAGAGGCCAACTTGAACGTACATTATTTGTACCTGGAGTTGTTCGGGCCCTTACTTTAAATTACAAATGATAAAGGTGCGCGGGTGTACCGAGTTGTATGCGTGAGGAAAAAAACAGGTGAGAATCGAGTCAGAGAGTTTGTGATGGTAGTGCAGGGAATGAAAGTACAGAGTTTAGGCCCTTTGGGCACGATGTGGTAAAGTCAGTGGAAAGAGAAGAGAGCGAGGGCTCCGAAAGTAAGAGGACTGTGGAGAGTGAGGGAGCAGGATAGAACTAACTGAATCCTGATCTTCGAGTTACCTTCGCCACTGCTTATACGTATAGACGTATAAATATATAGATTGCTGGCCGATCGGCAGCTGGGCCCTCTCGGGGGCCCAACTCTCGAGTATACGTTTTTTGATAGCAAGTGGAACAACAGACACCCACCCTTTTATGTGTACTTAGGTCTGGGACGATGGGAGCGAACGAATTGACCCGCAAGGGCAAGTGTAACAGTAATAAAGGGACGCACGTGGAGCCACAGTGTCCAATGAATTCATGAAGTTTTGGGCCAGTTGCCGCCAGATCGGGGCCGGCTGATAGCGGACCCTTTGAATAAAAATAGGAAGGCATTCGTCTTGCATCCCGACAAAAACCCGGGTGGCTAAACGTTCTCGATGTATTCTCGTTTTTTTCTCCTTTTTTCTCTCTCTCACTCTCTCTTTTTTACGATTGTTTCTATGTTTTCACTGAGTTCGTGCGTAAGGCTATTTGTTTGAAAAATAAAGAACTTCGGAAGGGTTAAGAAATATTGTCACACGAAAGAGGAAACCGTTTATCGTTCATCGCGAAGATTCGATCGACGATTAAAACGACTCTCTTCCCTGACGTCTACCACCGGCTGTTCTCCTGTTCTCAATACTTTCTACGATTTCAACATTTAAATTTGTGAATAGGAAAAAAATATATAAAAAATGAAATAACGGATCGGTGGAAGAATTCAATGAGAAAAAAATTGAACTCGAAGAATCGTTGGCGCTCGCTCCTTCTCTCTCTCTCTCTCTCTCTCTCTTTCTATCTCTCCCGGCAACCGCGAGCTGAGCTTGTGAAGTTGCCTCGTGCAAAATCATCCCCTAACACGGGTCGAGCGAGTCGAGCGAAATATCCATCCCGTATCGAGGTGACGCCTAGCGGCGGATTCTGCAAGGAGTTCAAAACTCACTGTTCGTAGTTTGTCGTGACAACCCCAAGCTTTCTTGTCGACGTGTTCCACCTTTTTTCTGATGTCTGCATTCTTTTTAATTTTTTTCTCAGAGTCAATAATTATTAATTTTTTTAGATTCGAGATTAAAATTAAAATAAAAAACTTCAGTACAAAGTAATTTCCGGGTATTCATGAATCTAATCTTTTTTTAATCGGTTTTTTTTATTTCTCTGTGATGGAGACTTTTCTTTCAAGAGTTTATGGTTCTTACAAAGTGTACTGCGGATTAAAAAAATTTAACGGAACAGACAGAGCGTCCGATATAATGCAGCAATGCATCAGAGAGAAGTAACAACGGCAGTAGGATGAAATGAGCGACGCGTCCGGCTCGCGCTCTCGCATTACGCAATGAAAGAAACAAATGAAGCTTAATAGAAAAACTGCCTGCACTAGAAAAAGCCTCAGTAAAACGACTCGCCAGTACAGACCCTAAGAAAAGTCGTGTGTGACGAACATTTTATTGTCACATATTTATTGCGATTTAAATTACGAAAGATTTCCAACGACGATACAACGATCGGTCGTATGTACGACGAAAAGAATCATCAACTTTTTCCAATCCCAACGTTCATCGAACCTTTTCCATTTAAGTGCATTTCAATTATTCACGCTCAATCGAACGCGTGAATTATACAACGAACCAAGCTTTCCAAAATCATGTGAAAATTATTAATGTGCATCGATTAACTCAAATCACTCATGTGGACTCGAATACATTTTTCATTTACTTTTTTTCATTCCATGTCGTTAATTATGGCATGGGAATGAGTGGAGCAAAAAAGGGTTTGTTCTTATATTTGGAAAATTACAAACGAGTATGGAACCGGAAAGTTCGAGTGGAAAAAAAAAACAAAAGTCTGCTATTGAAATTTAACCATAATTTGTTTCACAATATTCCAAAGCTCGGAGGTGACTTTTTGAAGAATAATTTTGAAAGGTCTGCTACTTGGAAAAATAGCAGTAAAATGATGGAATATTAATTGAGTTTGCAGCAAATATTGTGTGAAATTAACGTGAAATTTATTAGGACGAGTGGGAGCGAATTTTTCTTGACTGTACAGTTACAATTGCACGACACCGCAATACGCATGGGTCTGGTTCTGTGTGTCAATAGAAACCAATCTAAGTACGTATGCACACATCAAGAGATGTGAACGAGACAGAAAATGCAGTGAGAATCGAGAGTGTGGAACGCTCATCGTACGATCTAGAATAAAAAGGTTTCGCAAAAATGACGAGGCGTTAAATTCTGACAGCCAAGTCGTTCATTCGCCCGTCACTGTTTGAAGTTTGCAATCTATCATTTTTTTTCAAATTAAAAATAATAGATACCCATAGGGAAATTATGATAATTTTGTGGAATTTTTTTTCGTAACTTCTTTTCTTAATTTATAAAATATTTTGATTTAGTCGCGTTTTAATTTGCAATCGATTCAAATCATTTTTTTACGTTTTCTCTATAAATATTATTTAATGATTTATGAATATTCTTCGTGGAAAAAATGCATTAATTTTATTCTGCTGTTATATAAATTCGTCGCACTCAAGTTTTTATTTTATTTTTCCATTACGTAAGACGACATACATTGACTTCCAACTCGTGACACTTTTATCTCTGACGAGAATAAAAAGATAAAACTCCGGGATTTAGGAACATCATTTTCCTTTCGCGATTTCTCAATTATTATTATCATTATTATTATTATTATTATTATCATTGCTGTTACTATCATTTTTTTCTTTCTATTTTTCCGTGTAATCGAGAGCCGATATATGCACAGAGTGAAACTTTTTGATAAGATAAGACTCTAGCTATGCGCACTCTCCACTCCGATCCAGGATCAAGGTGACCAAGATAGCGACACGATGACACTTTGTGCATTCGAGAGTCTTCAATCTCGAGGCTATTGCATTAAAACATATATATGTATATTAGGAATCTGCTTTTGGCCCGTTTAAAATGACAAGTATATTTCAGTTTGCGCACTACTTTTTATTCTCTTCTTTTTATTATCTGCACCAGCAAAGTGTCAGTCTTATCAGCGATCTTCAAACAACCGAAGAAAAGTGCGTTCCCAATGCTTCCAATTCAACGAAGTGAATTATAAAATTGTTAGAAAATGATATTCCACAGGAATGCGAGAGCAAAATTGAAAACGAATAATTTTTCGATCCAATGAATTATATTATTTTGGCTCATCAGCAATAGTTGCAATAATGATTCTGAATTGAGTTAATTTGTCAAAAATGGGAACCGTTAATCATGGAAAATTAATTATGAGATTGAAATTGATCCAAATTGTCCAGTGAAGTAATTCATTCCAATGATTCTTGAATGATAAAAATGTATACAATTAGTAAAATTTTGAACTGAAAATTCATCATACCCAAACATGATGTTGCCAAATATATGATAAGTTGTAACTAATTATTATTTTATTAAATTAAAATTGTATTCAATGACCTTTGGTTATGTGATATTTAGTAAAATTATCCATCGATCATTGCAATAATTATCGAAATTAGATAGAATTCATTGCGTCTGGTAATCAAATCGAAATAATTGGGAATTCGAAGCTACGAATATAACGTAGTCATCAAACGATATAGTAGTCTTGAAAAAAAAATGACTCCAGCCGAATTCGATTTGGTTGAAAACTCCAAATGCAGCACAAAAGCTTGTTGGAATTGCAGAGAGGACGAAGTCCTGTTGATGGAACGTTACAGAGCTGACAGTCTATCACTCAAATAAATTCGCAGCCACAGGGAATTCAAAATGACCTCGTGTCTAGCAAACGTAGGCAACGATTTCGGAAGAAAAATTTGCTCCCACAGTCAAATGTTTCAAACGAGGGAAATCCTGTGATTTCAGCGTTTCGGAAGGCATGAAAAAATGATCAATCGCATGAGGAAGATCGTAGGAATGACTGATGAGGGACAAACAAATTTGTGATAAAAGTTTGCAGAAGCTTCGATACATTTCGATGATCATTGCTCAAACGTTTCATCAGTCATCGAGTAAATAACGATACCAACCAAGGGTTCGAGTCAATCAAATCGTGGAATATTTACGAATCATTTCGAATAGTAAATAATATATAAATGTGTAATCACTGTAGGAAACTCAATCTGAAAAATGAAACGGTTTGCCTAAGCACAGAAGAGCGATAAAAATCCCACGTTTTGTGGCAAACAGTCGTGGCTAATTGATTACTCTTCCAGAAGGCCGGTGAATAAAATATATCAAATAACGTACGAGCCAATCAAACATTGTGTACGCTCCGATTTTTTCCTTTCAACTAATTGATATTTCAATTAAACAAGTGCTTTGCTTGCAACTAAATGGGCCGAATTGCGCAAGTCCGAAGACTTTCAAATCGCCATAAATTCTGGATTTATGGTAATTTCTAAAAACGATGACTTTCCGGATCAAAAGTTTGTACGATTGGCATTCTTCCGTGAACCAAAAATCAAGGGCTCAAAGTGGTTGGTAGCAAAGTCTGAAAAAAGTTTGTCCTGGTACGAGCAAATAAAATTGAAAGCAAAAATACATGCAGTATTGTAATCCAGATGAAACCATAGCAATCCTGTTCCTACCGATGATCATCGACCGGAATGACAATTCGACGAACAATTTCCATCGTTGCAAAAAAAAAGAAAAAAAGCAAACGATAGAAAAAACTGAAAAAGAAAAAAAAACAATGAAGTAATCATTGGATGGTAGGCCGGAGAGAAATTTGCAATTCCATCGAGAGCTAAATCATCGAGTGTAGTGATAGCTGACCGTTGATGCTGCAGGGTATATTGGGGGCCGGGGTTTTCAACTTTCCCCATCGGGAATCGAGAGGAATGTCCCTGGGGTTCAGGGTGCTCTCGGGGGCAGAGGAAAGAGGGGGGGGGGGTGTTTCGAGGGTGGCTCGCCCTGCAGTGATGCATCCGGAGGTAGAGATAGAATCCGAAGTAATATCAGTGTGTGGAAACGACTGTATAGTCGAAAGGATAGTATAAACATATAGTCCGTCCATATTCGCATTGTGTAGGGGTGGGAAAAAGGTTGGGGGAGGGTATATTCGGAATGGAAATGTTGGGGATGGAGGAAAAGAGTACCGAAAATGCGTTCCATCGTATATTTCCATCATCTTTCGTATAGGCAGCACATTTTGTGCGCTATCGTCGAATCAGCGAAAACCCACCCTCCGCGCCAACCCCTTTGGTGAAGCCAGAATCCCAGCCGAACGTGTACCGAATGATCCGGGCGTCCGGGTCATCGACGTGGCGCTCCTCTCTCTTCCCTCTCTTTGAAAGCGTTCTATCGAACATCCACGAAGCTCTCTCTTCGTACCGGTTTCGCATGGATATGAGAACCGGTGGATGCGGGCTTACGATGTCTTTGTATGTGTGATACAGAGAGAAAGAGATGAAGAGACGAGTAGAGAGGGGAGACTTTGGAAAATGCATCTATAGAGGGTGCGGTACATGGACACACGTGGTATACGAGTAATGGCGACACATTCATGTTCCAGTCTCGATCGCTACATAGGCTGTTCCAGGTTCACGATAGTCAACATCGTCCGTGTGTACGTGTACGCGTTATCATGATCATTATGTTCCAAGTCTAGGTTGAATCGCTTCGGTATCTATTTCTCTGTATTTGTAAGGTGTGTACAAGCCGCTATCTCTATCCTTCTCAGTGATATATGTGAATAGAGAGACAGGCGAAACGAGGGAGAGAAAGAGAGGGTGCGAAGGTACCCCATATCCAAGAACATACACCATAGGCGTTATGTGCGTGTGGTGCATTTTGTGTACTGCACTAGTATTAGAGTAGAACTTAGAGAGAGAGAGAGAGAGAGAATAGAAGCGAGCGTGTTGGAACATTATATAGTTTGGAGGGAACTAGCGTTCTCCCATTGGCCCCCCGCCCCGCAGTCCGCATCGTCCGGTCTCGAGGGCCGGGGGTGGTGGCGGCTCCACGCTGCAGTCATCGATTCAGGCAGTCATTGGCTGACTCTGCACCGCCGCCATTTTGAATGACTCCGGGATCAATACGCGTGGTGTGTGGAAAATAAAATACCAGGGTGGCCTGCGTTGCAGCGTGTTGCCCTGGCTGGTGTGGTCGCCATCGGACCCCTACCTCACTTGGCTCTCTCTTTCTCTTTCTCTCTCTCTCTCTCTCTCTCTCGCGGTTGAAAACAACCCCTCGGTGTGATGCTTCCTTGCCTCCTTCCTTCTCCTGCTCGATGCACACCCTTGTCCATCCTATACAACCCTTCTTCACCCCCGAGCCTCCATTTCTCTGCTACCAACACCACCCCCATCGCTAACTCTCTGCACCCTTCTAGCGTCATCATCATCGGCGTAGGCGTCTCCTACAATATTCGAGAAAAAAAACCATCCAGCCACTAAAAACGTCATGAACGATTTTTTCCTCTAATTTCTTCAGGAAGACAAAGTATTGGTGGATTTCGAAAATTTCTGATGATGATGAAAGAGACCAAAACTGTACGAAAAATGACGAAATTCTGACGAATCTTTTCCAGTCATATTTCATTTATAATCTCTTATAAACTGAATATGAATGAAAAAAAAATCTAAATTGGATAATCAATTCAGGGAAAGTATTTATGATAACAAAAAAACACCAAAATATTTTTCCTTCCAGAACTAAATATCAAAAATAATCCTGGAATCTCTTTTCCTCTTTCGCAGCAGCGTACAAACACGAACCCCTTTTTCCCAGCACCATGTACAATGTTATATACATGTGTGCATATCCTGTGCATTTAATATATACTGATATTTGTGCATGCAGAAATGTAATCATTCTATCCCTACTCTACCCTCGATGGCGAGTTACCGAATGATTTTGCAGTTCCGTTTATGTTTTCCAGGGTAATTGCAGAACGGGTATACGTGCGAAGGGGGAAATAGAGAGAAAGAGAGAGAGAGAGAGAGGGAGAGAGTGAGAGAAAGAGAGAGAGAGAGAGAGAGAGAGGGAGGGAGAGAGAGTGGTTGAAGAGTCTGGTGTTTCGAGGGGATCAATACGGGAGGCATGGAGTTTCAAAATGGTGGGGAATCATCGTCATCGCCTAGCAGCGATGGTCATCGCTTCGGTCCACCAACTATTCCAGCGCCATGAGAGGAAAATCTCTACCGATGTCTATACTCGAGGCTTGTTTTATTCATAGCGAACATGGGGATGTTTCAATAAACCCGATGTGGCTGAGGGGGCAAGAGAAGAACCAAAAGGGGGGGAAAAAGAGTTTGTTGAGCATTATTTATTTACGTGGAAATTATGCACTCTGGTGTGCATTTATTCAATATAATGAAATTTAATACAACATAAAATTGTTGTTTCGAATCATTGATTTTTAATGATGCATCCAGAGAGCACCCGAGCTCTTCATAACTGCATGACGAACTAAAAATTATCGTCATCGACAAAGTATACCCAGCGACTTGATTAACGATTGAACGAACTTGCAAATACGTTGGTTTGATGAATGGAGCTGATGAAACAAACCCATTGTTGTTAGAAACAAATGGTTTGTATAGAGTGGGGGAGTGGTGGGGGATAAAAACTTATTGCGATCAACAGTTGGAACGAATACTGTATTGGAAAAAAAATCTCTCGACTTTAAGGCAACGAATAAATAACTTGAGAGATTGCGGAAGAGGGGGATTTGATGTTGAAGCTTCGAAAGATTTGTTGAACTCTTTTCTCATGGGGAATCTGCCATTTGTATTTGTTTTTGTAGCGTCAGCGATTGCTGATTTACTCAAGAGAATTCGAGTAAATAATTGCGCGCTTTTTACTTCAGTCATTTCTGATCGGAAAATCGATATTTATATGTCTATAAAAATCGGATCGTTAACAAGAACAAGTCATGCACGTATGATTATCGTATACTTAATGATAAAGATATATATATATATAATTATTTGCAATTAATTTGCTGTACTCACGTTTTGAACCGAACTAACTGAAACAAGGACATAAGGCTCTCTTGGTAGCAACGACTTTTTTAGATCACATTTTTAGTTATTAAGAATTTTATCGTTTTTTTTCATATCTCTCTTGTTTTATTATTTCTTTGTTTTCTTTTTTTTGAATTTTTTTCTTCTGTTCCCTCGTACTTTTTTCCACGATGAATTTTTTTATTTATTCTCTTCGTTTTTTCTTTAAAATTTACCACCCGCTTTTAAAATCTAAAGATTTTTCTCAAAACTTGTTAAAAATATACTTTAGTCATATCTTTACAATTTTATTCGTCTAAAGAGTTAGGTTTTTGTTTGTTTGCAGCTTTGTTGTTTCTCCTCCCTTTGTTCCTTGACCGTACGTGTAGGTTTGTATTTTTCTTCTAAGGCAATGCTTTCTCCTTTTTTTTTCGTTTATAATTTTGTTCTTTCTTCTCGCTCGTCCTCGCTTTCCACTCACTTTTTGGCTTCGATTTTTTTTGGATTTTTTTCTTTGTTTTTAGTTTTTTCTTATCACTCGTCGTTTTGTTTTTTGTTTTTTTTTTGGTTTTTTTTTTGGTTTTTTTTTCTTGTTTATTTTTTCAAAATTTCGAAATGAGACAAAAGTTCCGGCAAATCAACGATGGTGAATTATAAATATATTTGGCGCGCGATCTTTTTCCGTTTTAGTTTTTGCTTCTTTTGGTTTAATTTTGTTTGTTGTTGTTTTTAAAAAAATTTGTTCATTTATATTTGGTTTCGAAAGGTTTCAGAATTTGAGTTGTTTATCAGACTTTTGTTTTATTACACGGACAAAAATTCGGTATTTATGCGTGTGTGGCGTGTGCGTTTATATATGGTATGGTACTGATTTTTTTTGGTTGTTGTAATGTTCCTTTACAAACGGCGGAAATTAATTTTTCAATGAAATAATTACTATTGTAACACATAACAACACAGTGCGACGCGTCTGAAAAAGAAAATGCCGGACCATGCGTGACCGGTTGGTCGGTTAAGCTCGATGTCCTTGAGGGAGGGACGAGGCGTACCCAAGAAGCTGGTTGTATCTCACGAAGCATGATCCTAAAAATGCCTAAACTTCAAAATTGTTCTCAAAATTCTGAATGTCGTCAAAAAATCCTAAAACCGTATAATGCGAATCGGAAGATCGAAGAGCGAGACTTGAATTCGTAATCAGAAATGTTCTCGAGCCAAAGTAATTTTCCTCAAGCCATTGAAAATCCAGCCTTAAAATCGTGAGCGTAATTGAAAAAAATAAATAAAAGAGATAAACGATGTCGGATGAATGATTGAATGAAAACGAAAGTAATAAAAAGCATAAACAAAAGGAATGTTTCTAAGTTTCGAGGAGCGACCTCTCCGAGCTTCATCTTGATCGACTTGTTAAGGAGCATTTGAATATCCCGGGAGTCAGTTTGAAAAAGCCCGGTAAGAAGGGGTCCACGTGACCGTCTGAACGAATGAGCGTCTTTGGTGCGTCGGTAGACTCCCACCCAACCCCTTAGTTCCTAAATGCTTGGCCACCCTCTTCGCCCCTCCCCACTTAGTTTTACCCCCTTGAACGTTTCCTCGGCGTCTCTTGCGGATTCCCTTTCTCTATTTTCGCGCCAGGATCGCGGCGTCGTTTCCAAGCGCCTGTAGCCTCCTTGCATCGTACGACGGTAAGACGCGGCTCCACCAAGGATTCGTACCCCTTCCCGCCCACCCCAACCCAGCGCGAAATCTTCCTCGTGGGTAACCACGTTCCCGCGTCGCTTTCTCGGCACTTTTCTTCCCCGTTCGCGTTCATCTACGGCCAACCACGTGCGAGAAACTTTACCGCAGTAAGGAATAACAAGGAGTTTCCGAACTTTTTCAAATCTTTACGTTACATTCGCCACCCGGAATAAAAATCGTAAGCCCAAAATTGAAAACCCTAACGCGGAACATCACTAAAGTGTAATCACAACGATTCTCAACTAAAACCGCGTTCCGTCGCTCTCGGCCGAGCCCAATCACCGTAGAATCACTCTTACAACGTAACACATAAGTTAAAACCCCCGAAAAGCCCATAAATACATAATAATGAACAATAAAATGAAAGAAATTGCACAAGTTTCGATGATCGCTTTGATTCGTGAGATAATCCAGCTTATTTGGGAAACCACTCGATTCCTTTTGATGCGAAGGACACTCCCCCCTTCCCTCAAGGAGATTGCACCCTCGTTATACACGCGAACTCTCGATCTTTTAATGATTTTTTAAATGAAATTTATGTTTTTTTCGTTTTTCTTATTATTTAATCAAACAAAAATATTATTAAAATCGTTGTAATTAAATTAACACGATTTAATCCCGAGATTTTGGTTATAACCTTAGATAGAGGCATTGCGAGCATCCCCGTGTCTGAGTAGCAACTGCGCCGTGGCCCCGTGCCGGGCGTCCCCACCTCACCTCGTTGGTCGCCTCGCCACACACCGCGCGCCTCGCGGCCACCTCACCAAAACCATCCAAACCCGTACCAACCCTCTCGGACAGCACGGGCCGGTCGTGCTGGTGCTGGCGCTTACCCCTGATCATTTTCTCTCTCTCTCTCTCTCTCTCTCTCTCTTTCTCTCTATTTCTCTCTCTTCCTCTCTTGCCCCAACTACCATTCTCCTGTGCTCATCCCCTATCATCCCTTCGTTCTCCACGCTAGTTTCCTCTCGCTCGAACGCAGCCAATATCTATCTCGCTTTAGTAGAGTCCAGCGACGTTCGTGCTGAGTGGCCACCGCTGCCCTGATGGAACCGAGAACCGAGCCCGCACACATCTCACCCAGGATCCTCCAATTCAAAAGCAACCAACACCATCAAACCTTGCCTCACCCAATACACATTTATCCCTCACTATGACCAATATTCTCCACTCTCATCAACACTCACGATCGAGTGAGATGGAACAATCCGTTCATCTGTTGTTGAGCCTCCATGTGGCCATGGTTGTGTGCGCATTGTTCACTATATAGTCAACAATCTACCTGTGTGTTTGTATCGTATATATATCCTTCACACATTCATACAAGTGCATTTTAGCTTCGAGTATATATACGGCTACACGGCCAACCATTTTCCCGATACGAGTGCAATGCAAACCCATAGAACGAAACTATGCACCCACCTACACTTATATACACGAAGAAATTGTGTATTTGTGTCCGTGTGTACGTCTATACCATTCCATTTGGAAATACTTGCATCAATTTTAACTTGAATATCCATAATTAAATAACTTTGATAAATGTATCCATTGTAAATATACGAGAAGTATGAATATTGAATAAATCTACATTTATTCACTTTTTCCTTTTTTAACTATGACTTTTCGTTTTGTGTGCGTTTTTTAATATAATTATTCGAATGTTGAAATCTAAATATGATGTATTTTTATCAACCACTGCTCAGTTGTTCGAATTATTTATCTTATCAAACGGAAAAAATGTATCCATTGGATCACCTGAACACGGTTTTTGTATCCTACTTCGGTTGATCAACGAAAAGTACATTTTTTTGGTTAGAAATGAATAAATTATTGGTACACAAGTATGGTAATGAAAAATACACACCGAGAGAACGGAAATTGATAAATCATCGCAAAAGTAACCGAAGTAGAGGACAATCTTAAAAAAAAGAGTATTTTTAGACGCGGAATTTGAAATGAATTGCAAACGCTGTTGGAAAATTTGAAATGATGATTGAAAAAGAATCTCAAGTTGATTTTGTGGCAAAAATGAAATATTTGTTTTTTACTCGAAAATGAAATATCACAGATATTTTTCAACATTGTTGATAAATCAATCGTTTCGAAAATGTCGACTGGTTAGGATTTCAATTTTTTTCATATCCTCAAAGTCCATTTTTTTTTGTTCCGCATTTAAGGGTTACGGACAAATATTTGGTAGAAAGGATCGACGTGAAATTGCATTGATCGAGAACGGTGGTAAGGATCGAAACTCGTGAACGGCGTATCAGCCACAGTTGCTATTGCCGCTTGAGCCACCGACGCGGTCGCTCTCGTATTTCGAATCGTAGCGTTGACCACAATCCGCGCGTCGCGCCTCGAGAAGGGCGGCCGTGCTTTGCCGGGTTGCTGGGAAATTCTGCGCCTGGATTCCTTCCCTGCAGGCCATCCTTTCCTTCGCTATTCTCCGCAATATCGCTGACTCACATCTACAACCGGCCATTACTACATTACTATGTACGATGTATACAGAATTTATATACCAGTAGGTACGAACGTCGTGAACGCCCTACGTTGTTACATCGTCATGTCCATTTGTCTCTATCTTTCTCTCTCTCTCTCTCCCTCTCTCTCTCTCTCTTTCTTCCTCCCGTTCTCTCTTTCTCTCTTTGTCTCTTTCTCTTGCACGTGGAGATTTATCCTTGGCCAGAGAGTCAGACGATACAACGAGAGGCTCACAAATAACGGAAATTCTTCATCATAACAGAACGACAGGGGATGTTGACGAGCCCTTGCAAGGCCAAAGCACCACTCGATAGAAAAACAAACAAAAAACGATAAATAAAGTCATTCAGACTGAATCATCAAAAAAAGATAATAAATATTGCTACGCGAAAAATTGAGCCTCTGACAATATTTTCATTGAAAGTTCTGTCTAGACTCTTCCCTTGATTTGCCTCGAAGGCTCGTCCATAAAACACATCCCGGTTTTTGTCGTGGATCTCATTGAGGAATCTTATTAACCTGTTTTCGGGGCCATGGATTTTTCGTAAGGAAACATTACGAGAGATCGAAGGGAGAGAAAGACATTTGTAAATAGTGTTATGGTGCCGTTGGTAGCTTCATTCACATGCCAACACTGGTTTGTCCTTCTGTTATCTACGGGCGTATTCGTTTCTAAGGTAATTGTTTCAATTGTCTTAGAGGGCAGCCAAGACATCCGTCAGCGTCCGACCGTTACACGTTCCCAACGTCCTGAATGGCATCCACACCCTCTGGATCTCCCTTCCCACCCCTCTTGCTACTTCTACCCTGGATCTTCGTGGCAATCATCTCGTGGTTCTGGACTCCCTTGTAAACCAACGTTATATATGCGTCTATGTCTATATATATACACGTGTATAAATATATGTATACGTGAAACCCGTCACTACGACGGGTGTCCCTTTTGTATTCTATATCAGGTCTTGTGGCTCGCACTCTTCTCCGTACTTTCCAATGCTCCACGACCTGACAAGCGATACAGATGAAAATAAAGATTTCTCCAACCGGATAAGAGTTTGACCTGGATTTTTTTTTCTATGAACTTTGGCACACATGACATTGGCCAAGGATGAGGGGAGTTTTTTTGTGTGCTCCGCTCGGCTAAGGCCACATCGGGTCTCAGATTGTAAAGGGATTCATTTGCATACGGTTGACCGGGCCCTCCATGAACCTTCGAATCTTTCGTTGCAGTATTTATTTTTCACGATGCCCTTTGCGCACCGGGAGATCGGGAGAAACACTTGAATTCAATTTGTCCTGAAATTCTTATAATTTCGTTCGATCTTAATACCAATTTTGTGATTTTTTTCAACGTGTGTAACGAAGAGAATTAGAGGCTTCACTCTCAGATTACACGTTGCAGTTAACTTCACAGTCTCACTGACCATGACAGAGGATTGGTGGATCGAATAACGTTCGGTAGCATCAAAAAATTCCTTCGAAGAATTTTAGGGTGCTGGCATAAAACAATAGAGGGTTGAAAAGGGTTTTTATTTTTTGTTGCAGCAGCTGCCAAAATGGGATGCCGGGGACGGTACATCATGAATTTACAGGACCAACGATGGACATGGGGTGAGATTTAGGTCCGTGTCATCATTATTATTATCATCGTGGTTGCGATTATGAGTATCATCGGACTCACGCTCCCGGACACAACGATCGCTCGGAGGGAAAGGTACGTGAACCACCAAATTCTAGTGCCTAGACCTTTTCAAAGACTGTTATTTCATTCAACCCGACAGATGCGCTGCGCATTTACATCCCGATTATGATCCTCGCTGGTGACGATTCATCGGATTAATTAGCCTCGTCCCAAATTCTCACTTTATTCTCACTATTCAAAAATTAATCTTATTATTTATGTGAAAACTTTTGCATGTACAATTAATTCGATATATTTCTTTGTATCGTTATTGAAAAATATTTTTATTTCATTTTTATGCATTTTTTTTCAACATGGATCTAATTTTTGTTATGCAACAAATCACATTTGACCTGTTAATTACCTTTGACTTTGCACTCGATTTTACGATAATGAGTTCAACGTAATATGCATAAGGACATTTTGGGATGATCTTTTTTTCAATTTAACTATCGAAACGCTAGCCGCAAACGGGTCACCCCACCATGTATCGACCTCACCTGAGGCTGCTTTACTTTGATAATCACTGAAGCCCCGCGCCGACCCATTGCTGGTTGCTATCGGTGTAAAATGATTAATTAAATATATTTTCAACGGTTGTTCAAAATGATGGAATTTTTTTCAAAAGATTATATCCTGAAAGTCATTTTTATTCTTTTGATTCTACTGCTGATTTATTTCCGGGGCGTGTAAAGTTTACAGCTGCGAGTCTAGGAATGTGTGTAGTGACTTTTGACGGTCTTCGAAGTCTTTATAATCCTGAATGAATGGACGATCGGTGAGGCTTTGGGCCGAGCAGTCTAAGAAAATCAGTGGCGTTTCTCACCCACCTTATGACACCCTCTTGGCTAGTCGCCTAATGACCGGGAGGCTTCCTCGGTTCGCGATGAAGAGGCTGAGAGGGGCTTCGAGTATTGAGGGTGGGATTGCTCGCCACGAACGTCCTAAGGGTAATTAGTAAAAACAAAGAACCTTCAACGAGGACCTTCTCAACCCACATTTATCCCGCCTCTCTCCCAACAAAGCAACCGTTGGAATCGCGAAATGGCCGGGCTCTGCGTACAGAAAGAGGAAACGAACAACTCGAGACTTGCGCTCTTAGACGCGGTAACGATAACATCTAAATGGGAAAGTAATCTTTGGGACTCTAAGGACTAACGAAGAAAGAGAGGAGGCAAGAAAAAGAGAAAAATTCTGTTCTTTTTCTTTCTATTCTCCATTAAGACTGAAGAATTGTGTTTTTTTTTAAATATTTTTTCGTACTTGTTAAAATTGTACGTGAAGAAAACTTCATGTATCTTCAGATTTACGCTCCAAAGTATCGAGTTGGCAGGTTCTTATAAAATTTCAAAAAATGACTGGATTGATACGCTCCAAAACTTGGGCTTCAAGCTCCAAAAATTGACATTCGATCTCATTTTGTGTGTCTTGCAATGGAAATATCGTTATATTTGTCGTACTTAACCCTTCGGTAACACACTGGGTCATTTTGACTCGAACTAATTTTTGGCATCAATTATCCTTATGTCAACAATACTTTCGTCTGCACAATTTTTTACATGAAAACTGACTGAGGGGCTAATAACAAGTGGATGAACGCCGCTCCGGGTCAAATAGACCCCGTTTCTCAAAAGAGCGCCAAAACTTGAACGTGTCAATGAACGATTGAGAAAATAACGGAGTTTAAGTATCAAACAAAATACAGTTTCTTCAAGTTTTAGACTCGAAGTTACTACAGTGTTGAATGTATTTGTATTTTTCTACTTTTCGTACTGCCAAAAATTATGGAGTCGATATACATTCGAACTAACCCTCCAAGTCAACGATATAGTTGTGGAATCCGTCCCGGTAGTTTCACAAGTTGTCTGTGGTCAGGACCCTTCGATCAATCCGAGCCGCCATTACCCCGTGTATTAGGCTAGGTTCACATTTGTTCGGGTCACGCGATGGGTCATTTTGTATGGCATTTTTCCTTCTTTACAGTGGCCCAAAGATTAGAAATGATATCATTTAAAAAATAAAATGAATTTGAAAAAAGGCTCGAAATTCAAGAGCATAATTTTGAATCGATAATTATAATTGGGTTCGATCAACACTGGGCCATTATTAGATTCATAGACAACATTGTACGGTGGCCACGAATAGAATAATTTGTGACTATAAATAGTTGAGGGATTTCTGTACTAGAGTTATTTCTAACAGTCGAATTATTATTCACGTTTCAATAATTATTGAAGCTATTTTTATAGGGTTTTTAGTAGAAAAGTTTTAAAATTGAAGCACTGTGAGAAGATTTACTGAAAAAGTATACGAAGAAACAAAAAAAAGATGTCGATGTAATTCTTCAATTCGAACAGAAATAATTTTATAAAAATCTGTAGCTATGGCCCCTTTTCGTTTTTTTCCTTTCAACTTGAGTCTCAATTCTGTTTCGTTATAATTTCATTAACAGTTGGGATGGAGTACAAGGGGGTCTTGCAAAAATGGTTAATAGCAGACAGTAGCGAGAGAGAAAATCACGTTTTAGCAGTTTCGTATACAGAGCCTACACAGGCTTGTAATAGCTCTAATTTTGTTTTCTTTATTACATCGCTATAGATGAAAGAAAAAGCTTGGGCGCGCTGTCCACGTATCGATCGGTTCAATTACTGAAAATGGTTGAAGGGTGTAATTTTCGAATAACCCTACGCCGCTACATAAACGTCAAAAGAATCGATTGTTAACAATACTAATCCAATTACTTTCGGTTATTGAATCAAGACCATGGAAACGTATTATGGTGTCGTCTCAAACTCGACGTCGATATTTCGCATAATTTCATTCGAGCAAGTGCATTTGCTATGAAAAAACAAAAAACTCTGCTGGGAAACACGTTTTCAAAATACCATATATTTTTTTTCAATTTACTTTTTACCCTCGTTCAGATGATAAACAACAGAGTAACGAAATTGTTTATCGAACCATTTACGATTCCATTGAATTGAATTAAACGGGGGATAATAAAGTCATTCGAGTAAAAAATCACGCTCATCATACAAAGTTTCTGTTAACTAATTAATCGCAATCATTGTTTGGCAGATGTGTTTAAATTGCATCAGGTCCTCCAAGTAAATAGTGTTACGTTGAAGTATTCCAATCAAATCATTTCCTATTGAGCAGTACTCCATGATTTTTTGTAAATGGTTTAAACAATCTGCTGTTGCATATCGAACGAGGTAGTAAAAATGATTTTATTTTTATTCCAGTATTATTCGAACGCCTATAGCTCTCAATTTAAAAAAACAAAATGTTTAAAAGTATGTCAGCAATTAATCAATGAAAAAAAGTGAGTCCAGACCTTCTACTGAACGAATCACTCTGCCGGTTCGAGGGTTTTGGGGACAATGTAATTTCACGTCCTGTCCATCTTCCCATCGTTCTCTACTATCGATTCGATGACTACAGCAAAATAACCCTCACTCTCTTTTCTCCCTCCTGTCTTTCTCTCTGTACATCATTCTTCAGTTTCCTGTTATCCAACCAAATTTGCCTTCATCGAGGCAACGCAAAACGCGAATTATTCGCTAAAAGCCACTAACGAAAGTTTCGATCTGCCACGAGGTTTCAGTGTGCTAATCGAATGAAAACAAAAATTTTACTCGCCCCGCCAACGAGAACCAACTCCAAGAAAGTTGGACCCTTGAAATTATTATTTCCTTTTTTTTCCTCTTCTTTTCGCTTCTTTTTCTTATACCGCAATCTGCGGCCAATTCAACCGCCAAGATGAAGAATCTTTCCGACTTTTATATCCACCAGTCTACATCCACTCTGGATTCTACTTTGTTTAATGAAAAAGAGCGAGAAAGAATGAGAATTTAAGATGAAATTGTTTCGATTTTTTTATTACTATTTATAATGTTCACTAACTTTGTACAAATTCTTCTTCAAAATGCATCGTAAACGTACAAAACACCCATTTCCTAAACGATCCTCCCAGTGTATATGAATTTTAATCATAAATAATATTATAAAATCATAATTGAATGAAGAAATGTCAATTTTTTGGAAAGTGATTCTTAAATATTAACAAATCGTGATTCCAATCCCAAACAATGAATAATTGTTCACTGAAGAAGGGGGAATCGAATTTCAAAAGGAAAAAAATCGAATCTATTGTATCCGAAGATGTTCGAGTCGTAAGATTTCTTTGTCCAATCGCCCATCTGTAATTTCCCTACACGCGAGAAATGAGCTGAGTAAAGTTTACGTGATCGGAGAAGTTGACAGGAAAGCATCAATTTAAGAAATGTGAATCGAGTGGAGAGATTTCATTCAGGATATGATGGAGAATCAAAGAGATACAAAACTCTTGGACTCCAGAGAGAAAGAGATTGAGGCGAGAAAAACGAGGAACCAGTGCAGCAAGAACATTGGCTTCATCGTGATAATAGTTGCAGCGAGAGAAGCTCTCATATGGCCAGATGTCCGTGCGCAAAGGCAGGCACAAAGTCTCTTCGCCGAGACTTTCGGTATTCACATAATATACGTGTGTGGATATCCGTTCGGCATATGGAGGACCAGCGTGACCTGGCTGACCAGCCTAGTACGTCCTGGAGAAGATCGAGGGACGAAGGGAGTACCGAAAGACGGAGAAAGCAGGAGACAT
This sequence comes from Campoletis sonorensis, assembly GCA_013761285.1. Taxonomy (NCBI): domain Eukaryota; kingdom Metazoa; phylum Arthropoda; class Insecta; order Hymenoptera; family Ichneumonidae; genus Campoletis; species Campoletis sonorensis. Next base: position 198,906 of record JACEOJ010000124.1, read on the forward strand.
CCTCAATACTCCCATCCCAGATCGAAACAGCTGCTGTACAACCAGAATATCGCGTTCAGTGGCAGGCCCTTCGAATTACGGTGATTCTATATTCGAGCATGGATACTACACACACATATATTCATACTTATTTTTCATATCAACGTAGAAGTCCCCCACAGTCACATCCAAAAGTTAAGTCACGAGTAAATTTTCGAAAATTTTTGACGCAACTTATAGGAGCGTTATATTTTATAGGATGGTATAAAAACACATAAAATTTCGAGTTCGAGATACTTCACTTTTCCATAATTTCGAATATACACTTTCCTGCCTTTATTTTATTATTGTGTGCAGTATTTTTTATTTCGTTACGTATACTTTTTGGCAACAATTTAACTGCATTGTTGATCCGAGTTTCGTTACGTGTCTTGATTGTTATTGTATTTTGGCTTTTTTGATTCGCATCGAATTTCGCCACCACATTATTTTGTTTCTCGATTAAATAAATTAGGAAATTGTACCGAGGTAGCGAGGTTATTTGGACTTTCTCCGATAGACAAAGTTTCCTTAGTGACGAATTTATAATCGTTCAAAAATATTCAACAATTTGAATATTTCGTTTGTTTTGATTTTGTTTGATTTCAATTTGCTCGATTTTCACCAGGTTTTTGTTGGATGAGAGAGCGCATATGAGTTTCACTTTCAGTCACGGATGTATACAAGTCGAGAATCCTTGAGAAAACTGCAAATTATTATTCTATGGACCGGATATGCCAGATATTTCAGTTTCTTTCACGATTTCACTTTCCTTTGATTTTTATTTAGTCGCTTCTTTCAATCACACGGACACTTTTGTTTTTGAAGGCGTATTGTTATGCTCATAGAAACAAACAATATGTTTTGTGTGAAAATTAAATATACTCCTTTGATGCATGTTCGTAAATACGGTGTTTTGAAAAAATGAGAAAAGGAAAACGAGATTGAATCTTTTAGGGTATTGCGATAGTAATGTTTTTTCTTTTCGTCTACGCGACCACGCACAAAGAAAAAATAAGTGGAGATAAGGCGTAAAATTTATTCATAAAGATAACTTATTTCCTGCCTATTTTAAAATTCTCAAAATGTTCGAAATTGTCGTTAATCCCGGAATTTTTTTGGCACGGCGGATAAAATGAGGTCTACGATGGTCATGCATCACGTGTGGCTGGGCTTTTTGGAAGAAAAGTGAAGAAAGAAAGAGGTCTTATCTCGGGTTTCCTTTTGGGCAGGGAGGCTGCACTCTCGGTTCTTGGATGTTGCGGCTTCATAATGAAATTTCGCGACTTTTCTTCGAGCGTGCGACGACGGTAGAAAGTTTTAAGAGTGCGAAAGTAGACACGAGACCATAGGACAAAAGATTTCTCGCGATGGTCCCTCGAGGCTCACAGCTCAAGGGGGATAAAAAGGGGGATGGGAATGGTTTTGCTCTGAAGATTTAGGAGGATAATAAATCCCAAGATTTTTGGTCATCCCGAGTGCCTTTAACGTGTCCGTTAAACCTTAAAAAAGTTGAGTTGAAAAATGATCTCGATAAATGTATCGTCGGCCTTGAATGTTTGTGTGATTTTTATCATTTGTCCCTTACGTTTGTCAAATTTTAATAAGAAAGATTTCGTGCTTCACGCAGTAACGAGTCCGAGACAACGAGAAGGACGATGAAGATCTCGTTATCCGTCTACTTCCTATTTAATTGAAAGCAAAGTCTGTGGATTTTTAATTAAGGAAAATTCAAGATCGCGAGCCCCGTTTTTCCATCGTCGTCGTTGTCGACGTCGTCGTCTCTTCGTTCGATCTTTCGTTCGCTTTTCGGTACGTCCATCTATCGACGAGAAATTGCATCAACCGATCTGTTACTAGCGAACTCTCTGATCGCCGCTTCTACAGCCTCCTCAAACAATTTTATAATTGATTTCATTTTCATTTATTTTAACTCTCGCTTCGACGCGTCTCGCCCCCTCCAGTCACCCTCTTTTTTTCTCTTTTTCTTTCTCTCTCTCTCTCTCTCTCTCTCTCTCTCTTTGTACACTTTTCTCGTGTCGCCTCGTCTCACGATGCTCCTTCCTTACAACGTGCCTGAAGACGAACCTCCTGTCGACCCCGCAATCAATTTAATGTTTTAATTAAGAGTGTATCCGCGAAAAATTAGATTTTAATCGGATCCGGGCCACCCGCTATGGTTTTTCAGTCAAAACTCTCGTCTCAGTTTCATTTGCAGATTCAATTTCCATAAAAATACAACTCCCTTATTCTCCCGTTCCTTTATTTTTATCCTTCTAATTGACTTAAAGTTCGAGGATATCGTTTCCTTTTCGTGTTTTTAGCTCATTGGTTCGAGCCTTTTAGTTCTGTAAATGACGTTCGAATAGAATAAGAGTTTCTTTAAAATCTGTAATCTCATTCCATGATTCGATCATCAAAAATAATTTTAAGTAGAATTCAACGTGAAGAAACGAATCAAATTAGAACTTTTCATTTTATCATTACACTTTTTCCAATTCTATTCTCAACGAAGTACAAAAGCAATGACCTTTTACACGATGTTTCATTCATGAAAAGTAATGATAAAAATTAAGTACACTTCCTTTAAATTTTACCCGAGCCATAGTATCAGTTTTTAAGACCGATTACTATTCACAGTGTTCGATCTCAAAAATCGACCATTTTGTAATACTATTGCTAGATTATTGCGTAAGCAACGAGACAACACACGGATTTATATTTGGCATGAACAGTGTACTCTTGTGCCCTTTAATGTCGTGAAATCAACGAATCTTATTGTTATTTTTTTGTGTTATTATAGTTTTTCAAAATCATTCTTATAATGAATATAAAATGAAATAAATTCAACGGAAACGTAATAAAGCTGCGCAATATTTTTTAGACACACTTTTGGACGTTTATTGCAGCATTTTTTTTTTCACTCGTGGCGAATCAAGGTTCGGGGTTATTTTTAGGCGTGAGTTCGAGACGCCGGCTCTTTTAATACTTGCAGAAAAGTTTCACCGTTCTAGAATCTATTCTCGAGTGTTACGCAACTATCCCGTTTGCCGGCCAATGCATTTGTGCATTTGGCCACCGGGAAAGTGTATGCCGATGTCGGATATACGGAGAAGCCTGAAGCGCAAAAATGTTTGTTTTAACACGGCTTTCGAGCCCCCTCAACTCTCCCCTCTCACCCTCTCAGCTTGCCTACTAACAATCCCTCCGTCCCGCCTCCTTGCCATCCATCCATTTCTCTTCTATCCAGCCTTGAATTATTCGGAATGTGAAAATTTGTAAAATTAGAATTTACCGCTTAGAAACTTCGTCCTTATGCTTTTCTATGACGATGAGCTTTCGCTCGTGAAAATTATTTTTTCATCGTTCGAGTTATTTCATTTGTAATATCTCATGCGCGCCCATTTCTCTACCGAGTGCCCTGGCCGTCGATTATTTCTCAAAGTTATTTCCGAACGATCGAGCTTTTTCCTTTTTGCATATCATTGCAAGGAAAAAATATATTTGCTATTAACTTTTGATGCGAATTGATTTTATGCAATAATTTTGGATTTTGGGCTACCAAAGAAATGCATTTTTCAAAATTGATAATCACTCGGAATACTTGAAACGATGAACTCGTGTTAGGAAAATGCATTGCCGAAGAATTTGCGTTTTTATTCTTTTAGGGCAGTTGACAAAAAAATAGTTAACGTTAAAACTCTTCAATTTTGTTCCTGGCAATCGTTCAAGGAATCTTGTTATGTCGAGCCAGATATTTCAAAAAAACAGAACCAATGAATGTAAATGTGCAATGTATATTGAAAGTTTAGTGATTTCTTATTACTTCAAATTGTTAAAATAGAAGAAAAAACAGTAGAATGAGGTTGCAGTCATTTACTATAAATTATTTATCGATATTATCAATCGATTTATTAATATCTAATTAAAAATTAATCAAAAGTTGAAAAAACGAAGAATATATCATGGTTTGAGCCGGTTGTGAAAAGTGCGAAAACTCAAACCAATTTGAGAATATTCGAAGGATTCTTACGACTGATTCTAATAGCTAATGGACGTTTCAAAAAGCTTTAATGTTTTCTTCAATCCCTCGAGGGAGTATGTAAAATGTAAAAATCGTCCCACAGGACGAGAAAGAAGACAAAGAAAGTCATGGACAGTGGAGAAAGTAGAGGAGAGAACTGTCAGAACAGACAAGAAACGAAGAAAAAGCAAGGGTTGTAGTACTGAGGTGGAGGCGGGTTGGGGGTGGAAAGGGTGATTTCCCCCTTTTCCTCGTCCAACGAGCTACGGTAACGCCACATTTTTCACCCTCCATTTTTACGCTATCTACCGTCAGCCTGCAGCACACCCCCAACCCTCGACCAACCCCTGTACAGTAAACCACCCCTCGATTCTCCCTCGAGCCACTCGACAGGGCGATTCGATCGTTTTGATCAATAAACGCAGATTGGGTTGGTCGAGCGTAAGGGCTCGCTATTTTTTTTCCACCCTCAAACATTTCATACGTATATTTCTATTTTATGCCATTTTTGTTCGATTTTTAATAACGTGTTTATTTTTCATTTTTTATTTTTTCTTCCCACCGTGAAATGATTCATCCGTTGTTTATTTGCTCTCGATAAATTCGTATTTCCCTTTCTCCATCACATTCTGTACAAGCCGGCAATATCTGAATTTTCGAAATTGCGAAAAATCATCGTTTATTTGTGTTGTTCTCGTAATATCAGTTGAGGGTTTAAATTTTACGACTGTTCCTCAATATCATGGTAGTCGAGATTTTACGACGGGAAGAAAATAAAGGTAAAGGGAAAAAAACGTCACGCCGAAGACTTAATTTCCGGGAATTGATTTCCGGTAGTGGTGGCGTCTATGGATTGATTCGGTATCTTTACTCTGGGGAGGTTGGGTAATGAAGGAAAAACTTCATTCCACTCCTATTTGTTTGATAAAATATAAGAGTAAAAGAGATATATTTAACGATATTTAAAAAATCTTATTCTTTCTGTGACCTTCATTTTTACACGCTAAACGTTTCGTGCACATTAAGAGTCATTATTTTTCTCGGTTCACGCGTACTCGAGCCATTTTTCTCCAACCCCAATTCTGCGTGGTGCTTGTCAGCCCTTCTGGACGAAAGATAAAGAGTTCGGTGCGAAAATTTTTCAACACCGCGTCGTTGTGTTTCTCTTCGAAGGATAGAGACCAGGGAAGAAAAAGGAGATCAACCCCCGAGCTTTCTCGTCTTTCAACCCTTCCATTCCAAGGGGTAGCCTCGAAGGAAGTTTCGGTCGTGAGTAACCCTTGCTGGTCTTCCGTCAAAACTCGCGCTCCCTTCATCCGAAGATGTATAAACATAGCTATATATATATATATATAGAGATATAAACAAAGATGAAAAAAGAAGCGACGGTGAAGTTGACGGGGGTTGAAGGTCGAGGAAGAAGAAGGGAAGGTAAAAACAAAACAAAAAATTTGAGACCCTTTCGATATTTCGAGTCACGTTCCAAGCAACTTCTGCGATCTCTCAGAGCGAGATTTAAGTCGAGCGGATGCACCATTATTTCATAAACAAATCCTTAGTACCAACCCCTTCTAACCTCTCACCCTTGTGGCAGCGACGGGATGTGGTGAAAAAAGCGTGAAATTGGTCGAATAAGAAAACATATTTATTCAAACACCACCTCATTTCTTCAATTATCAATTACGTCGAAAGTAAAAGAGTGACGTAAAAGAAAAAAATAATAAATATCGCTCGATATTCCTGACGATAAAAAAAGGAGAATACAATGTCAATCTTGTGGGTGAATAAGTCAAATTAGCTACGTTGACATTCCTGTTTCGCGAACTTAAAATTTTGGATTTCGAATTTGGCGTCACTTTGACCGAGGCTCAATGTCGACGCCTGCTTGCGATTAATTATTCCAATTTAGCGAGAAAGGGGTGAAGAGGGGGGAGAGGGAGGGGGGGAGGGTTTGATAAAGCCTGGTGGCAGTGGTATGCCGATGGCGGATTGTTCGAACGTAGTAAAGGAGAAAAGGTGGGATGGTCTCGCTGGACGAGAGCAAGCGAGGGGACGAGATTGAATTCGCAGTCGACCAATCGTGTTCGCATTGAACATTAAACGAAGAGAGGGTATATATTTATATCAACACCGCAGCGAGTAAAACCTTTAAAATTAAATAGTTTTGTTACTTTCACATTAAAGCAATAATTATAATGAGCAAAAAGAATTGATAACAATAACAACTATTACAATAATGTTCGATATTACAGCCGCACAACAGGCAAAAGATATATGGAGTTAATTAATCTCGGCTGGTGTTGTTTACGAAGGCGAAATATTTGAATATGCATTACGTATAAATGCTTCATGAGAGGAAAATTAAACGTTCTAACGGTATACGACCATTGTGTTAACCAATATTTCGGAAATAATTGAAAAAAACATTTGAGTTTGGGTTTGGGTTTAACATTATAAATCTGCACATTGGAGAAACTGGTTTCGCATGAAAATCGTGAAGAATCAAATAAAATAATGTATAATTTGACAAAAATAATAATAATCGATGAGCCTACCAATCGTCCATGAATTATCCATCACGTGGTCATTTTCACTGTAAAACTTGAATCACTGTCCGAGGAAACGAAGTGTGAGGCCCTGTTGAAGCAAAAAGTTTTCGTGCTCTTGATTAAATTCTTGTTTATTATTGCTTCGTGTTTGAACTCATGCGCGTGGAATTTTGTGCGTAGCATCTTAGTTTGCCGCGCGCCCGTCGAAAACTGACCCGTGTCCGTAAACCGCGAGGGCCCCGTCGTTCGTAGCCACACGAGAGAGCGGGCTCTCTCACGTGGTCGGATCGGCAATGGGACGGGGGCCCCCCTGAGTGAAGGAAGAGTGGGGTGGCGCGAATCCCGCGCGAGTTTCAACTTCTCCGTGTTGGAGATAAAAGGATGTGAACGGGGATGAGAGGGGCCTTGTTGCAAGGCCCAGTACGGATCGGCACGATTCAGGCCAAAGAATTTTTATCTTTGATACTATTTTTTAATTCTCCTTGTTTAATAATGGAGTAGCGTTTTGATGTCGCACATGTTGAAGGCCCAAAACAACAGTTTTAAAAATCATGGGCCCCTTCGTGGATGATCCAGGTTGATTGTCAAAAGCTTTTAGGCTGGAGGAAAAAAGCAACACGGGGCTCCTGTCGCGAAAGACATTGGAATAAATTTGAGGGATGAAAGAGAGCAAAGGGGATTTCTGGAGCGCGAAAGGAAACAGTGAAAGGCAAGAGCAAAGGGGTCTAAAGTGTCTCTTTCCCGTATAGGACCCCAGTTTCCGGACCCTCCCCTTGTGGTGATGTTACAAAGTAACTTGGCTCAAGTTGAGCAATCGTCTTCCGACTCGTCTTGTACATCTCGCTTAAGTTTTTCTTTCTAAGGTGGCCCTGGTCGAAAGACTGGAAAGATTTGAAAGTTTGCGAGGAAAAAATGAATCTTGGGTTCCCATGGATCGTCTTGGCAGCTGGACAGGTCGTTAAACGTGGTGGCTACGAATTTTCTCACCCTGCAATCTCGAATTTACTTTTTTCACCCCCATTTAACTGTTGAAAGTGCAAGGGGACATTTTCTGTTCAACAAAAATGCTAATTTGTATCGCAAAAATGTTACATTTCAAAATGGTCGGCTTTATTAAAGTAGTTTCGTCATTTAAAGCGACCAAACTCTCAAACGCTTCCAACCCTTATTTTTCAGTGGCATATAATATTCACTTAAAAATGTTGCGTTATGTGTTGGACGTTGAATTTAATAGCAGGATCGGGGTAAATCGTGTTTTTGCCTTTTTCAGCATATTTCAAGCGTCACGAGTAGAACGATGAGTGGACACGACGCGCAGTTTCAACCCGTTGAGTGCTGTCGTTGCACCACCATCGTTTGCAATGTTTCTCGCGTGTCTGTGTCGCTCTGTATATATATATAAATATATATATATTGCTGTTTGTGTATGTTCCTGTTCACTTTATTCTATCGATCGTTACGTGCGAGAATATGCGTGAGCGTACATGAGAGAGAGAAAGAGAAGAACGGTGCGTGCATCGGCCCAACGAGAATAACCCAGGGAAAACGGTCCGGCGCCGAGGGGTACTGAAATTGACCCAACACACACGTGCGAGCAGTCCAAGCGTCGTTTTCCTCCCCTCCCTCTTTTTTTACGCCGAGGGCATTCCATTTTTGTCACTTCAAATTGTGTCGAAAATCTAAAAGTATGGCGGGTGTTTTTATGGCTTTGATAAACCAAAAAATGAATTTTTCAAATTGAATTTTCAGAATAAAAGAAAATGGAAAATCATATAAAACGAATTTGTACATATACAATGAAGTTTATTTTGAAAGGGAGCTCGTTTTCCTCCAAAAAATGTAAATTTTTTCGTGATTTTCATACGATACAGTACTTCGAAAATATATTCGATGGGAATAAAAATATCGGGTTTGTTATAGAACGTTCCTGATTCTCGTTTCAATTAATTTCTGTTTTTTTTCTTTGTTTCAGATGGTCCTGTTCGGGGGTAAGTAGAAATTGTTTCTAAATTAGAGCGAAGTGGTCGGGGGTAAAGATATGAATAATCGCTCAATATTGTTTATGCGTTCGAAATGATTTATTAATGTTAATAGTGCCAGCAGCCAGTAAGCAGGTAATATTATGAATCAGTTAAAAGCAAAAACTGTACATTTTTATATAATTTGCGATTATTATCGTAATCACTATCGTAATCATTGTTATTTTTACTGTTTCTTAATACATAATATTATTATCGCAATATTAATCGCAGAGAAAATTACAAAGCGTCAAAGGTTCAAGCTTCAGCAGCCATTTATTTATTTATTTTTCGTCGGTACATAGCCGGAAATATTTTCTTACCTCGACGATCACAATCCAATCACGAGAATCCTAGACAGAGTCTTGAATAACTGCTATTTCGAAGAATATAAAAATAAATTGTCAAAGTAATAGAAAAATAAAATAAACTAAACAATATGACTGAAGAGACCTCGATTAACAACACTTCAAATTTTCCGAACAAAAGCGAATGCCAGTCAAGCTGGCAGTTTCGCGCCTTTCTTGGCGCAAAGGATGCGCGATCAGTCTCCACTGTGTCTTCTCCAGCTTCCGGCAAATGTTTGTAAACACTACGCGACGTGGTGGTCCTTGATGTCCTTGGGGAATCCTCGCAATTGCTTGATTAGCAGCAAACCATCTTTGACGTTTTTTGATTTCTTTTCTGTGATTCCTTTCACTTTTATCCCTTTTCGTTGTTGTTTATGGACAGTTTATAATCAACGCTTATTTTTTTACTTATTTATTTAGTTTCACTTCTTCTTTTCATGAATTTTTCGGAGATTTCCGACGACGCTTTGTTGGGAGTCGATTTAAGCGTGAAAAAATCGATCTCAAAGCTTCTTTATTTCGGGTTCCTTGTTGGTCTCAATTATTACGAAATTCATATGAAAAAATAGTCCACGTAAACGTCGTTTGTGCACGGCTATAGGTGGCAGAGCGTCCCTGTCCCTGAAAATGTGCGTCGCACGAGGTTCCGAGGGATGGGGGCCGCCAGCGACGCCTATCGCTCGCTCCCGCCTCAATATCGGCCCTCATTGAGCCTCCCACTACTGGGAATCTCCTCTGCCCACAGAGCCGATGATTACTTCCGGTTCCTCCGCTTCCTTCTTTTCTCTCGTTTTCTCTTTATCCCTTTCCCTCAAAGTCACTTTCTTTCTCCCAAACTTCGTGATATATTCTTCGATCTTTATTCCTCCTCAACCACAACAAATTATCAGCGCACCCACGTGGAACACTTGTCTAAAGATTCGCAGGACTTAAGCATTAAAAAAGGAGAAAAAAAAAATCTCTTCACTAACGCGTTTTCGACACTTGATAAAATTGCGACGACACTTTTCCAAACTTTCAATGCGCTCCTTCACCGGCCATTTCTTTAATTTAACAAACTTAACGAAACTCAATGAAAATTTTATCTTTTCAACGAAGTTTCAACTACAATTATTATTTCTGGCTTCCATTTAGTCAATTTTTATCTTCTTTCGGCATCGGTTTCAAAGAAAAGAACTTTAGAATATGATTCGCGTATCGTTTCGTGTGATTTTACCGCGTCTCGCTCGTCCGCGATCCGATGACACTATCTCCATGCGATATTTATGCGATTTATTACGGGCGCGACTTAGAAATGCATCTAATGCGGTGCACGCCGCATAGAATGCATGCACCTTGGTGGCGGTGATGGCAGCAGCGGCAGCGGCGGCGGTGGCGGTGGCGGCCAGCGGCAACGACGGCGACGACGACGACGACGACGACGACGACGACGACGTCGTAGACGACGTAAACGACGACGGTAAGAGGTGGTGGCAGGAGTAAGAAGAAGAAGAAGAAGAAGAAGAAAGCGAAGACGAAGACGAAGAAGAAGAAGAAGATGAAGAAGAGGAAGAGGAGCTGGAGGTGGGGTGGAGTTGGAGGTGGAGTGAGCCAAGTCGAGAGGTGGAGGAAAACGGGAGAGTGAATAAGATGGCAGGAGGGAAGAGGGTGAGGGTGTGGAGGGGGGCAAAGTGAATTCATGATGCTTGAGCGCATGCGCTAAAAAAATTTATGTCTATGTAAGTGTATGTGTGAGTGTGTGTATGAACGTCTGAGGTTTTCTACTCTCGGCCCTCTCCACTCTACGTCACTCATTGGCGTGGAACTGTCGCTTCTTTCGTGAATAATTTGAAAAAATAAAATGAAACGTTATCCACGTGGGTAATGAATAATAAAACAATAATTCTGTCCGAAAAAACAGTAGGTTTAAGCTTCAATTTACAGGCTTCGATCGAAAGACGGAGGTGACAATAAAAAATGATGTCGGAGGGTCTTCTTTTGTTTCATTAGCATTCAATTCATTCGGTTATTGAGTGACGCGTACGTTTGATTGAAAATGAATTCTTGTCATTCAGTCAAATTGAGAGAAATCTATAATGAAAATCACTGGGCAAACATTGTAGAACTCAAAGCTTGCGACAGACTTCTGCGAATTTAGAGAAGTAATGAATATTGACGAAAAAAAGAGATTCTCATACTCAATCACAACAATTCAGCATTCAAATTCATTTTCGTAAATGCCTTATAAAAATAATTGTGAACCCGGCGAAGCTGAGACTATGACAGAAACATTTTGAGAAAAAAAAAAACAACCAATTTCGAGATCAGTTGTCACGAAACAGGAAATTGTATGAATGAGCATCTCTTTTTGTTTCTCGTATTTCGGTGTGATCCGCCGTTGGTTTGTGAAATTTTCGAGTATGTTATGTTGCGGGCAGGAACTTAATGCAGCGTAGCCACACTCGAGTCGCGGGGGTGGGGAGCACGGAGGCTGGAGAAGGGAAGGGGGCTATGCATTATAGACTCGAGTGCAACACTCGGTGGACCATTAGAGTCGTTTGCAGAATGATAGATATAGAAACAGCAAAGCGTCAGTTATAGTAGCGAAACGACGTAACATCATCGGTTCAACATCATCTGTACCAAGTCAGCACAGCCAGGCACTTCTGGATTTGTGCGAATGACGATGACGATGATGATGATTCTCATTACTGTTTTCATTCGTCACAGTTGCGAATCACAAGAGACTTTATCGGGGCTTTGAACAATACAAGGGGAGACAAAATCTATTTTGTTTATTTCACGAAAACTTCTCCGTCCATTATTTATGAAAATGTCAAAGTTTCGGAACCCATCAATAAAAGGATAAAAAGCAGAATAGCATACACAAAAAAATTGCAATTAAAAATAAAAAATTGACAGAAAAATAATAAAATTCACGATTCCTTTTGCATTTTTACTTCCAGCCACAAAACCGTGATACCAATTTTGAATGGAAGTTGGAAAAAAAATTAAATAATAATCAGAGACCATACAAATAACCAGAAAATGAAATTTTGATCTTTTTTTTTAAATTGACACGTTTATCTCCTCGTCTGTTTACAGATGTAGATTCGAAAGTTCCTTATGTGAGTTGAGCCATAAGCCCCGTAGAGGAAACAGAGATTTTTTTATGGTTCCTTCATCGTTTTTTTTCCTGTCTCAGGATCAGGGTCATTGCTATGATCCTTAGGTGGTTAGAAAAGATATATTGTTCGTTCTCGGTCCCCCACTAAGTACGTCACTGGAGAAGATTTTTTCTCCAACGATGAAAGTTACTTGCGGAGATATTCTATTTTAAACTTTGAGACGCGGGAGGAGCGAGTGAGATAGTTGAATGGAATAGGGAGTTGGAAGAAGGGAGCCCCTCTTTTCATCTCTTCATCTCACTATCGTATGTGTGTATGTTGGCGCACTCCGGTATCTCGCTCTCGACCCCGTCCACCAGTGTGTTGTACCTTCTTCTGTTTCTTCTTTTTCCTTTTCATCTTATTCTCTTTTTTCTTCTTTCTCATCTTTGTTGCAACTTACCTAGCGCTTTTTACAGCCTTTACTGAGGAAAACATAGTTTTTACCGTCTGATCCAATCATTTTTCGTTTTGACCATGTTTCTACACTGTTTCGAAGAGAATTACTAAAAATATGAAGATTCGAAAATATATTTATTTCCATCAAGACGAAAAATCATTTGAGAAAAACATACAAAAGGGTAAACACATTTTCCGAACCTCATTTGATTAGCCACCTGGACAAAAGACCAGAAACCACAAATTCATGATACGAGTTGCCCCGAAATGAGCAGCAGGACCAACCCGAAGCACAATTAACTGGTATTAACAATTAGCAAATGTTCCATGGCATTAGCGATTTCCAAGAGCAACGAGACTCTCTACGCCCTCATAATAATAAGGAAGCACCTTGTTGTTGATTGTCAGTTCAATTATTCCGGATCGTGAAATTGGTAGAGAGTGACAATTAGATCGAATTAAATGTGGTTAATGGAGAATTGAGATTGGTAAACGATAAGCCAAAAAAAACACAAACAGATAAAAAGGGGTTGAAAAAAAAAAGTAGTAGTTGCTCGTTATTGTTGGTTTTGAGGTTGAGTGAAAATCGGGTGTTACAATCAAACATTAAATGCTCTTAATTCGTAGCACACGGAGGTTCTCGTGGTCCATTCGCATTCAAATACGTATGAGGGACATGGAGAAAAACGAGAGTGGAATAAAAAAGTGTATCGAGTCAAGGGATACGGGAGATAAACGGGATAATTGGTAGAAAAAAATCACATAAACCCGAACGGAGCAGCAATAAAAAAAAAAAGTAAAAAATAAAAACAAACAAGAAAAAAAGTGGAGCGAAAAGAGTGAATCCATTGCGAGAGGTCCCGCGATGTTTTTTTATTCTTCTTTGTTTTTTTTTTCCTTCGCCACTACCATTAGCATCGACCATCACACTAATAGTGTCTCACCACCCCTATTTTTCGTCGTGTTGGCCATACTCTCTGGGTACACAGAGCAAAAGAGAGAAAGAGAGAGAGAGAGAGAAAGAGAAAGAGAAAGAAGAAGAAGAAGTGAAAGAGAAAAAGAGGTATCACGATAGGGATGAGAGTGTTTGACGCTGAACCAGCGCATTTTAACTTCAGCCCCATTCCAGGTCTTCTCACCCTCTCGAAACTCTTGTTTTTCTCTATTTTCCGGTTTTTATATACCCGAGGCAACCGAGGTTACCGAGTGCCCGGCAGAGAGCCACTGATTACGTCCCTCCATCCGTCCGGTTTAGCTTGTGCCACGAGAGCGCAACAAGTAGCAGATTATAAAAATCACTGGGCACCCACCCCGAGGTCCAACACACGGGTGCGAAAGCGGGTAGAAAAAAAACGATGAGATAAAAAAAAGAACAAAACAGAATAAAAAAAAACAACTGCTGGTAAATGTACGAAGCAGAGGTAAAAAGCAGGAAGAGTCTACAAAACGAACGCCAGTTGCAAGGGTGTATGATAGGGATTTGGCATTTGGGGTGGTTTTTATGTGCGAATGTGTCTGAGCATGTGTGAGTTTCCGAAAAAAAAAACCAAAAAGAACGAACGTAAAGGACACTGTTATACCGACTGTATTCGGTAGAAAAAGAGAGAAATAGACGAGAAAAGGGAGAACGAGAAAGAGCCAAAAGACTTCGCGTGCAACAGAGAATGATGGACAGAGTTTGAATGGATGGAGCCTCGCATGGGTATATAGCGAACGAACATGGAAAGCCAGGCAAGGTGAACGCTAGACAGAGAGGCGACACACACGTATTATGTATACATATATATTTATATACACACGAACAGTGTGTACCTGTGGTCTCTCACCTCATGGGATATATTTGCTCCTCTCTCATTTCCCATCTTTGTTCGCCTCATTCGTACGTTATATACATATCTATATCGAATTTTACAAATATGCTATATATACATGTATGGATTCGCGTGTGTGTTCTTCTCATATCGCTCGTTTCGAGGCATCCTGTGTGTGGGATATGTGCGTGTAAGCATGATTTACATTATTCGGGACGTTGGATATTTCGTTCTCGTCCTATGAAATATATATATAATTCATACCCACTCATATATATGTATGGGGAGGAATGTATGCAGTACACCCCATCGAGTATCGCATATAGTACAGGAAAGCTCTGACTCTCATCATTGGCTCCTCGCCCGAATGTAAAATCATGCAATATTACCAATTTTGTATACATATTGGAAATGGTTAATACATCTATTCCACCTCATGAAGTATTACATACATTTACACTTTTATTTTTTCATTCAAAGCAGTTGAAAAACGTTTTGTTCATATTTCGAGTTTTGAAAGTCTCGTCCTATGCCTTTTTTTTTTTTTTTTTATTGAGTTTTTTTTTTTTTGAAAATCACGAGCCTAAACGATTTTAACGAACCGAATGAATACTCGCAATTGTGATGGGGTCAAATCCCGACAATGCTTTTCAAACTTTGGAGAATCGCAATGCAGAAGACGCCGTTACTCGGTATAGTCGAAAATTGTTAGCCGGTTATAGCAAAGAATGTTTTGGAAGTTCTGCCAAGAGACCGCGAGGAAAAAGGTACAACGCGTTTGGTTTCGAGGGTATAGGGAAAAGAGAGGTGCCATAGATATATACGGATTGTACACATAATCTATGTGCGTATAAGAAAATCTACGTATTTTGCACACATTCTCGATGGGTGTACGGAAGAGACGTTGGATTTCTAGAACGAGCCTAAAAATACGATTTGTCTGCTAGTGTTTGCGTGTATTGGTGTTTCCTCTCTTGGTATATAGCAACTAAATAAAATGGTAGTGACTAGAGCATGGTCTCGAGTACGTCGTGAGCGAAAGAAGATAAAACAACAACAAAAAAAAACAAAAATAGAAAGAAAAAGTTGGTGAAAAAAAAGAAGAGGAAGAAGTGGACGGAAAAGCGTCTAAAATTGGCGGGAACGCCCCTAAACCGATCGGACTCGTGCTAGCGGTAGGCAACGGGTTCCCTCCGACCAGTAGCAAAATATATTATGTCGGAGAACCGAAAAAAATATTGAGACAAAAAAGAATATCCAACTGTTGGGGGAAAGAGAATGATGGCCGCAGTCGTTTTCGACGAATCTACGAATTCGTAACCACGGATTCGTAGACTTGTACTTTATTCTATTTGTTTTTTTTTTTTTTTTTTTTTTTTTTTTCAACACGTCCCTCCTCTTCAACCGAAATTCGTTGAACACAGACTGAAGACATTTTTAGTTCGTATCTTGCCAACTTTATATCGAATGCCATATTTTTCTATATCACTCACATTCGTACTTACGGATTTTTTTTTTTTTTTTTTATACTCATGTATATGCTCGCGCATACACATAAAAAGAGTAATGAAGCCAAAGCAAGTTGGCGAACGTAAGAAGGCAAAAGAAACGAAAAAGAGGGAGCAAAAGAGGGTGGCCTTGATGAGAATAACTTCGCTGACTGACCATAGCCCCCGCTACTCTCAGACCAACAATTTTTATCTCAAAACGATTGCAGGATCCAGTGTTATGTACATTTATGATTTTTCGAGATTTTCAGTTAACAATACCGAGATTTTCTAGCCGGTTAACACTTTTATTTCAATACTTTTGGACTGAGGTTATGATTTCATTTGGGAAACTTCAAGTCGATGAACAGTTAGTTGAAAAGTGTGAAATTAAGTTCCTAAAAATGTCACATCTTCGATACGACTTTGAAAAATAATGCACCCCTGCACTTTAATCCTGACTTTCAATTGAATTTCAAAAATTTTATCTTAATTTTGGTAGAGAAAATGTTGAGACGTCAAAATTCAATCAACTGCAAGTTTCGATGAAAAAATTTCATTGAATTTTGAAAGACTCGACACTCCCATATTTTTAAAAACCCATTCATCAGTGCCAAAATCTTCGGACTTGTAGAATTAATTTTATTCCATCATTGATTCGTAAATGTTTTAAAACCGTGAAACATGCGAAGAGCCTCAAATAAACGAACAGCAAAGTCTTTCTTTGTATTTCAGTAAAGATTCAGTTGAATTTAATCAATAAGAAAAAAGAAAAACAACGTACGATGTTTTTTTTTTGAGAAGCAAATTTTTTTGAATAATGTTACAATTCGATTCAACATTTAGCAGAATTACAGCAAATTTTATGCATTCATGCTCAAGCACATGACGTCGGAGTGTAAGTCCTTAGTGGGTGGTCCCGTACAGCGTGTAGTTGAATCTCAACGTCCTAACCGTTCCATGAATGTCCGGCACGAGGTCGAAAGTACCTTGAACGCGACTTTAATATAATAGCAAGTTGTAAGAAAGTTGGTAATCGGAATGACCTTGCGTACCGACAGTCGATGTTAAAGTTCACGACACACTGGATAAATTTAAGGATTTTGGTCGAATAGCATGTGGTCCGGCAGATGACAGCATCGGACTGTGTTTTGGTTGTAAAGCAGATTCCTAACATTAGGATTGCTGTTTTACCGCCGGTAATTTTGAGTTTAAAAACTCGTGCCGAGAGCGTTGAATAAAATCCCCGAAAACTGGGAAAAGGAGTGTTTGTGTTTTCCTTCGAATTTTTTCATCCCTAAGAGAATTTTGATCAACCCTTAGGGACTTTTTTCGTCTGTGTTTTTTTTTTTTTTATTCACAAGCCCCCCAGGCGTTTTTTTCTGATAATAGAAGAGCCTCAGGTGCGAACAAGTGCCAGGGGTCACGAATATTAGCCGAAAAAAAAGATGTGGCAACAAAGGGTAGAAAAACAAATCATGACAAGTGAGGATCACTGCAATTTGGGGACAACACGACACACGTTCTGTACAAAGAAATCAGTGGAAAAAAAAATCGTCTGGGTGTTATAATTCTGGGTGGGGAGAAAAAAAGGCACCCCAGGTATCTTTTCACCCCTCAAATCGTGTCGTGGGGTGTTTTTTTTTCTTCCAACCTATGATTCCGACCCTACCCCAAGGCCCTACATTGCAACGAGGGGGACTCGGTTTTTTCTGTAGTGACCAACTATGTATTCTGATTATTGCCTCTGCCCATGGGGTAGGTCAACCCTCTGCAACTGTTTTTCAACACCCGATGCCTTCTTCCACATGCGATACGCTCCCCGGATTCTTTTTTTCATCCAACTATCGCTAGCTCTTTTTCTTCCGTCCACTTCCCCTGAACTTCTCCACTTTTAACGGACGGCCTATTTTAACCCCACTCTCTTCGTTCCTTTTCTCCGCTCGAATCCTCCCCACTTTCGAGCCGAAGGACGGCCAGAAAATTTACACTCCACCCTCAAAAGGAGCCCACGCTTGCGACGAACTTTTACCACGCCGAGTCTTCGACTGACACATTTTTTAAATGTATCGACGAATTTTTATCCAACAATTGACCGTCTTTGAATTTCATCATTTTTTTTTATTCATTAACAATTCAAAATCGTCCATTTATAGGGTTTTCGGATGATAATAATAATAATAATTTAGGGACACAGTCAATGATTTACTTGAACATTTGAGCAGGTGGGACGTACGTTGACGCACTTGCTTTGTTTTTTTGTTCGGTTATTTAATATTGTTTTTTGCCAAGAATATCGACAGTTATTATTTTTACAACATGCAAATAAATAATCGACTGTTGCACTTTTCCATGAAAAAATTCATTATCCACTTTCACATTTCGGTGACAATGCGTACTCGATATTATTCTAGAAATGATTTACATCAGTTATTCATTGATCAAATAATATTGACGACGTGGATATTTGCAGTCGACGCTTTCGTACTGAAGAGTCGTAAGTAAAGTAAAAGTAAACAGTTGCAGTGCTATGACATCGTCAGTTAAACATTTGGTGTCTCGCATGACCTTCAAATACTACCAGGCTCTGATTATACCTTCGATTGTAAGGACTTAAACGGAGAAATATAAACATACAAACCCTCATTCCGTCTCCAGTCTCCATTTAATTAAAAAACTTTAAATTCTACTTTTGCCAATGACCCTAAGGTGGAATTAAAAATTTGAGGGTAACTTTTGTTATTCGTGCTGGTTCCAATTTAATAATGTAAACAAATATACTGGGAACGATGAGTTCATTCGTGTTAGAGACATACGTGCGAGATTTCAACCCTTTGGCTGCGTGGACTAGCACACGTTATGTCCGAGTGACCCTGAGGCGTCCGGATGAGATTTCTATGTACAGGATGATTATAAAATGAATTTTCCAAAACTAAAAACGAAAAACGTAAATAATGAGAGTCGAATAGTCATTAAAAAATTACATTGATAACAAGAATGCAAGAATAATATTTATCATCGTATACTTAACATTATATTAATTAAGAAACTCAATGATTGTAGGAAAATAAATGCTAGGCTGGTCTAGGCAAGCGTAGGAATATTATTCTGTTATAACTCGATATTTAATAATACGCAATCGCGGGTCGCACAGGTGCGTCCGCTCTCCCTACGTGTTCGGTTATTACTGTCTTATCAGTAGTCCGTCTTTCGCGACAACGCGGTAATCCTGTTTACGTGACGTTCTGAGAAGTCACAATTGTGTTGCTCCTCCCCTCCCTTACCGCCTATTCTGTCCTCGCGCAGCGAACCGGCCGGCTCTCTTCATGATCAATCATAACATGACGACTCGAATTTTATTTACGAGTTTTCACAGTCGTCATCGAGCTATTGCATTAGATTTCTTTTGCCTTGGAAAATGAATCGACGAAAAAACACTGTAAGTAATAAGAATGTAAGTTGAAAAGAAAATTACGTACATAATTAAATTTGTCAGCTAATGTCAAATTATTTGTCACATATTTTTTTCGTATTGAACTTGTTTTTTTTGTGGGTTTTTTAAACTAGCAAAAGAAGGAGGATTTACACTAAATATGAATGAGTGAAAAATGAAAGAGTAGAGAAGCAATTCGAGAAAAAAATAAAAGATTAATAGAATAAATAATTCATTTTATGAGAAGCCTGTAGGTCGTTGTTGAGTGGGAGGATCTCGATGCAAATGACGTTGGACAGGACGTTGGGTGTTCTGCAATCATACCTACAAGCCGGTGAAGCCATCCTCTCTAAATCTTTGCCACGTTTACCAGTCTCGTCTCTGGGTATTCGTCTGTCCAACCTCCCGGTCCTTTTTTTTCCACTCATCCACTCGAGGCCTCCGGTCTTGTTTATTTTTTAATTAAGCTTTCGTACGGTTACTTCTCGTTCCAACAAACGGTGGATCCCCCATGTGGATCCGAAACTCCAACCGGGTTACTCGGTTGAGGGTTAGCAACTGAAGGATTAAAAAAGGTCCCTCTCGGAGTTATTAAGCTAATAATATGTCCCAGACCCTGCTTTACCGGTGAAGCTGTGACCGTGGCATTCTCACTTGGGTGCGATGTTGAAGAAAAAAAGTAAACACACACACATACTGACGTACGAAGAAGGAGAAAGGGAGGTGAAAAAAAATGAAAGAGTGAAAAAGTGAGATAGACATTTAGTGTACATGGTAAAAAGCTGGAGTTAAATTCCCAACTAATGTTATATATATGTTTGAAAGAAAGAAGAGAATGAGAAAGGTTGAGCGGTCGAGGCAAAAAATCACTCGGGCACGCGCTCACACGCCTCTGATGCTGAGCCCCTGAGGCAACCTTTCCAAGATCCCATAAGCCCCTAAACCGTCTGCAGATCCTGGAATGGGTCGATCGGTTTCTCATCAATCTGAGCACTCTCTCGTAAAGTAGATAAAAAAAAAAAAAAAAAGAAAAAAAGGGACGTAAAAAAAAGCGAGGAATCCAAGGAAGGTAGAAAAAACGAACAAGTCCCCAGGGTAATGGGCTACCTGAAGCTCTTCCCTTCGAATAGCTCTTCCATCCGCGGCTCGTGACCCAACCGCAAAGGCGAACGAAAGCAAAGCAAAAGAAACCCACAAACACCGTGTAAACATGGTCATGAAAAAAAAGAAGAAAAAAAATTGAAACCGAACCCTGAACTTTTATTCTGAGAGGATTAGGTGCAGTATCTGTTGTAGGTTTTATCACTGGTGTAAGATTTTTTTTTCCTTCTACTTTGTTAATTGAGATATTCGAATTCCATGATATCGAAAATTCTCATTCGAAATTTTTTGAAAATGGGCGATAATGAATTCGTATTATTTGTTAAAACTCTAATCTTTTCAGGGTCTTTTAACTTTTTGATAATGTTTTGCTTGTTCTTGAATCAAGAATTTTTCAATTTACCCTAAACCATGCTCAATTAAGAAGACTTCCTATCATTTGATCACGTCATACACAAGTACGAGATAACGAAATGAAAATTTCAAAATCACATTTTTCTCAGAGACCATTAACATTTGGAGAAAAAAAACCATGTGACGTTTTATTCTCTGATGGAAGAAAATCAATCGTATAACTTTGATTTATCTGGAAACTCAATAGAGACAGAGAAAAATGTGGCGTAGAATTGAAACCGACTGTGAGACTGAAAGATTGCCTTGACTCGGTTCTGAGGCTGATCATTGTTAATTTTATTTCAATTCTGTGCTATGAAATGTGGAATTGATTAATTCGTTCATTGGATGAATGAAATTCGTTAATTTGTACTCAAAATTCTACCTGGAAAACTCAGCTTCCCGTATAGATTGAATTTTTTATTCCATTTAAATAACTAATAAGTTCATTGAAGAAATTTATCGGAAGGAAAAATCAAGTGAAAATAAAAACGTAGACACATATCGAAGTAATTAACAAGGAATACGAAAATAACGTGAAGGATGTTATATCTACGTTATTATCGAACGGTGTACGTCTCCAATAAGAATGGCGGTCGTCAAGTGGCGACGGAAAGAAGAGACGATGGCTGGGTAGAAAGTGGCTCGATGTTGAGGGGAAGGTGGCAAGGAATGGAGGGTGGATGGGGGGATATACGAGGCTGAAAGAAGGTTGCTGGTGTTTGTATTCGCTTTTACTGAAGGAAAGGAGGAAGGTCCGCGCGCGTGGTCGTCAGTGTAGAGAGAAAGAGAGAGAGAGAGAGCGAGAGAAAGGTATGGACCTCCTCCTCTGTCTTCCGTTCTTTCTCCTTCTCCCTCTCTCTCTCTCTCTTTCCTTTTCGTTCTCTTCATCCCTCGATTTCGCGCGCGCTTCTCT
This sequence comes from Campoletis sonorensis, assembly GCA_013761285.1. Lineage (NCBI taxonomy): Eukaryota > Metazoa > Arthropoda > Insecta > Hymenoptera > Ichneumonidae > Campoletis > Campoletis sonorensis. The sequence continues at coordinate 220,551 of JACEOJ010000124.1, forward strand.
TCGTTGGCACTCTTTCTCTCCTCCCCGACTTTCCCTGGTCGTCGTCGTCATCTCCGGGGCGATTTTCCGCGGAACCTCTAAGAGAAGGGGCCAATGAGACGCTGGGCGTCGGTATTGATCCGAGGCGTCGTCCAGGAGACGCCCGCTCCAAGACGCCCGGCTTCGGGACTGCTGGTGCTCGCGTGTGGTGCTCGGCTCCTCGGCTGCCCGGCTTTTCTATCGCACGACACACACACACACACATACACACACTAATACTTTCGACGGTGGCATTAAACTCGAGAAAATAGCGGGAGTGTGCGGTCCGTAATTAACCAGAAAAAAACGAGAGAATAAATTCTTACTTGATTTTTACAGTTTTTTTTTTTTTTTTTTTTTTTTTTTAAATAAAAAACATATTCTTGTGCAAAGGAAAACAAGCAAAAGGTCATTTGAAATGTGACATAAGGAAATTTACTGTTGTGAGGATTTTTTATAAACTTTTTTTTTTTCAAAGACGTGGGCAATGCTTGTCACAACATTGTTTTGTAGACGATCGCTTGAAGAACTGATGAAACATAATTGGAAATAGTAAAGGATCTACACTCGGACTTTCGTTGTCATTGAAGATAAGGTTTTATGGATATTTTGGAATCAATCGAAAGGATCTAATAAATTAATTATGGATTTTCCAATGAAGGGAAATTTTTTATGCAGGTTTCATTCGAGGCGGGAATTCACGTACTCTAAAATGTCGTTTAGAAGTTGAAAAATAAAGACTTGTAATTCTGTTTTGAGGACTTTTAATGACTTATTAAATGCCTCAAAATTCTTTTTTTTATTCCGTTATTCTTAAATGTAGAGAAAACGTATTCGCTCGTTATTCGTCAAAGGAAAAGGCTCGTGTGATTTTGCGAAATTCTTTGAATATTTTCACGACACATCGCATTGAAAAAGAGTTTGACGTGAGGTAAAAAAAAAAAAAACTAAAATTGCATGGAAGCTAAACCGGAAAATGATAAGAACGTTAGGATTGCCTCGGGGCAAGCTGCACCCGGATTTTCCTGCAGTCCTCTCTGCACACAGCTTATACTTACGGCGCATCTTATGCTCTGTAGTGTCAGCGCATTTCGAAGAAATGTTCACCCTCTTAGAGAGGGGGTTAGAATAACGGTATCTTCGGAGTTGCAGCCGGAAAGATACGATGCTAGCGTTATAGACTAACCAACGTAAAATGAGTATAGAAGGAGGTTGTATGTTGGAGGAAAAGAGGTGACGGGGGGGGTGAGGGGGGTTGGCTTCCTTTTATTTTCCTTCAATTTCCTTCCTTTCAGGCTATTCCATCAGCCTTTCCATTAATATTAAAACGGTAGCGCGTAGCCTCAACGGCGTATGGAGGATCCGAGAGCCGTTTCAAAGGTGGGTTGGAAAAGAGGGTGAAGAAGGTGAGGATGAGGAGGGCTGAAGGATTGAAGGTGGTCTGGGCAGACCTGGAGTCTTGTGAGCCTCGTACCTTGAGGAAAATGCTGAGTATAGACGCTATTTTCCATCTCAGTTTATTCAACCTCCTAACCCCTCGACTCACCTTTCTCGTTTCATCCCTCTCGAGATTTGCTTGCCCTCTTCTCGTCTCGCTAGGCAAACGGCTAGGTGAGACGGTGTGATGCCCCGGCTGTTTGGCTCGTTTTTCATCTTGATCTTCTAGAGTTACCAATTTGAACTGGCTCCTCTATCTTGCCGTCTCTCTACTGCAGCCATCTTTCCTTCAGACCGCCCCTTTTTGTCTCCAACGCCCTTATCCACCACCCTCTTATGACCTTTCTTCCACTGGTATTAAGGGTCTTTCTCTGTTCTTCCAACTTAAGAGAAATTTGTGTTCTCTTGATGAGGAATAATCGGTGAGTCCGACTGATGCGTTTACGTTTCGTGCTTTTTCTATTATTCAACAACGTTTTTTGGACTTGGCAATGTTTTTAGAAATAGTTTCTTTCACCAAAGATGAGGGACGTTTTTTTTATTTTTTAAACTCTTTCTTTTCAGGACTTTGATACATTGAAACAATAACGTATTCAATGAGAAACTGCAAATAACGAAATGTGCTATGGTCAGATTTAAAAAAAATATTTTAACCGAACACGCGCATCTCGACTCGCGATCGGCATTGCTTTAAAACGATGAGAGCAGTTGTACAACAATCGTGGGAACTTTTCGTCAAACCGGTAATGCGATGTCATTTCTATCCAAAGGTCTTTCTCTCATGGAACAATTCTGACCCTTTCTTGACGACCCTTTCGTGTACGTGAGCCCTTCTTGATGGCGCGCGAATAACCCCTCAGGGTCGACCAACGGTCAGCGAACCACCGCTTTCGCTGTCGCCTTTCCTCCCCTCTTGATCTCTTTGGAGCACTGGGGCCATTCACCAAAAACGATAGAGCGCCAGAGAGGATCGTTGGTTAAGTTGAAAACCGGTTTTTCGGCGTCCTGCCACGATTTTTCCACGTTATTTTTGTATCGGCCAACGTGATGGTAACCCAGCGGGCCTTACTTGTATAACCCGTTCGACCGGTCAGCCCGGACCGTTGTCCAGGTGGTCACTTCCTGGCCACCCCAGTTTGGGTCACTCCGACCCTTCCGGGCTCCAACGCTTTTTTCTTTTGCATTCCTTCCATCCACTTTATCGCTCTCATTTATTGCAAACTAGGACGCGTTCTCGTCTCAATCAGAAGAAATAACTTTTTTAATTCTTCACATTCTTCCCTTTCTTTGTTTCGTTCGAAAAATCTTCCTATTCATACACAAAATTGTTCGTTTTTTTCTTTCAATTTTTTTTTTTTTTTAGCTCATAAGTAAATAAGTCCAAAATTAATAAAATCAACTTAAAACAGTCGGAGGTGCTTTTTCCCGTACTTTTATTATTTCAACTTGTACTTGTACTGTTAAAGAAGTATAGACGGCATTGGTGAGCCAAAACTCGGTTGTTAAGTGTATTTTCCGCGAGATCTGCGCCAGAGACCATCCGTCTTAGTATCTGCCTCAGGGTGGGCGGTGAAATATAAGCTGGATCCACGCGGAAAGATAAATGAATCCACAACCAACCTTCTCCCGAATCTTGCCTCTCTTTCTCTTTTCTTCTCTTCTCTCTCTCTCTCTCTCTCTCTCTCTCTCTCTCTCTCTCTCTCTCTCTCT
>JACEOJ010000124.1:223725-299704 GCA_013761285.1 Campoletis sonorensis
TCTCTCTCTCTCTCTCTCTCTCTCTCTCTCTCTCTCTCTCTCTCTCTGTTTCTTTCATCCACCTTACGAACGTCTTGCTTTATGTAGCCTTTACGTTAAAACTACCCGACCACCAAGGAACCCAAGACCTGAGGGAGGATCTTCGGCAACATACTAGCGCACTTGTTCCTTTTCAAAATCCTCGATAAGAATAACATCGCGATGTATTCTCAACCATGTCATGGCTTACGAATTTCTAAACATTAATTCCAAGGAGTACACGAACAGATTCGATATCATAATTTTCGTTTTGTTCTTTTAACTACACTTGGGATATTAATTTTTTTGCGTAAATTCAATCGTTTGAAAGTACAAATCCATGTTCAACAATTTAATGAATAAAAATGGTCAATTTATATCATTTTGATAATGAAAGTTTGCATGGGAATGGTATTTCTCGGCTCGTTCTAAAAAAAGTGCACTTCAATCTTCTTTTCTCGATTCTTTATACAATTTTTTTTATTTCGAAGGATCATTTGGCAAAGAGATCCGCAGAAGTTTCACAAGTCCGCGAAGACAAGTCTGCGACTTGTCCCCCTGTTTCTCCCTTCTCATCACTTTGCCACGGGCCGTCACCCCCGTTCCTGATAAGCATCGCTTTGCATACGATCGCCATTTTGCCGTGGCATAATTTAAATTTCGTTCCATTGTTTTGTCGCTCTTCTTGCTTGTCTCTCACTTCCCCACCGGTTTTCATCGTAGTCAGGCGTCTACCACCCTCTTTTCTTCTTGCAGTCTTTCTCCTTCGTTCTTCGATGTTTCAAGCCCCTGCCCGTTCTCTTCGTAGCAGTCTATATATTCAACCGAAGCTTTCGTGCTTCCACGACGATCGCGGCCATTTGCATGAAATTAGAATCAGAATTTTCTTGCTGGAAAATTGGCCGACGACGACGACGGCGACAGTGTCTCGTTCAAGCCGCTTCGGTCGTCTTACCGTACCATCCACCATCTTTTGCCACCCTCTCGGTCCGTTCGAACCCCCTTGCGAAACATCCCCTCGGTAACTGTTACACCTCCCTCCCTCCCTCCCTCCCACCTCCTCTCCCACTGCCTTTAACATCTTTCTGTAGATACCCGAGTCTCACCCACGAACTCGCTCTCCTTTGAGGGTGCGGGGAAGAGACCACGGGGCTGACTACGAAATTTTAATTAATCCCCAGGACAAAAATTATACTCCAGCCTGTAACTCCCATCGCATTTGCTACAGGAACCAAGAGAGTACAAGTCGTCATCTTTAAGTACAGGCTTGGCGAACAGCGAACAAGAAAATGGCCAGGGAAAGGGTGTAACAGCAGTCACAAGGAAATACAGATATGGTTCGGAGAAAACAGTATAGGGCTTCTTCGCTGAAGAAATGACTCGTTAGCGTAACGAAAGAGAATATCGTCTCGAGCAATAACTGGAGTTTGTCTCTTTATGGGCAATGCTGTATATTGATTACATTTAACCCTTAAGTTTTCTTTGATTAGTCTCAGTGTCTTCAGAGGGTTTATGTTGGATGAAATTTATGTGTGGAGCTGAGAAATAAAAATCCAGTTTTGATATACTTCAATATGTTTTAATCGAAGCTATTTAAAATCCACCAAAGACTAGCTTTATTCTTTGGCTTCATGGCTAATTGGAAATTAAAGAATATTAAACCATCTTCCACCTGCTACTATTGTGCACTATACGAAAAAAGTAAAAAAAATACAATTAGGAATGAAAATGGAGGGGATTTTAAACAATCTTGGAAGTCCTAACGTTCTACCTCATTGCAATCAATAATTGCATATAGTTATACACGTAAGATGGGTTTCTCGGGTGTTCATAGGGTTTGGTGTTTATGGGATGCGGTCCCGCAAAGCCATCAGAAGGCGGACGAATATACGATGGGCCGTATAGCGTTCGTAATACAGGACTCTCGGCATCTACCTCCGTACACCTCTCTGCCACGGTGCAGCAGCGTTACCACAACGTGGAATACGAACAGTCAGGAGTTGGGGGGTTGGGGTTGCATAGGAGGGTGGTTACTTCGTCGTCGTTGGATGTATGCTGAGCCTCGGAATAGAGAGGAAAGGAAAATGGAAAGAGAAAACCTCTCGTGCTATGGCTCGCCCACTGAAACAATGGAACGAAATAAATAGCTCGTCTTTCGTCTTTTGTTTCTTGGCTCCATTGTTGGCGAGGCGGAGATAAGAAAACAAGAGAGAGACTCTGCAGCAGCGAGAACGCTCCGCTGTTTACGACCTGAGCGTACGCGACGCTTCTTCTAACAACAACAACCACCACCAGCACTACACTCAACCCATTCGCCTCCTCACCCATCGTCCATGTGTTCACTTTACCTTTTCTCGCCCTTATTCTCTGTGCCTCGGAGACCATCTTCCATCCAAGATTTTCTTTCCTTCCAACATTCAGCCAAGCCTCTATGCCGAGTTGATGAAAGTTTTTGTCCACAGCCTAAATGGACAAAAGATAAACTTTTGTACTCGTCTCATATCCATGAATCCATTCATGCCTAGACTTCTTCCAAATTCTTTGACTTGTTCGAGACTATAACTTCGGTTATGGAATAAAGAACATAGTAATCATTTTTCATTCGTTGAATCAATGCTTTTGATGAATTTGCATTACCGAATTCTACCTCCCAAACGTTTGCGTATAGTCATAAAATGAAACGTACACATAATGACACACTTCGGAGGGGCGATCCGTGCAAGCTTTATTGTGCGACTCGCGGGCCCTTCCGGGCTGGACATCGGGCAGCGCAAAACGGGCCCCGACCACCGTTTCGTCGAAAGGGTCCGGCTTAATTTTAAATACGTAAACTGGTTTGTCCAGTTTGCTCCTTTATTCTCTTCCTTGGTGGGTTCCTTCGGTCGTTACATCGTATCCAGAGTTATGGTGGGGGGGCCTCATGATATGTTGGCGTTGGAGCCTGTGGGCCTTTGCGACGAATGGCGGGAGGCGCGTGACGGTCAGCGGTCAGTCAGTTCAAGTTTTTGGTACACATCGGATCAAAGGATCCTAAAAGAATGTCCGCGATGATTTTGGCATTGATTCAGTCATCGGTGCGGCTCGAGATTTGTCTAAACTGTTTGTAAAAAAATGGCTGGAACTTTGAATTTCTATTTATACGTCTTGTGAACTCGCGCCCAGTCGATTCTTCAGGTTTGCGTCACAGTGCAAGAAATAATTGTTCGGCAAGGTGATTTTTCAAAGTTTCATTAAAATTCTCATGGGACCCCGATGGCTTCTGGGGTTATGTGGCAAAAGCTGAAGGGCGGGAAAGAGATACCGAGTGAAGTGAAAACCCGAGTGAAGTATAGCCCTCCATACTTTACTCTGCGGTCTTGAAGGCGTCTTAGATAAAGGCAACTGGAATTCACGTAACAAGCTGAGCTCGCCTCTTGGGAGAAAGCAAGATAGCTCGAGGGAAAACAGTGATGTGGGACGTAAGAGATGGCAAGATCTAGGACCACAGGATATCGTGAATGTTTCTTGGCTTTTTCTCTCTCCCTCCTTATTTCTCTCTGTCCTCGAAGGAGCCAGTGTATGTTCGAAAAGCAGAAAACACACTCGTCACCCCAAGATCTGAAATAGAGGATTCGGCTGAATTAAATTGGACGAATTTATATTGCTTGGGTAGAAAATCGTTTTTGGCCTTCATTTCGCAATCCCTCCCAGAAGCAATCGTGCAAAGTTGAGGAATTTGATAAAAGGACAAGGCTTATTTTTTACCTCCCAGAATTTCATTGGGGGGACCAATGACGAATCGACTCGGAGTTTCATAACTTTTTTAGCATATAGTTCCTACCCATCAATTTACTATCTGAGGTTTTTTAACACTGGTTTGAAAGACTTTTCTTTTCGTGCCATAAGGACAACAAAGCCGTGGGCGAGAAAGACGACATCGTATGGCTCACTCGTGCGTGACCTTCGTGTTATCCGTGAACATCTGTCTCTATTTTTCTCAAAGAGATTATTTTTTCTTACATTTTTCTATTGCCATTATAATTTTTGTGCAAGGGCACACATTTTGTGTCGTAACACAAGCAAATTGTGTGGACTCTCGATAAAATACAGTGCGAGGGTTGGACAAGGTGTGCGTGACTCGTCGTTGCATAACACTCCGATGAAGCACACGACGTCAACATCTGCGTTTGATTCCATCTACTTACGAAGCATTGTGGGACGTTTTTTTCAAAATTATTGTAAGGCGAATACTTGTGGATATACTGGAGGAAGTTCCTAGCGAGTGTGGGCGGTAACTTGGTGAAAATTGAAGTAACGAGGGTAAAGCAAGGGAACCCTTTCCACTCGAAGTGCATGTTATGGACTGTGGCCTTGTACGGTGAATAAATCGTCATTAAAATGGCCGACAGGGTTTTTCACCGTCTCTTTTGTTTTACCGGCCAGGACCTTGCTCTTCTTTTGCATGATGGCGCACGAATAAGTCACTGATAATGTACTCAGTAGTGGGTTGAGGGTGTTTTGTTGAAAAAATTCGATGTCCAACGTGGGTGAACCTTCTGGAAACACTCTTCAATGAGAACTTGTAAAGCCATGTGTTGAAATTCCCACGATAAATAAGCAAAAATATAAGAGTCCAACAATTTTCTTTGGTGCGTCTAAAGACTGTCATTATTATTTATTAGAGCCATTTATTTTAGCTCTCTTTGCAATTTATTCGTATGAATTAATGGTGCAGAGTGCTTGATGATGGTGTTCGTGAATTGTGGACAAGAAATAATGGGAAATATGTGTTTAGGTTCATAGACATTGTTGGGCTTGGTAGGATTCGATACCGAATGACATGACTGCTCGAACCTGTGCTACGATCGATGGTCTCACGAGTCCTCTCAAAGGAGAAAAAGTTCCTTTTAGAACTTTAGAAGTTTCTATGGAAAAATTTAGAAGTTCAACAAAAGGGAATTTGCGTTCCTTCCTTCTGTGTTCCATTGTTACCAACTTTTTTTTTGCACCATTCTCAACGGTATTGATCGCAAAGGAAGTTCTTCATGGCGTCTCGTGAAGGAACTTCTTAGTTTGGGATTGGCTGTGGGCTTATAATAAGAGGGAAAAAAAATTAATTGAACCCTCTTGGGCATTTAATGAAATTCTCGGAAGACTGCCTACCCCCCGAACATCTTTTATCCACGGAGGGCTCGAAGCCCCGCGAGGGTCGTAGATCTCGTTCGAAGATACGGAAGACATTAGGTTGAATTTTCTGTTTCTCCGTCTCACGTTTTGTCCTCATCGCTACTGTATCTTTCCTTGTCTACAATCTGAAGGCAGACGAACCTGGTCGTTTCTCTGTAGGCTTCTCGAACTGGTGAGAGAAAGAGAGAGATAGAAAATATGAGAAAGAGATCCGCAACTAGAGGGATGGTTTTAATGATTTTTGGGGGGTTGCCAGAGTGAACGAAGGAACGAACGTTAACCCTTTCTCGTTTCTCGTGGGTTGCTGCCGCTGGTTCGGCACACAAACCACCCCCTCCATCCTACTATTCAAGGGTTGGGTGAATTTTTAAGCCCTTACTTTTGAAACCCTTGGCTTGGCTATATATCGTTCCGTCTCACTTTTTCCCTTCTAGTCCGCACCCTTAGCCAGCTTTTAGCCGTCCGTAGTTCACCCTCTAAATCCCCCCGCCTCTTCTCCCCCGCACTCGTACCACCCTTTTCACTTCTCAACCACCCCCGTTACAGGGGTGGACGTGAGGCGAACGAACGCGAGAGCTACGGGCTGCCGAGAAGGAAGGACGACGAGGAGAGACCTACGGAGTAATAGAGATGGAAAGATAAAAGGAGGGTGGTGATATGAACGAAGGCAGCCCTGCGCGAAAGATGGCTGGCAAAATGGAGGGATCTCTTTCTATATTATAATAAACCATCTATATATATATATATGTATATCATATCACTGAGACTTTCCTGAATTTCTCAACAGTCCTTCGTTAATCTTGTCGCGTCAATACGACAAATGATTTTTTCAACCACCCACACTCCTTCATACTTGTGTGTTTTAAACATTTTTTCCAAGCGTTCATTTTCTTATTTGTCCGAGTGACTCCGATCTTAATTCTTGGCAAGAATATAATTTATGTCGGCCTTTCAGAATCCATGTGAAAATTCATCAAAGTCCAAACATTCGAGTTGGTTTTTTTCTCTTACAAGTAAAATGACATCTACCAGTTTACAAAATACGAAAAACGATCGTTGTAGTACCTGTAGAATTTGGATAATGGGTTTTTGTGTTCGAGGATATCGGAGGTACGAGATAAGAAATTCGTAACGGAACATCACGATAAGTTAATGTTCCCATTCCGTATTCAAGTTTTCGCATACCACGTTCTTTCCCCGAATGAAAAGCCGAAACTCGTGATCCTCAGGATAAAACGAGAATACTCGTGGAGTCGAGCGATTTTGCTCGTCCTTGCACATTCCCTCCCCCCCCCCCTCCTCCTCCTCCCGCACCCCTACCAAGTTCTGCTGTACCCGCTGGTAGTCGCCTTCATTAGCAAACTTTCGTTTAAAATTTTCGTGCTCACTGGTAGCACGCTGAGGCGCTACTGCTTTCCGCTTTTCTCTTTTTATCTTTCTCTCTTCGTCTCAAACCATCGCACCTCGTTTCCATTTCCTTTCACTCGCACTTCGAGCATAGCGAGAAACCATCAGTATATGTGTTCAATTGTATACAGCAACATACAGGATATTTCACGAGAAAAGCGATGGTTTTTGCTCGCCGAGGAAAGAAATTTGTTGGATCCACCAAATTAATTAATAAATCCTGCGGCCGGGTGCGGTGAACATATAATTCTGTTCGCAGCCACCAAAGATTTGATAGTTCCAACCACTTCACTTGTTGACTCAAAGAAACGACAATTTTATTGGTCGATTAATTTTTTAAATTAATTTAATCTTTTTTTATCGCCGCATTTCGTTGACTTGACACATTTATTTTATTCGTGCTTAGGGAAAAGCGTGTCTCACGAGAATGCAGTTTTATTTTTTATCGTGAAAGGAATCTCTTTGTATATTAAAAGATCCGAAAGGCAATCGTTATACAAGTTTAATTATTTTACTGGGAATTTTTTATTTTGTATACAAGTTGAAAACAATAATTTAGCAATCTAATTAGATCGTAGGCTTATGAAATGGCGCAAGAGCTATTTAAGGGAGTTTTGTAATTTAAATAATTAGCTGGTGTAGTTCGAAAATAGGATAATATGAGTTTTTGGAACGATCTTACTGTCCGTCGAGTAGCCCATACACGCACACGTGCGCGAAGCAATCGCGCCTGTGCCATCCTCTTCTTGGTAACCGTTCATAAGGGATGATACTGTGGATCCTCTCATTTCTCGTTGAGGCAAAAAGTAGAATCGAGTAAGGGAATGAGGGTAAAAACAAACATTATATTCTCAACTCGATTTCAACTTTTCGGAGATATAATTAATTTTTAGAGAACGTTTCTCGTGGACTGTTGAGGGGTAGGAGAAGACAGAATGGTTGGTATATTTTGTTGGGGTCGTCACTCAACACTTGAGAAGAGGGGGAAATAGTTATAGCGTAAAAATCGATCCTTTTGCCTCCATTTTATACTTCGTTCCTTACGTAATAGAGGGTGTCGTTTTTTTTTCGAAATAAATCAGTGGTCTGACATTTCTAATTGATTTTGTATCGAACAGAAAAAAGAATGGGAGTTTTTCAAGGTTTGTTTTCTTAATGTTCATTAAATAAAAGTTTCATTGGCTCTTTCGATTCGAAATTCATGTTTCTTTATGTTGAAGTGCTGGAAACTCACTTGTAATCGTAATGTGGAATATTGTGTAATTTTTTTCTCCGGCTCGTACGCACAGCTTCCGAACACTTTCAACGGTGTCAGTTTCCGAATAAACAGTGCCGAATAAATAGTAACGGAAGCCTTGAGCCTATAACTGCACCGCATAAACCAGAACTAATGAGGCCTCGAGTGTGGTCTCATGTTATGACAAATTGGTGGTTCATACGACCCACGATACGTCACAAGATTGTTCAAAAAGAGATAGTCCTTCAAGTGAGGTTCCTTTTGGACAGCAATTAAAATGTGATAAAAATAAACCTCTATTTATACTTTTGTTGAAGTTATTATAAATTTAATTCAAGCAATGCTGAATATATATATCAGAGGATGATTGAATTACGTATTATGGTCGATATTCAGGTATTTTTGGCAGCGATAACATCGAATTTGATTGAAAAGTTCCAATCAAGTGATCGAAAATCATATTTTTGGTTGTAAACAGTGACGTCATGAGAGAAATTTCGTCGTATCGACATGACTTCTTTCATATGTTCGAAGTGACTTAAGTCTTGAATCTTAGCTTCGTTGAAATGAAATTATATTGTCGTTCGGTCGATAACGAATTTGGGATGAGGTAATACGTTTTCTTCAAAAGTGAAATGCAAGGTGAAGAACGTGAGATTGTCTCGTCCATGAAGGTCTGAACGATAGGTATCTATTCTACAGTTATAAATAATAAGGGTAGATTAAGAAAAGCGTACAGGATCTTGAGGCTGATTCAGTCGAGACGAAAAGGCAATTTTAGTCAGTCAGAGGGGCCAGCGGAGGGGTTTCCGTGGTATCTTTTGCAGGTGAATATCCCGAGTGCCCGTTTAATATTTCACCAGCTTGAAATAATGTTAAAGTGAGAATTCCGTGCAACATTAATGAAACGAAGAAGATGGATGGATATAGTAAGATCAAGAAATACGGCTGAAAGATTTTGGGTGTGAGAAAGAGAGAATGAGATAGTTTCTCGCCAGACGTACATTCACTAGTGTGTACCCTCATCGAATCATAATTCCTTAATATACCATAATAAGCTTCTAGGAAACTCTATCGTCTCTCCGAAGGATCTTCCGCCTGCAGATCTATTGTGGCAAAAAAATATGTTAAAAATACAAGAAAAACGTTCGGAGTTTGATTTTTCGATCTTGGAAGTATTATTTTTGTTTCTTTTGGGAACTATCGAAGTTTACATACAAAGTGAATAGACCTTAACTTGGAAAAGTAATGTTGAAGGTTCATTCAGTGTTTTGAATGATCTGTCACTTAGACAGAACGACGTTAATAAATGTCGATATCTGTTATCAACGTTTGTTGGGTGTAGAGATTGACTTTGTATCGTTATTTCGATTTATAGATTCTTGTTTCTCGATTATTCTGCTTGTTTGTTGTGTTTTTTTATCTTTTTCGTATTGGTAAAAAGGTTTTCGTAAATCCTGAGTGACTTTTGAATTTCGTAGTGTTTTCATGTCGTAAGTTGGCTGAGTTATGGGCTAGTGGAAAGGTTCGTCCTGAAAACGGGAGTGGGGTGGATTGGGCATTTGGAAAGGGGAAAGCAGGGCGGACGCCACATTAAAACGAGAGGCAAATTCGAGTCTGGCAAAGTTTTAAATGATTTTCGCCGAAGTTGCTTCGCGAGTTGGTTTATTAGGAAAAGTCAATTTGCCCAGAGCGGCTGAGAGAGGAAGAGTGAAAGAGGGAGAGTAAAGGGTGGAGGCTGCAGAGAGGGCAAATGCAAGAGAAAACGTCAGTGAGAAAGAAGACACTGATTCAAGGATTCAACCACTGTGCGCAGCGTTTGAAAAGTCTCGCAAAATTACTACGTTGCATTTCTCTACTCGCGAGTCGTGGTTCCTATTTCCTCCTTTTTTCTTCTATTTTCTTTTCCTTTTTATTCAACCCTGAAGTGCACACTATGAGGCGTACGTATAAATCGGCGGACTTGAGTCTACAACTTCTCTCTGCAGACTGGGAATTGGCCGGATGTATGCAAGTTCTCCTCGAGCTTCCAATTTCCCAAGAACCAAACTTTTCGACATATTTACCATTTTTTGGAGAACCTCGCAAAACAATCTTGTTCGTGAAAAAATTTGTTAAGTACAAATTGGTAGTGCAATGTGTTTTTGTAAATCAAACGTACCCGCATTCCATAAAAGTGTGGCATAAAAAATTCTCACATATTTCCATTGAGAGCATAAATTATCAAAAGATTTAAATTCAGAAAAAAAATTCAAGCATAATTTCATCTCGAATTTCTAAACAAATAATGTTGAAGATAAATTTTCTGAAATTTCAGAAAGAAACATTCGTTGAGAATGTTTAACTTGGAAAAGTTCGATGGTAATTTCAAAAATATGAGGGTACGGAATTATCGACGTTTTTTTTTTGTTTTTCTAAATGCCATTTTTGTTAAATGAATGGCTAAAGTCTGTTTCGAATCGATAAGAACTTTTGTCAGTCTTTTCATTCTGCTCTCCCTCTATTTCTGCCGAATTTATTCCAGCGATAAATTTCTACTGGGACATGACGCAACGTTACCGATTTATATAGAAAATAGAGAAAAAAGAAATTTCTTGCTTCACTATCTCGAGGACGAGACGAAAGAGAAAAACCACTCCCTATTTCCTTACCCTTTCCGAAGGGAGCTTACTAACGAAACGAACTTGGCGGAACCCACGCGCCCCATCAACTTCAGTGCTCGCTTCTCAGTTTTCTCTCTCCTTTTTCCTTTTATTACCCCGGCTACGACGACGGCGAGGACGATGACGGCGATGGCGAGAAGAAAGGGGTTGAGAGAGAGTCGGTGGAGAAAAGAGGGAAGCAAGGAACCGAGAGCCGGGACTCGAAGGTGGCTCTGGAGAAGCTCTGGTGTTCACGGGCTAAAAGGGGTGGCCTCCGGTCGTCTCTCTGGGGTGAGGTGGTGGGAGCGGCCATCTTTATTTCACTCGCCCACCCCCGCTGCCATCCGAACAACTCCTCGGCGAGCTTTTCTCTCCTGTAAACTCCCTGCACTCCACTGCCTCGTCCGCTTCTTCTCTTACACCCCTTACTTCTCGACCGAAGACTTCTATTTCTCCGCATTTTCTGCCTCTCCGCCACTTCCTTTCCTTCTACCACGGACTCGTTGCCTATATGAGTTGCGAACCTTCATTTTTCTTACCTTTGCATAATTTGTTCCGGTCGTGGCGTCATATGACATTAAGAAAAAATCTTTTTATTTTGCTATCGTTATTCTAGTACATCCAGGTATAAACAGTTTTCCAGGGTTCATCAGTCACTGATCTTCCCTTTGGGGGCATTAAATTAATCGGATTATTATTCGTTTGGATGTTTATACGCTTGAAGTATCCAAGGAAACTAAAATAAGGATTTGATTGATGTCGAAGTGATTTATTCATTGCTCAGTCTGTAAAAAAAAGCCAACTTCAGTATTTTTCCCGAAGCTGAATTTTCAAAAAGCACGCTAGTTACGCATTCTTTCCGTTCATTAGACATCAAAAGGTGTTTTTTCTTCGTTTCTTTTTTTTAACTTCAAGAACTGTTCAATTGTTAGTGTCCAAACAATTCACTCTCTCTTTCTCTTTTTCTCTTATCTACGAATCGCACAGTGGAAATTTGAATAGATTCATGAGGTGATGGCAAGGAATATGATCAACCAAATGAAAAATTCTTTCTCTACGCAAAAGGTGTGTTCAATAGTTAAAAACTGTATTTTTATCATTAAACACAGTCTACAATGGAGAAAAAAATTTCAATTCATGGAAATATATAATTTAGCTGTGAATACAGTGGAGGATTGATTACAACGTGTATTTGACGATAAATAAAATAAAATATAGACATGGAGGGTTGGCGTCGAATCTACTAATAGTTGCTCTCGTACTCAATACTAATTGCTCTACTCTTCTACCTCCTTTCACGTATTTTTGATTGGGCATTGAAATCAAAGACCTTTGGAGATTTCAAGGTTTTTCCCACTAAATTTTATTCCACGTGGAAAAAAAGGTCTTTACAACAGTACACTGGACAGAAATGTCCAACAGATAAAATTGAATGGTATGTTTGTGTGTTGAGGGTAGTTGCCACGGTGTTGCCGCATCAATTTTGGTGGACCGCAGACACAAACTGTTTCAGTGGACTCAATCGAGCGGTTCTATCGCTTCAACTCATTCCCTATCCATCCTTCGAAGGTGCCAAAGGTCTCGTGCGGATCTCACCCTCGCTTCTGTACCACCGTCCCTCCCCCTCTCCACCACTGATCAATCCTCTTGCCCATTCTTCAGCCATTCTCAGCTCCACATCTCCCACTTTCGCGACTTGAAACTTTGCCTCGTCCTCATACTCATCACCGCTTTGATGCCGCACATAGATTTTTCCACGGCTCTGGAAATATCGAGCATTACTTTTTTGTTTCTCAAGTTTTACGCGATGTCAATTTTCGAAAAAAAAATGTAAAACAGCCTGGATTGTCGGCATTGTTCGTATCGAATGAAAAATATGTCGCTGAAGAGTCGTTACGACACAATAAAAATGAAAAAAAGTATTCTTCCTCGAGAGATAAATTATTTACGAAGTTGGAAAACAAACCGATTGTTGTTTTCAAGATAAAGGATTCATTGTCACATTTTAGCGATTTTCGTTGAAAGCAGAAAACGAAGTCCATTGTCTGAAAGTTTAATATCCCTCGAAGAGAATTATGTCAGAATCACCGTGGCCGAACTCTTAAACCAGAGTGTAACTCAACGTAACAATTAACGAATTATTTATAATAATGAAACCTTTCTATACCAGATCCTTTTAAAACGATAGGGTTGCGTATTGTTCAGTATACGATCGTTTTCGACTGGTGGTTAAACGAACTTATTTGGGCAGGCGCTGTTGTTGGTGGAAAAATCGGTCATGAGCGATTGTGAGAATTATGTACTGCTCAATTGTATAGAAAGCAAAATAAATACAAATTGAAAATAAAACATAAAAATTGCTGACGTACATTTCTTTGATCGACGAATCCTCCGAAGGAAGTGAAGCAGCAAGACGAAGCTATTTGTCAAATATTATTGATTTGTTGGATAAATAATGTTAACGGTTAAATGGATTAAGGATTTCGGAGCATAATCGGAGTCTTGAGGCGCCGAAGAGATGAAGAAAACGCCTTTTCTCTTGTGAAGGATCGATATTCTTGCGGGTGGTTTGTCGGTGTGTCCGTCCGTCTGGGTGTTCGAGCGAGGAAGCTGCTGCTGTTTCTCGGTGGTGGGTGTGGGGTGTCGGTTCTACTGCTTGTGCTCTCTTTCTCAAGTTTTCTCCTCACTCTTTCTCGCTCCCCGTTAAGGGTATGAGGAAGAGTGAAGAGAAGTAAAGAGAAGCTGAAGCGAGGGGTTGAAAAAGGGGTGAAGAACTCCGGTTGGAGGGTGTAATGCCGAGGGAGAGAGGCCGACGAAGAAGAAAGAGCAGAAGAACCCGAACGAAGGAAAACGAAGGGAAAAGGAAAAGTAAGAGAGCGAGGGAGAAGTCCGCCCCTTGGGGGTTGATATTTAAATCTCCCCTTTTCTAATTTCACCCCTCAAGCCCGGTCACCGCGTCTCCACGTTTCAGCGCAACCTAGCCTCCACCTCTCCGATCTCTTTCTCTCTCCTTTTCCTTCTTCGAGTTGCCACCCTCCTGCCTCTTCCTGCCGACGTTCTCGTCCCGAGGGTACCCTGGCCATTTCTCGAACCACCTCACCCAACAACCCTCTTAACCCACCCGCGCCCGCTTTTTCCTACCTCTAGCAACGTCGGGCGAGTACCGCGTCGGCCGCCATCATGAAAATATTAAGAACTCGGGGAAAATGGCTGCCCCACCCTCGCACCTTCGTACCGAGCTAAGGAAAAGTTCACTCCGCTGCTACCACTCTTGCATAGGGAAAATTTGGGTTATGAAGGTCATCTATGTGTGAATTTGCATTCTTCTTGCGTGAAAAAACGTTTTTTCTTCTACGAACTAAGCTGATCGTGAGATGTTGACGTATTTTTATCGTGAGTACTCTTGTATATTTAGTCTTCGATAAAGAATCAAGTGGAAAGCTGTCAATATCAATCTCGAGTTCCAGTTGTTGGACTACGTCTAACTTTTAGTTGAACTTTGTATTCCAAAATAATACAAAGAACCCATGCTCTAATTATACGATAGGCAGTGAGAACTCTTTTGAGAGTCGTCGAACGTCTTCAAGTTCGCTCAATAGTCGATCCGCATTGCCCACTGACTCCAATTACACTATGCGCCCCTGTCATTTGGCAGGTTCTACGTTTCTTGTTCCTTTTCTCTTTTCTACTTCGCGCTTTCTCCACCCGAAATCCCGTAACCCATCCCAGTACAGAGGGTGAGGCTAACTCACCCCAGGGGTTGATGTCGACGCCGTAGACGCTCTGTTCGAGAATGAGAGCGGAAGAGAGCGGTGGAGAAGAGGGAGTGAACCAAGCCATCCAGCCTTCTCTACTACCTCAAGGCGAAAGCTCCAGCAGCAGCAGACTTTCCAGATGGAAAACTCGTTTTCTCTTAGCTCGCTCGGGCAAAACTCGTTTGCCTCACTCTTGGCCTCCTCCCTGAATCCCCCCCCCCCCTCCTCCCGCCCACCCTCTCCCTCTCTTTTAACTCCGTTTTCTACCGCCTTGCAAAAGATGATAGGGCTCGCGAGGAATGGGGCATACCCAACCTATCTGACGAGTCGAGTGTAAAACTCCGGCTGAGGTACGGAAAATAGATGCTTCTTATTAATTATTCATGAATATATCTTGGTAGCTATTATTATTTACCACTTTAAGAACACTTCTTCTGTCTTTTGGCTCCAGTAAAATTTTCAAGGAAAATAATTTCGTAGAGACACAGCTAGCTTTATATTTAAGTTCGATACATCACGAACTGCTCATTCCTCATCTTAAAAATGACAACAAACATTGACGAGAAGCGAATCTGTTATTCTCCATTAGAGGTTAATAAAGTTGAAGAAGAGAAAAAAATACTTTGAAGGCATCGATTGGAAGTTCTAGGAAAATCCGCGTCTGATTGGTCACAAATCGAAGAGACTTTATCTTAACGACGATCTCCCAAGATTTTGTACAATCGCCCTGCATTTTTTGAACGTATTCCACGCTGCCGTTGATCGCGGGTTCGTCATCAAGCGAACCGGAGAAATGCATGTTAGCGGAAAATCCCTTATGTCGAGTTAACATGGCAAATCTTGGCTTCACTTTCGTTTAGGCTAATCAATGAACAAGTTGGCAAATCGTGTGGAGAGTGCACTAACCCGAATACAAGGTGGAGTCCTTGAGAGTACACCGATGAGAGGGAGAGTAAAAGTTGTGCCAAGATACTCCTCTGTGGCTTTGTGGAGTACGAGGAAAAGACATACGTAGAGATGTTGAGTATGGGTACATGTGCGAAGCTTGGTATGCGGTAGAGGTTAGAAGGGCTATAAGACTACATATACATGGTTCAGTTTGTGTCCCACATTCGGGGTAGTCGGTGGTATGGAGGTGAAAGCGCGCACACGCATCTCCAGAACTGCCAATGACCCAGCTAGAAAGGGAGAGAACGAGGGAGAGAGAGAGAGAAGATAGAAGAGAGAAGAGAGAAGTAGCATCAGTGGTACAAGTGCAAATCCGAGTAGGTGGAGATGGGAATTGGGGAAATAGTCGGAAGCTTGCCGTGTGTATCACGCGCTTGACTTCCCGCGTCGAAGAATCACCCCACCTTTCCTTGTATTCTCTTGCATGTATGCTTGCTCTGAAAGCTGAATATGAAGCCTCGGTCGGTAAAACAGAAGGTCCAAGTGTGTAGTGATCCGCTTCACATTGAATATGTAACTTTGATGCCACTGCTTGCGATCCCAACCACCCATTCCCCAGTTGGGGCATGTGTGTGCGGTGGTCGGCCTCACCACGTGAGCTCATCTACTCTATGAGACCGAAGTGTGGGAAGGAACGCGCTTGGCTTACCACCATGCCACGCAAATTAATCGGGAAAGATCATGACAAGCCGCGGAGTGCGTCAACTCCTCTATAATTCTCCACGTGTGATATGTTATGAAGGATCAACCACGTTACCGCACTTCTATTAACCGACGCGTTTCAACTTTACGTCATTTTGGAACTCGAACTGATTTACCTGTTAAGGGAAAGTGACGTTAAATAAGGACTAGTACCAAACCTCGGGATTACATCGCTTTTTGAAGGGAATATTTTTGGAGATCGTCATAACTAAAATTCATTGGTAACTGTCTGCCTAGCAACTAACAGCGGAATATTCTAGTAAGTCATATTTTAAGTGTTGCAAAATTCAGTCGCATCGGATCCACATCTAACAATGCCAGAGCCCGATCGACCCTTAGCAACACCATCGTACACTGGATAGCGTAATATGTCTTCGTCAGGAACGGCCATCTTAAGTACAACGCGGAGGGGAGGGGTAGGACTTTCGGATGAGGGTGTGAGGCAGCCTGCTGCACTGGGAAGCGAGAAAGGGTTAGAGACTTGGCGTCTTGGATGGTAGAACATTGGCACGGAAAGCTCGAGAAAGATAGAGAGAGGGAGGGCGATAGAGCGATTAAGAAAATGAAGATGGATACTACAGGATAAAGGAAAGTGAGATGGGGATAGCGGTGGTTGGAGAGTCTCGCGAACTGGAAGTGCGAGGAATAGGTAGAGAATCTTCCCATTCCACGCTCTGTCCTTCACCAAGCATTACTAGACTTTACCATGGCGAGAAAGGATGACTCGGGAGGTCGATGCAAAAGGCGGATGCCTCAACCTTTCTCAACACCCGGTGATCAGCAAGGAATAGCTCAGAAGACCGTTTGATCGTCCGGAAGATTTCCGGCACGTCAGTTTAATCATTTGGAATCATTCGAGAAACGGGACCATAAATTTCCGGTGAAAGCCTTCGAGTTCTTCTTCCATCAGCTTGGGCCCAGAGGCCAAAGTGCTCATCTAATCTGAAAATGTCTTTTTCACCACCTCATTTGATAGGTGTTACGAACGCCGTTGTCTCTGAAAATATCGTGGTCGAAGATCTTACCCAGTTGCTCGTAACGAAATTGTTCATTAGTATTGCCTGACTTTTCATAGTTGTATCAATAATTTGTCTTTGAACCCTCGATACAGTCACAGAATTCTAGACCAAGGCTTCTATAAACGAATTCTTCTTATTAATAATCGAAAGTTTGTCTACAATATCCACCGTTTTGAGGCAGCCACACGATCGAAGCTAATTATGGAGAATAAGAAGCAGGAAGAAAGAAGAGGGGAAGAAAAGTGGTAGAACTGTCAAGTCCAGGCAGGCCGCAACTAGCAAAGAAATATGGTGGCTTGACATTCATCTTTTTACGGGCACTTAAGAGGCGTAACCATGGGAACGACGACCTCGATGAAGGAACGAAGTATAATATAGGAGTCTGGCACTTACGTCATTATCAAAGAGGGCAATCGTAAAATTAAGTAACGAGAAAGATAAGAAAATGTAATCTTGTAGCGTTCTTCCGCGCAGGAAACTATTCATCCAAGGATGTAAGACCAGTAACGAAGCCAAAATGAAGAATCCAGCAGAATGAGTCGTTGTGTTGTGAAGCTTCGAGGTTATCTTATTTCTTCGTATAGCATTTGGCATTTTAATCACTTTTCTTACATCCCTTCATCAGGGCCTTGCTTTCGAGCCTTTTTTCGTTCATGACGGTACGTGGTAGTAGCGTCACGAACTATTTCGTCGCCCTCGGGCGGTTACTACCGTTGCCGGTAGCACTCGTAGACTGGTAAAGTGGTTTGTGGTTCAGAAGGCGTGCGACTCGACGTTCCACGAGGGAAGGAGGAAGAGTTCGTTCGCATTCACTCTTTGGTGGAGAAGGGGAGCGGGAAAAATGGGTAAAGTTTTGCAGCGATCCACCTTGTATGTCCTGGAGAGTCTCTATGGCAGAGACGCGATAGCGAGGGCGAGAATATTCCAGATAAACGAGGATATTCAACTCTTGGAAATTGTTACACCATCCTCCTTTGCCACTTTTAAGCGATATCGGAGTATGGAGAAAAGGGGTGTTCGCTTCGATGCTTGGTACACCCAGAACCATCCTTCGAAGACCTACCTTTTACTCCTACACCAGCAGCCTTTACTATGCTCTCGTCGAGCCCTTTACCTTCTATATCCCTATGACGGTCCACCATCTTCCTTTGCGATCATTTTTCATGAGCACCCGTTATGAGAACGATACCCCAGAGTGGTTGTACAAAGTGCTATAGGATATTACATCTATATACAACACACTCAAGCAAAACGAGTGATACGATCTAGCTCCAGGTGCTACTGGAAAATAATAAATTGCTGATATTAATGTTTCAGGTCTTAGGTTTTCCTCTGAAGAGTTTGCGAACACTCGAAGCCGAAAGGCCAAAGGGTTCGATCAACTTTAATGGATTCGTATCACTAAATTTCTTGTTGTGTCTTTAATGCCTCGAATACAGAAGCTCAAATTACACCTGCGTACATTGTTTTCTTTTGTTCCACTTCCTAGACAACTCTTAGTCATTTGTTTACCGACACGCGTGTGTAGCAGTCCTTAAACGTGAATGACATTAATGGTTCGATCAATGGGTAGGGTGACGGGTAGAAAATACGCGATACATTCTCGAAGTCAATCCTAATGTTTCTCATAGCTCCATACACATTCCCAACTCGATCAGATATACCTACTGACCTGCAGTTATCTGTCCATCGAGCGTTCGCGCCAGCTCATTGCAATCCTTTCATGTGTTCGACCATAGCCTCAAGCCACGTGTGAACTCCGCAACCAGCCTTCCACGGATTACGTAGTTACTGAATGTCATACTGACCAATTAGCCAGTAATGATCCAGGTGTTTCATCGCAACACCTATTACGATCAGAACACTTCAATCGAAGAGTGGCAAATGGAGCCTTCCACTGGAAATATAATCGGATTCCAATGATAGGAGCAGTGTTATGAATGTTGCAAGGAGACAACGCAATGTTTGTTCGTGTTCTCAGACCATAGCTATTAACCAAACATTATCAGAATGTCCGATGGACATTCCAGTTCCGAAGGTTCATCGTATCTTTCATGAGTCACGTGTTAAGGCCGCAAGCTTCTTTGCCATACGTTTCCATAAAACTTTAATGACGAAAATTCGTAAAGTACTCGGTTGAGGTGAGTTCGGAAGCCAATGAGGTGGAGAGGGGTTTGGTGGAGAGATCGCGAAGCAGAGTAAGACGTCAGATCGGAGTTGGAAGAGATGCTGGAAGAGTGTAGCGAGCAGGAGGTTCGGGTTGGTCCCCGGTCGAATTTGGGGTGGTAGTTTGCGTAGCCGTAAATTCTCTCTCCGCGAGTTAAAGGCCGCGGGCTCTCATTCTCTCGCGCTTTTCCTCCCCCTTTGACCCTCGAACCTCCGAGGGATCTTTCTCAGTCCTTTCCTCCCTTCTTTGGGGGCGGCGAAACCCTCCTCCGCATATCTTTCTACCATCTTTTATCAATAATTCCACAATGGCGTCGCATAGCATAGTTTCAGAATATCCAACCTGCCTTGCCGAAGAAAACGAGGAACACTTCTCACTTTTACCATCTTACTTCCCATGAAATTCGCATCACGCGAGGCTGATATTATTCCTTCCGATAGATTCCATTCGTCCCCTCCTCTCGATCCCGACGAGCACTTTCTGAATTCGCTTCGCTTATCTTTCTTTGCTTCTCAAATCTCATCTTTGAGTACTTCTGTAAATTATCGGAGAACTCACTTGAAAATTTGTTATTTTATGATCGGGAAAAGTTTGAAGCTAAAAATACGGTATAAAACGTGGAGTCACTTCCGTGAGTGGATTTTGAAATATCCTCGACGATTTGTAGTAATAACTTTTTGAGACTGATCGATCCACCTTGTTTTGGATCTCTAGAAATAACGCATCTGAAAATAACGTAACTGAGATAGATTTAAAAATAGTATTTCGCACTGCACATATTGCAATGGTGAACATGAAAAAACATCTCTCGTATGTAGGTCAAAAGGATTAACTGCAATCTGTCGGATCTAAAGAATTTTATACCGAAGAACTGGCTTGTATACGGTTGGTGAAAGCGAATGGGTGGAGGAGGAGATCCGGTGGCACCTGGTATCCCTCGGACGCGCAGCTTCCTTGGTTGACATGTCTATGTCACGAGAGGACGTCTCCGGCGAGTCAGCGAAGCGAGTGCTGCAACCCTACGAGCCTCTCGGGCGACACAAAACCCAGAAACCATCTCCGCAGCCCCTTCGCTACCCCAAAATTGTGCAGAGTATACTGCAACCCTGAGAGAGAAAAAGAGGCACGAAGGGAGGAAGAGGAAAAGAGGAAGATAAAGAGAGACGGAGAGCTTGGGAAACACCCCGCAGCGGACGTAGTATGCAGATTCGTGAAATAAATGCCCGAAAGTTTCACTATAACTCTGCACCCGCGAAATCTCAGGCTCAAGCCTTCCTCTCCCCCTGACCACCCCTGCCCTATACCGCTTTTCTACCA
Organism: Campoletis sonorensis; assembly: GCA_013761285.1. Lineage (NCBI taxonomy): Eukaryota > Metazoa > Arthropoda > Insecta > Hymenoptera > Ichneumonidae > Campoletis > Campoletis sonorensis. The sequence continues at coordinate 244,104 of JACEOJ010000124.1, forward strand.
CTGCACCCCCGTCTATTCTCTCCTTCTCTTTCTGACTATGCTCGGGTCCTCTCGAGGCCGAAACGACCCTCTGGGCCACTCCCTCGTTCTTTGAGCCTCCCCCAACCTCCCTTTCGTGGACGAGCACCCTCTCCAACCCCCTGTGCCAACCGAGCTTCCCCCTCGCTCGTAGAGAGAGACTCTCCAGGGAGCCACCACATTATTTAGTGTTTCCGCTTAGTCCTCGCTAGTAAAATTCAAGATGTACATAAGAACAACGAAAAGAAATTCACGTTCTTTCAAAGTATGCAAATATAATGTGTTATTCATAAATTTTCCGTTTTCGTCATTGAAGAAAACAAAGTTTCATACACTAAAGTAAAAAAATTCGATTGTAAGACTGTTATTAAGATTTAAAAAATTCAATTGAGGAATTCAAACGTAATCTGGATATCACTGCGATTAATTGAGTCTCGAACAATATCACACCAACAAGTTTTGCTTTCGCACTCTGCAACTGGAAAAAGCCGGTCCGGATTGAATTAACGAGAAAAAAAGTAATGGGCTTAAGCAAACAGGTTTTTTTTCCTATTTTTCTCATGAGGATGTGAGGAGCTCCATAAATAAAGAGATTTTAAAACAAACGTAATCAATCCAGCTGCTGCAGGAGACTTTTTTTTTCTTCCGTGTCAAGTTTTTGCTTACGAGTAGCACAGGAATGAGCGGTTGATGGAAAAGGATTGTAGAGCGAGCGTACAGTTTGCCCTCCGAAAAGTTTTATCTGCTTGAAAAACTTTGGAATCAGATTTGCCAGGAAAATCAAGTTGCTACGGCACCAAACGGATGCAGATTTGGACAGACAATGAAAGGGGAAAAAACATTCATCTCATTTCGAGAAAGTTTCAGTAGCAAAGACGGGCTGAGAACGTTTCAAAACTTTTTTCATTTGTACGAAAAAACTAGTGTATCACAAAACCCAATTTGTATCAACTTTGAAAAAAACGTTTCGCACGGAGAAAACTATGAAATCATTCCAGGAAAAACGATCGAGGTGATTGTCGGTGGAATAAATGAAAAGAAAAATTATTAATTTGATTTTGAATCAGAGAATTTTTTGAACGAGACGTTAAAAATCTTTCAAACATATATAAACACGATTTAAGATAAAATCTTGAAGAGGATATTTCGTGTCATTAGAAAAAAGGACATTATCGTTGTTTTGAAATTCTCAAATCATCTCTATTTCCACAATTCACATCCTCCTTCTCTCTCATCTCCGCCCCCTCCCTCCCCCATACTTTACCAATGTTCCAAAAGTACGCTAATCCGCCACGATTAAGATAAACCCTAAAAATGTTCTCAGCTAACTAGGCAACTTTGTTGTGATTCAAAGTACGTTCTAAGAAAATCCAACGAGTGGAGGAGAAGGCAAAACGTGACAATCCCAACATAAGCAAACAGTTGGGTTGTTGAATTTCGTGTAAAAATTTCACAGACACAAGAAACCTGTTTTTTTTTCTAAAACATAAAAAAAAATCCTATATCAAAGAGAAGCTCATGCTTTTAGACCGAACTTCCATCGCTCTCGACGCCAAAACAATTTTTTATTTCATAGAAAGAAAATGCCATAAAATGACCGTAGTTTTGTGGATTTATTACTGATGATCGTTTATCACAAAGTTCTATTATTTTTCTTACAATATTTCGTCACGATTCGAAAGATTTTACGGAGAGAAAAAGTTACTTCGGGAATGTTGATGCAGCGATATCGTTGCAGTGAATAGCATCGTGAACGCTTTTGTTGGTGGAAAGCATCGAAAACGCAATGAAATTAAACGGAGCGTCTCGAAGGCGCCGCGCTACTTTGCTTCGATAGTCCTACGATTAAAGTCCGCTGTGACTGCATTCCTAAGGGCACATACAGCAATATATATGTGTACGTATGCGCGGGTGCGACCGTGCGCGTGGGACACAGTTTGCTGGTTTCTCCAGCTACTGAAACGTCCTACCCACTCACTGCAAGTTAATTATATCAACCGCACTACCTCTCGTATTGTAACGCAATTAGCGTGTCCTTGTCTCCGGAACCTATGCAAGACATTTTTCATCTGAATTTTTTCCATCCCTGACAATTTCATGAATTATATTATAATTGATGGAATTTTAATATTTCATCTTGTCCCTTTAAGGCCGTAGTATTATCGAGAATCCCGTTGTCAGAGGTGATTTTATCGATAGGACGAATTCAAAACATTGAGCGTTTTTTGTCGAAATTTTTCATAGAAATTTTTGGACCAATATTTATTTGACAGATTTCTGAAATGAGAAAAATCAAATATATTTCAAATCTGTATCAATATTCTGAGCTATTGTACCAGAAAGAGAGAGAAAAATTATATTTTTACAAAACGGCGACATGCTGAATTCCGGTTAATGATTTTTTGGAAGCTTTTTAAAGGAGTCTGCTGGTCATAAGAAAAATAACTCGAACAATTTGGAATTTATTCAATCCTGAAAATGTTTTTTTACAACAAAATTCTAAATAGCAATATGGCTTTAATGCTGAAAATAAAGTGCACGACTTGCCAACATTTCCATAAAAATTTGTGGCTTCACGTGGGAAACCTCATAAATATTATATCGAGAAAATGTATGAAAAGTTAAAAGCAGGTTTTTTTTGAACCCAGAAAAGGTTGAGTGCCTATAAAATTACGAGCTTGGACGGTTCAGAACTCTGGTAGAAAATATGGTTATGATGATAGGGTCCGAAAAAGCCTTTCTCGCTGTTTACTTGTCGACTTATTCGTTGAAATTTTTATTTCATCAAATAATATTCTGTACAAATTCAAATATTAACATAACAATATGAAGGTATCCGAGAGGAATTATAGATCAGTTTGAAAACTGCTGGATATTCATGTATTTGTGAAAACATTTCGTTCTTCAGTTCACGTGATAGGATAAAATTATTTCCATTAACATTTGCAGGGTAATTGTATTAGCAACAAATTTCATCCGAGTCTCGTTTTCAGTTACAAATTTACACGCAGCCACTGTGCGTATTATTATCGATCGTTCTCTGAACAGAGGACAGGAAACGTGGAGAGGGGGAGGGGGGAGGTTAAAGGGAGGAGTATTTCCAATGAACGAACCACCAGCCGAACCGCCATTAATTAATACTGTGCGAGCTGCTCACTCGCGTAACTGTAATTATGCAAGGTTTTTTCGTGAGCTATCGAATGTCGGAAGATTGCGCCACTTGTAGCCCTTTCCATGCAAACCTCATTGACTACTCCGGTAAAAGATGGTGTTGTAAAAATTTCAACCTTTGATTTTGCCCCGAAGATCAAAAGCTGCATGAATACGTGGCAATAAAGTTTGAATTAATATTGTAATAAAGGGTCCAGTCGCAATTTTGAGAGGGAACAATTTCCACACCGTTTGATTGGAATAAAAAAGTTTCATCCATATCTGCCATTTCCATGCCCTTAAGTCGAAAAATCAAGTATGGTTCGGTTATGAATTGTTTAATGGGTTTTAATGGAAATTGAACATCGTCAATGGATTGTATATAATTAAGTCTCGTCGTGTTTCAAGTCAAAATATATGTTGGTTTGTTGCCATAAAAATCCTCGTTGAGGTCACTGAAACGGAAGATTGAAAAAAAGTGTTATTTTTTTCTTACCCAAGAGTCAGAACAAAACCTTGACATATGTCGAGGTTGGAATGAAAAAAAAGAGAAGAAAAAAGTAGTCACGAAAGCCGCAAGAACGGACTGACCACCGAGCCGGACGAGTAATAAAGTAATTTTATGAAGTGGTCGCGAACGTCCGGTCGTGCTGTAGTCGCTGGTCAAGAAAGAGCGAGCGAGAAAGGGTTAGACCATCGGGATGAAAAATGGCCATGGTCGAGCCAACCAGACTGTCCTGGGCCAGGAAAACCTGTTCCCCATTCCGGAATCATGGCTAACCCACCCTTAAGTGAAAACATATTGTCCCTTGTCTTGCAGTTTCCTCCGGTGAACCGGTAAAAGAGCTTAAGGGTGTGAGGGAGGACAAGGGGTGAATTACAAAAAAAGTCATACAAGAAGTTTGAAAAAAAGGACAAAAATATGCCGGACCCAGAGGGACGCTTCTGGCGTTCGCACCCTGACCCTCCGAACGTTCTCAGCGAGTTACAGTTTTTTGCCCGGAAAACCGCGGTTAAATATAGCGGTGGAGAGTTTCGCCCTCATACATCACTTTGGAGGTTAGGATCGGTAAATTATGTTTCTTGTTGTAATTTCCACAACTCGAGGGCCCCCTGATAATCCCTTCGTTTGTAGCATTCAATCATCCTCCAAACAAATACTTCGCTTCATTTTTTTCCGCCAAACAGTACCAGAACCTCGATTGATTTATCGGCTGTCCTATGATGAATGAGTCAAATATCAAACTCATTTCAAATAATAAGCGTATTTACTCATCACCTACGAAATCAATCAACCAGTCATTTGTTTTCTCAACGAGAGGTCAATTGCAATCGACATTCCCTTCACACAACTCTTCGTCAACTCGGAAAAATCTGTTCATCGAAATCGTTGTGGTTGCGAAAATGAAACTCACTAAATCATAATATTTGTAGGTGCAAGTTTATTTGTAACGGAAATTTGCAGCTGCTGTACTAGAAAATTTCGCCCCCTCTGATCTTTCGCTTGACAATTATTAAATTCATTCGGGTTTTCGAAATTCAATGTAACTAAATTTTGTAAAACACTCGATTTCTGGCATGAAAATAAAAAAATGGAAATTGTTTTTGGGTCTCGATTGAATTCTCTTTTCCTACAACCTGAACCCAAAGATGTTGATAAAAAGTCAAAAAATTAATTAGCTGTAAAGATCGAAACAATTGTTAGACTGGAAAATCTCAAAACACGTGTCCGCTTATTTGCTACGTACAACGAACTGTCAAAAAATCCCTAGAATTAAATCGGTTTATTTTTAAGAATGTAAAAGTGACGTGGCCCTCTTTATATGAAAAACATATCCACATAGATATATATATTTTTCATAACGTTAGCGTATTTCGAGTTTCACGAAAGCGTAACTTTTGCGGTCGTTAAGGGGTTGGCAAAAGTCTCACGATTGCACCAGATTTCCCCTCGAAGGGGTGGACTCGAAATAATAAATTAGCAAAAAAAGAGTAAATGCTCAGTGAATTCGTAAGTATGGAGAATATGTATATATTGTATATATATATTTATATATTTATATGTAAGTGGATGCAGTAAAGGGAGCAATGTTGGGTACACAGAAAGATATACCGTGTGGAGGAGGTTTGGCCGGGCGGTAACTTTTCCCTCTATTAGATTATAAGCGAGCAGCGGCGAGCATCTGCAGAATCTCGGACTGAGACCGTTAATTTTCGTTAAAAACCAAATGCCGCTCTCCGTTGAGTTTGTTGCATCCAGTTGCTTCATCCATCCCCCTGCTCCGCTCTCTTTTCCTAACCTCATTCCCTCATATTCGCCATCTCTTTCCGCCTTTCTCCTTATTTCACGGTTTCGGAATGAGAAACGCGGGGTTATAAGCAAACACGGTAGGTTTTACATGGTTATGGCAACATTAAAGCACCCGGTGACTTCTCCGAGGCGGCTCAACGTGAACCATGAAGATTTAGCGGTCCGCGCGTTTTCTGACTTGGGAGAAACAAACGCGCGGGATAGACGACAACGGGACCCCATCTTTGCCCAACCAAATGAAGAAGCAGACTCCTTTAAAACTGATTACATTCGAATTATACCGGTTTCCATTATAATCAACGAAATGACAAAGAGTACAAGAGAAATTGTGTGTGCTTTTTTTGCCTCCTGTTCTTTTTATTCTTTCAAGTGCATTTTAAATCGACACATGCACTTAAATATTTTACGATTACTTCGTTTACGTTGAACAAAATAATGAACAATATAATTGGGTTTTCATGGTACTGAAAAGTCGTAAAACAGACCTGTTTAACGAGTCTCTCTCTCCCTCTCTCTCTCTCTCTCTCTCTCTCTCTCTCTCTCTCTTCCTCGTTGTTATGTCGAACAAAATAATGAAGAATGTAATTAATGTTACCGAATTTTTTTTAAATCCACAGGCGTATTTTTCACGACCCTTCTCGTAATTTGGACCACAATTACAAAGCATATAACGTGGGCAATTTCAGAATTTTTAAATCTTCATTAATTCGGTTATTTAAGGTACTACAGCTTCTTCACACAATTTAAATGAGTGTTGAATTTTAACAATACTTGTATGCAAAGTTTAATACATTTATTAAATAATTAAAAGATGGATTTGTATTTCGCATATTATATTCGTATTCGTATGTTATGTTAACTGAAGAAAATAGGCCGGTTCGCTGCGCGGCGACAGAATAGACGGTAAGGGAGGGGAGAAGCAACGCAATTGGGACTTCTCGGAACGTCGAGGTAAACACAGGATTACCGCGTTGTCGCGAAAGCGGGACTACTGATAAGACAGTAATCACCGAACGCTCAGAGAGAGCGGACGCTCCGGTGCGGCCCGCAATTCGGCACCATTGTGTATTATTTAATATCGAATTATAACAGAATATTCGTACACTTGCGTAGACCAGCCTTAGCATTTATTTTCCTACAATCATTGAGTTTCTTAATTAATATAATGTTAAGTATACGATGATAAATATTATTCTTGCATTCTTGTTATCAATGTAATTTTTTAATGACTATTCGACTCATTATTTACATACATAATTATTTACATAAGTTAGAAAAATATTAGTCACAAAGGATTCGCGAAACCATCAATTAATGAGCTCGAAAAATTTCATCCTAGTTACAGTATTTTCTTTTTTGATAGAAACAGTCATTCGATTTTGAGCTGTAAAACTTATTTTCCTCGGAATTTTTTGGTTTATGCACAAATTATAAGGCTGCTGTTTTTCAACGGATGTCATTTTTTTTCAAATTTTTCAAAGAAATCAATTTATCGTTCGAACGAAAAAAGTGGTTGGGAAGCAAAACAAACTTCTACTATTTTCGCTGATCTTGTGAAGTCGCCGCGTTGCTTCGTAGTTCACGAACCTCCACGAAGATGTCGCTACTCGTCAAGGCACCGCTTAAAACTTGGTTCGTGTCCGGGCTAATGACCGAGGGTGTATTTATTGAACCGGATAAACTTTCTTTTTTTTTTACAAATTTCCATCAATAACTATTTTTTACGATAATAGAAATGAAGTTTGAATCAAATCAATGAAATCTTTTTGGTGGACTCAGGCCCAACGATCCGAGGTTTAGTTTAATAAAATGTATAGAATTAAAAAAAAATTAATTACTGTTTAATTAAAAATGATCGCCGGCAAAAATACGATAAGATTAATTATGATCGAAAGAATAAAGAATATCAATAAAATTGATGTTAAAAGTGTGTGTACATGAAGCACGAGCGAATATAAACATATACGTATTAATTTATTGTCGTGAAAAATAGAGAAATAAGTAGCTTTAAATTTTGACCAGTGGAAACTTATGATGAACCAACAGGAGATTTCATTAGGCTACTCTTGACCGTACTTTTAACTTTATCATGCAATTTTCCAACGCTTTACTACCCGAGGCAAAGCCAGTATTTCACGTTGCTATATATTCTTGCCTACTTTGCTCGATGATCGTACTCACTCACTCTCGCTCGTTTTACTGCGAAGGCTTTACGATTCCTCGTTCCTCTCAACCGTTTCCCCACCTCCGACAATACTTGTCGCAAAAACTTTCGTACCAAACGTTTTTCCTCGTTTAATGAGTGACCCTTAAAAATTAATTATCCACCAACACTTTCGAGCAGCGTTAAAGGAAGGCATCAGTTTAACGAATGAAAAGAAAAAAAAACGGGGGCAGTGCTCTCGAATTTAATATTCAAATTTTTCAGTATTTTTATTTACGATTATCTTACAAAACAATTCTTGGCTTCATGTAATAAAAAAAAACATCCACGAATGTAGAGTTTCGCAAATAATGTGTTTAAATTCGTAGAGTCTCGAGAGTATACATAAAAAACGAACAGTTTAACTTTCAACCCTTCCAGTAAGCTGCACCATTATTTTTACCTGCTCCGTGTAATTGAGATCGTTGTGGTTGCACATTGGGTCAGAATAAAGTGTCATTAGACCAAAGGTGTCAGAGTTGTTTCAGCAAGTGTGAACACAAGAGCCCAAACATTTTTTTTTCCCGCATTCTTCAACCCTTAGAGAGTTTTAGGGTCGTGTACCCCTATCCCGGGGGGCCTTGCATTCTGTTGTTCGAGCGAGAGTGCGAAAAAAAAGGTTGGGCTTGAAAAAAAAAGAGAGAGAAAAAAAAATAGCTCGACACGTATACCCCTCGACACTTGTCCCCACCAGGCTGCCACCCCTTCGCAGGCCTGTGGAACAGGGTGTAAACGATCTCCAGTCCAGGCACGCGCCACCCAGATTCCCGAGGGTCGTACGCCACACAGTGGCGCTTTTTTATTTATTATTTTCTTTTTTTTTCCATCTCTCCACTCCGGGAATAACCCCCACCAACCCCTACCGCATTTGACTTGCTTTTATACCCCGTCCCTACGACTCGCAGGGTGGTGAAACGGGACGAGTCTTTTTTTATAACAGGTGGCCACTGTCGCGGCTTTTTTAACACCCTTTAACCCCCGTCACAGGTGGCGCGTTCTCGCTCTCAAACAACCCGGAGCTCCATACCACGTGGGTCATACGCTTGTAATTATTATCATACCCTTTTATTTTTTGCTCTCGTGTGCTACAAGTGACCCTAGAAAGCCACAGAGTACGGCGGAAGAGTTGAAAAAAAAAAAAAAAAAAAAAAAGAAAAAAACTTTACCCTCGTGCCCGAGGATCGCTGTTTTTTGCCTCGTGTGCGGGATCACGGCAATGGGGGATGCAAATTTCAATGAAAACAATTAGTCGGTGGAATGAAGATTGAGTGCGGGCTCGCCATTGGAAAATGCAGTCAGTGTTTTCGTTTCGTGGTTGAGGGTTAATTTTTCATTTACTAACAGAAAACTAATTGAAACATTATTAGGATCGTCATTATTGAGAGCAAAAATCGGAATTCAGCGTCGATATTTATTCATTTTTCTATCTACCAAATTTTTATTTTCTATTGATTTTTAAGAATTTGATTTACCGTACAATATTCAACTTCCTTTCACGAAGCAATTATTATTTAAATTCTACAAACTTCTTGGTTCACTAGGCTTCTTTTGTTTGTATTATGCAGAAGAAGAAGAAAAAGTCGATGAAGCAGAACAGCAAAGAGTACGAAACATCTCAGGATGATGCAAATAATAAAAAAAAGCCGTTAGCTCCAACGGTGGGAAATGTTTGTTGGCATGAAAGTAGAGAGGAAAAAAAAACGAAGAAAAATTCAAGGATCTTCTCTTTGCAACCCTCAGCACGGGCTATAACGGAGGGTGTGTAACGAGTGCTGAGAATTTTCTTCGAAAAGAGCTTGTACAAAATATTCGTCAGTACGGGGAGGCGAGATAGGAAAAAGTACATTTTTAAAGAGGTTCAAACGAAGAATAGTGGCAGGGGGTGGAAAGGAAAAGTAAAGCTGTACCGTTAGGGTGATGATACTCCCTCGGACCGCTTTTTCAGTCAGGGTGGGGATAAGATCGTTGGTCTGCACCCCTCGAATTCTCCCTCTCCCTTGTCCTTATTATCTCGTTTCCTTTCGTATACAAAATCAATATAAAAAAAAAATCATTTTTAAAAACCTTTAAAACCCCGACACAAGTCTGACAATGTATTGGTTCCTTTTGGGTACGAAATTTTCAGAATCTTCTCTCAATTTTTATCAAACCTTGTTCTCTGTGGTTTGCTCAAAGAGAAAAAAAAATCTTTTTCCATACAAATAATCACTGTCTAATTAATTGAGGCAAGAATAGGAACAGGACAAACGTACCTTCGGGTCATAAAAATTTCGTTTATTGCAATATTTGATCAGTTTGAATTTTATTTTTATTTACTTGGGTACATTTGACTGGCAAATTTTTTATAATACAGAGACTCATTGTATTGTAAAAATTCCACATTTTTGACTGGCTGTGTTGAAGCTCGCTGAAGCGTGGCCCGAAGTAAAAGATGCCAGATAGCCGAGCGTGAATCTTAAGGATACAACTTATTCTCTAAGGAAAGGCGCAAACCGAACTCATTCCTGTAGCTACAGTCCTGAATCGCTTGCAACCATCTCCTTCTTTTCCCCCGGCTGTTTCGCCATCCCTTCTTCACGATCCGGCAAATCAACGTGGCTCGGGCATTCACGTTCTTTTGTTCCTTGGCTCGAATTTCCCTTGGAATCTTTGCTTCTCGGAGCGAGAAATAAAAGATAGAGAATAAGGGAATCGTTAAAACGAAAAATATATATAAATGGCAAAACGTGATATAAAAAAACACAATGACATTTATCACGAGTATAAAACATTTATAGGCATTTATTTATATTTATATATACATATACAAATATATACATATATACGCTATAGCACTACCCACGGCTTCGTGCGTGTCATTTTTCTTTGGATTATACGAAAAGTTTATTTTCGATTGCAATGGAAAATCTCGTATGAGGCACTCAATAGTTGGGCTCTCGTTAAAATATTAAAAATTACGAAATTTTCAAACAAAAGAACGAAAATAGTTATAAACTTTTAAAATAAAAATTGGAACCTCAGCAGACCCTCATTCTCTTTGTTGTTGAATTATCTTCAATTTGGTTTGTTGTTTTGGTTATTCATCTGCAATTTTAAATCACTGGTGATTTTTCAAAGTTGAACGCAGGGTTAAAAACATTAATATATATTTTTCCATTTCCGTGAACAATCCATCGGAATGTTGAACAGTCTACAATATAGTGCAAATCAGGAGCTTCATTTTTGTTGAAGATTCGTCAGAATCGGTTCAGCTGGTCTCCAATCCTAGTATGAATGATCATTTTTTTTTTTAATCTGGTAAAATTTATACATCATACGCGCCTCTCGTCTTGAACCGTTTTTTCGATAGTCAGTTGATTTTATAAAACCGTTTCATCCGAAATTGTGTAATCTTGGCCGAGGGGCTAGTTCGACTGGCCAAAGTTGGGAAGAGTTTCGATATAAATAAGTGGAAAGAGAGAGAGAAAGAGAGAGATAGGCAGGGAGGATGATATGAAGAAGAAAGCGAGTGCAAGGGAGTGGGGATCGTGAATTTTCGATCGCTTTTCTCTGTCCTTCCGCAAGAACAGGCCCTTTATTACAGAATGAAACAAAAGAAAGTGGCGGTGCTACCTTCGCGAATAACAAAGTGTTGAAGGAGCCAAAGACAGAGGAGTTGAGGGGGGGCAGAGATGGGAGGGGGTGGGGGTGGATGAGCAGGAGGAAAACGAGAGGAAGAAAAATAAGAAGAAGAGGAAGAAGACGAAAGAGGTGGTGCGGAAACGACGAAAAGGAGAAAAAGGAAAAGTGGGGTGGTGGAGGTCGAGGAAAAATCGTCTCCATTGTCTCCGACGCCATTTTATCATTCCTCTTCGGTGTTCTGCTTCTGGCGAGGGGTAGGTAGGAAAGAGCAAGGGGATTGTTGGGGGGGGGGGAGTGAGGTAGTAGAGAGAAGAACGAGCCCCCTTGGCATATTTCAAATGACAAAAACCAGAGCCACCCTCGGAGATAGAGCTGGTTCTGTCGGACGAGGGTGGTTGGGAGATAGAGGTACTGGGGTGGGATGGGGTTGAAGAGTGGCTCTTGGCCTGCGAGTGAAACAGTGAGGGTGGTTAAGAAGAAAGAGAAAGAAAGTGAGAGGGTGGATATCTCGCCGACGCCTCAGTATGCCAGTACGAGTACCACCTCCTCCCCGTTGCCCCTGACACCCCCTCAGCCGACCTACCCTTCTTTTCAAACCTGGTTTTTCCGCACAACTCCCCCCTCCCACTCCTTCACCATCGTCTTCTTTCTCAAGAGCAACCAGAGCGTCCAGGAACTGAACGACGTCTTAAACTTTAATTGCCTTTATTTCGAAACGCGGGAAAAACTCGCTTAACGAAACGGCCATTTGAGACGAGAATACGCTGGACGCAATGGACCCAAGAATCTCGAAGGATTCTTCCTTGTTTGACATGTCTCGATATTTTTCGTCGAATCCATCTATACTTTTATAACTTTTTTTAGGATACAGTTCGCTATCACTCTCTCTCTTTTGATACATTATCTCTCTCGTCATTGTTGACATAATCTCAAATGGGAATGTATCGTATAAAGAATTCCTACGGATCGAAGCTTCTGAAATGTCTTCACACAGTACACTGGCCAGAAAAAGTTTATTTTGTTCGATACTATCGTTGATTTTTTCACTTTGTACTGTAATCATGCTCAGCATAATTTTAAATGCACTTGTAGCAATTTCGTCATCTTGCAAAATTCTATGTGACAGTAAATTTATGAGTTTCATTGTAATGAAGTGATCAAAAGGATTATAATTAATGAGGGGAAACGATATCGAGGATAAATTATCCACAAATGTATTATTTTATTTTTTTAATACTTATTGCATCAAAAGCAACCAATGGATAATAGTATTACAGAGAAGACAGAAAGATTCGATTGAAAATATTGCGATATTAAAATGCTAGCCGCAGTATAACTAGAGTCTCGTCGACGGAATATAACTAATATTATATTCCTTCTCGTTTCTCAAGACTTCCCAACCTTTCTTATACCCAAGCTCAATAATAATCGAGAAATTATTATATTCTCAGCTTGATTCCGGCTTCGACTCGTGAACCTCATCGTATTGTCAGGAAATCAAGCTTTAACGACGTTTAAAATTACGAAAACATTACATCGTTTCCTTTCATTCATATACGCAATCTGTTATTTCTTCTTCGTACTTTTGAAATATTGAAAAGAAATTAAAATGACAATATAATATCAAAATATTTCTATAATAACATTGGTATTGAAGAATGATATCGAAAATGATTCCTATTTTTTCTCTCTCTCTCTCTCTCTCTCTCTCTCTCTCTCTCTCATCGACTTAATTTATTTTTCGCTGTAAATGCTCATCGACATTGTCTGGAAATCCGTAATAATTCAACATAATTCATTAAACAATCGATACGTAAAATTGACGACAGTTTTTTATGGCCGATAATTGAAAACAAAATCTACGAAAATGAAACTATCAGGACAATAATCCACTCGTTATTGAACCTTTGGAATAACGTAGAAAGTATACGTTTTCAATAATTTTATAAATCACATGACACATTAATTTAGTGGTTAAATAAGAAATAGTTAAAAATTGCGATAACAAGGAAAATAGTGAGAAAAGAAAAATTATGAGCAATTTTATAACGACCATTTTGCTGAAGCTCCTAAGTTTTCCCGACGTATTTGCGGGGTACTCCCCCATTCTCGTCGCATCGAGGGTTGCCAGTGGTGGGGAAATAAGGGGTAGGGGGTGTTGGCGAGCAGAGTATAAAGAAAAGAACGACTGGAAATCGCGGGTGAGCGGCGGGAAAGAGCGATAGCCGCGTAGCCAGGGTGGTTTTTCTGACGTCGACTCACCCTCCATCAAGTAAGGGGGTGGTTCAGCTTCGCGCGCCCTTGCACCCGTCCGAAAGGGATAAAAGACGGTATAAAATGGGCGATGGCCTCTCGCTCTCGTGCTAATGCCTAAAATATACACACCAGAAATTGGACTGCTTAAGAGAAACCAGAGAAACGAAGAAAGAATACGATAAATATATTGAGCAAGAGCGAAATGGAAAAAGAGAGACGATGCCGTCAAAGAAGGGTGGCTCTTTCGGCATCGCTACGAAAGAGGGTTGCCCGTATATATACTCTTTCGCGAAAAGCTACCCCTCGACGACGTCGAACGAATATAACACGGTAGCCTTCCTCCTCGTGTTTTCTCTCTGTAGAAACCTCCTCTCGACTTTTCATTCGTTCCTACGTAATATTTTTTAATAACGCTTCTTCGTATTTCTTTACTCTCTATAGAAAATATTATGCTACGACTTTACGTTCTCTGGCTTTTTAACACGATATAGTAGAAAAATAATGGAATAAATGAGGGAAAAAGAGGGTAGTTTCGCCTCAGTGTTGTTCCAACCTAATCAACTTTTAGTTATAAAAATGCAAGGAAGTTTTGTTGTTGCAATTATACCATCTATCGATTGATTTGTTTCCACGAGAATGGACCATCTTGCTGTTGTCCTGGAACCACTGGTGATCGAGTGTTTTCATTTCATCGAAATCATTAATGCAGAGAGCGAGAACGAGAGAATAAATCGTGAGACATAAAACTGTTTACTTCGGAACAACTTTTCAACAAACTTGTACGATTTTTTTATTCTTGAAATTGCTCCAACTTGTTCCACTCTTAATTCTTTCACGATCCGTTGTTCTCCTTGCTCGTTTCTTTCACGTTCAGTTTCTTTAGTTTTCGTTTCTTTTTTCGTTTTTTTTTTTTTAATAATTCTTCTCGCTTCCTGGAAAGCCCGAAGCAAAATTTGTTCATTAAAAAATTCAAGCAAATCCTTCTTCCCCATCAGCTCAGATATTCTCGACCCCACTAAAGTTCGCAAGGGTTGAAAAAAGAAAAAAGATGAGCGGATGCCATAAAAGTTATTACGCGCTAGTTTTCTTTGCCGGAGAGCTCATTGTACAAATTTTGAGGAACCGTTGTTCACAAGGTGAATAAACTTTTTGCACACCGGAAGCGGTTTTCGATGTTTTTTTTTTTCCATCTCAATTCACTCCAAAGCAGGACAGTATAAGGAACAAAGAAAGATGTCACCGCAGGTTTCACTTGCATTTCTCGTCAGGTTGAACTTTTATTGTGGTCCATTCTTATTGTCCTCTTGTCCTCAAATATTCTCGAACCTTTTGCACTATGTTTCGATTATCATGATAATCGGTTCAACCACCGTTTCCGAAAGATTTAATGTATCAAATAAATTTTGAGACAAAAGTTTATTGTGCATTACGAATTTGAAGAAAAATCCAGCAGACGCAATTACGAATCAATATTGATGAGAAATTAATTCTAAAAAAGATACAGCTGTCGAATGTTCAAAGTTTCAAATTATCACTAACAATTTTTCTGATTTTTCAAATTGTCTCAATCAATTATATTGAACTATCAAAGATTGATTAATGGAAATGAAGAAAAAAACAAACACGGCGAACTCGACATTCAACAGAATAGATTTTTATTTATTTATTGTTATTTTAGTTTACATTTTGTTTGTAATCTGACGATTTTTGAAAGAACTACGTATGAATACGTACACTGATATATTTTGGATGAAACACGAAACCGTGGTCACAATTCGGTGACAAAATAGACACAAAATCACTTTTTAACTCGAGGTCCGCAAATCTATTGGGAAATATATCCGAAACCGAATCGACATGATTAAAAAAAAGATTTCTTCATTGATAACAATCTCAAAAAGTTGTTTTTCAAATGTTTCATTTCTTTTTTCAATTTTTCTCGCACAAAAGTAAAATAAGTCAACTCGTTACAAAACAAAACGAAAAACACTCGTATATTGAGTAGATGCGAAAGATCCGCGCGAAAACAGTGAAGAATTAAATAAAAAGGTCAATAAGAAGTGGAATGACTGTCCAAACGAGGTTGCATCATCGATGGAACTGACGATCCGTCGGGTCCGTCGTGAAAGTTCCAACATCCTCGAGGGCCCTGAGTTGGTCATCCCCACTATTCGGGCCCTAAATATTTGTGTGCATGTTGCGTTGTGCCTGACCGGCGGCGTTGAGCGTGCGAAGGCTTTTGTTAAATTTGTACGAACACTCGCATACCTACTGGAAGGATTTTTAAACCGGAAGGGCCGATTAGTGCGAAGGGCAAAAGTAGGTGAAAAAACCGGCATGTAGTGCGGAGAAAACCTGTTTCCGCAAGGATCCATGTGATAGAGAGATTAAATAAAAAGAGCTACGAAGGAGCATCGAGGGAACTAAGACGAGGGAAGGTCCCGGAGAGCTTGAGGGGATCTCGGAGGTCTTGTGTAGAATGTTGTGAAAGGGTCGACACGGTTGTAAGGGGCACTTCATTAGCATATCCCTCATAGTTTATAGGCAACGTGGAAAGTCCAAGGGCTGGCTACTGCGATCCAGCCTATTCGTGTATACACACACAAAAAGAATGTTCTTACATTTGTTAGTATATGTGTGTGTGTGTGTTAGAACGCCAAAAATATTCTTGTATAGCGAGCAAAAGGTTGGAGCCCTCGAAGGGACGTCGTTGGCATGTGCTGGTTCAACTGGTCAGGTAAGTTTTTTCGCACGTTTTTTTTTTTTCAACGTTTCGATGACCAGATGTCCGGGGTTACAACAGAGGAAACGTAATGACGGTATAAACGCGCTTCTAGTGGACCCGCTTTTCGATCTCTTTGGCCAAGGTAGTCCGGTTTACTTTTGGGGATTCATATAGTCAAGGGGTTGGCCGGTTATGTGTATATACAGGTATGCGTGTGTATCTAGGTGTAAATGTGTACATTCATTTACGAATGTATGTGTCCACGTGCGTGTATGTATGCCACGAAGCCCCGTTTCATTCTATATCCGCCTGACCTCAATGACGAGGATGACCTCCCCTTCGGTAAAGGCCTCCCTTGCCCTACGATGACCCCATCAAAATTGCTCGAAACCGGTTTCGATACAACGGATTTTTTAGCATCGCGCACAACGGTCGACAACTTATATTCTATAGAAACGTGGACATCACTTTTACGTCTCGGGACTCGAGAAAAGGGTCACACACTTTTAACGCACGTGAACAGTCAACACGGCATAGAAATTTTTATCGGAACGTCAATGGCTCCAGAACGAATGGACGTTGCTTCGAATACACACCCGGCTTTTCGGAATATTTTGGATTAACCAACGCGCGTTTTGTACGAAGTATCAAAAAGTTCTTCATTTTTGTGTAGCAATGTGGAATTATCCGGTGCAGTTTTTTGTTGACTGAACAATTTTCGAAACTTGTACAAAGAATTGAGTTGCAAAGAAGCAAACAAATCAAAATTGCATTTCACACCGTGTACGTCGTTCAAAGGATTGAGACAGTGTAATTGTTGAATAAATTATTGCTCTTCTAATGAAAAAAAATTGATTCTCATCAATTTCCATAAGTTTGTGTATGTTTTTCGGGAATTGAATTGAAAATCGATAGATGCATTGTCCGGGGTCACAATAAACGGTTCAAAATGGATCTGAATATAAGCAGAAAGTCAATTCAATCAATGAAGCGGTAATTTGAAGTTCGGGGTTTCCTCATACCAAAGTAATTCGTGAGGATAGAGAGAAGTAAACAATCACCAATGGACTTGTTACCATTGATTTTTTTGCGAACTCGATTGATGTCCAATTCGTAAAACAGCGAAGTAAATTAGAGAGAATTTTTGTTGCGTTAATATGTTTTTTTTTTATTTCAGCGAGCACTTCCGGTGACTCGTATCCGTTTCTTCGCAGTGTCATTTACGCGGTGGATTCTGAAACCTTTGTCTCATTATCACAAGGCGCTAAAGTACAGAGGTGTGTTCACTCTTTGCTCGTGAACGTCAGTTGAGCAAATATATATTCTCCCTTGGCGAGGACAAAAAGTATATGGAAGGAAGCAAATGCACAAGAAGAAGAAGAAGAAGAAGAAGAAGAAGAACGGTGAGAAAGAAAAGAAAATGTAGAAGAAGTGGAATGAAATAAGAGGAAAAAGGAGTAAGAAAGAAGAAACCTTTCACTGGCGAAAAGCGGTGCACTTCGCTGTCGTGGCTAAATTCACCAGAGGATGGGTTTTGAGAGAGATGAAGAAAGAGAAGAAGAAGAAGAAGAAGGAGGGGAAGAAAAAAACGGAGCCCAGAGCGGTCCTGGGGCCACTAGGAGCCAACGTCGTTCTTGGCCAGCTATAAGGTTGGTGAGAAGGGGTGCGAGAGGGATGCTCGGTGAAACAGAGGATGAGAGAGGAGCGGAGAGTATAGTAGAGAGAACGGTCGGGAGGAGGGCGGCATTAATTACGGTCCTTTATTATAAAAACTGAACCACCCCTCGCCCGGCCAGCTAGATGGAACGAAGCGAAGAAGAAAAGGACAGGGCTGTCGGCTAAAGCAATGAGAGGAAGAAGAAAAGGACGAACGAGTAGAAGAAGAAGAAGAAGAAGAAGAAGAAGAAGGAGCGAGAAAGGTGGTAAAGAAAGAGAGACAGCTAAGGAGAGAAAAAGCCCTGACAGCAGCGTACCACCCTCTCAAACCACCCCCGAAACTCACCCCCTCGGACTTCTCCGTGCGCATCCAACCCCCAACCCATTCCAATCCTCTTTCCACTCAACGAAAACTATCTCTCTCTTTCTTTCTTTCCTTCTTTCTTTCTTTCTTTCTTTCTCTTTTTTGCATTCACCGTCTTTCCATTTCATTCGCCATCTCCTTCTCTATCTTTCTCTTTCTTTTTTTATCTCTCACTCTCTCTCTGTCTCTCTTTCTATCTCACTTTGT
This sequence comes from Campoletis sonorensis, assembly GCA_013761285.1. Taxonomy (NCBI): domain Eukaryota; kingdom Metazoa; phylum Arthropoda; class Insecta; order Hymenoptera; family Ichneumonidae; genus Campoletis; species Campoletis sonorensis. The sequence goes on from JACEOJ010000124.1 coordinate 262,615, forward strand.
ACCGTGCCCCCGCACTGTTCAATTTAAAATACTTAATCTGTCTTAGTCCCAGCGAGCTTTTCGAGCTTCAGAGCAAGGGGGTTGTCAAATGCAACTGTCGCCCCTGTTTTACGTTATATTTATGCCACCATCTTTCGTTATTCTTATTCCCCATTTTCCAAACGTAAACTCCAATTTTTTTTTCCCCTATGGAAATAAATGGGTGCTGGATCCCAACGCAATTCGCATTTTTACCTTATTAACCAGTCAAGAATTCTAGGCATATCTTTTCATTTTCATAGCCTCATCGTCTCAGCATAAAAATAGATCGAAGAAATTCGATCAGCGATCATTGTCATTTCCAATAACAAATATTGGTGTTTGAATTTTTGCGAGAGTTTTAAACTTATTTAAAACGTTCACACCCGACCCCGAGCTGTTGTCATTAACGTGAGTTTAATTAGTTAACATTTTAAGAGCTCACCGACTTCGGAGGATTAATAAATATCGAAAATTTATCGAGCGGAAATCAATAATATATTTTACTTTCTAATTGAATGTTCTCCGTTGGGAATAATGCATTATTTATACTGACCCTTAATATTTAGGAATACCTGGCTGTCAGCAAACCAAAATGAAAAGTTTAGAACAAATCAATAGTCGTATGGATGCACATTGAATGCAGAAGTTAATTGCAACAGTTTTTTTTCCTCATTAACGGCTTACGGGCCCGTAAAGAGGTAAAGAACTTCTAATTTTCAAACACAAGTAATTCGCACATGAGTCATGGTAATTGATTGTAAATTACAGCAACGAGAGAGAAATTTCATCTCATTTTGACAGATGCTTAAACATCAGAATTATTCCCTTTTGAAAGTTAAAGTTAGACAAAGTCAGATACAGAAGATTTTTGTCCTACATTATCTAAAACTTCGACCTATGCCATTTTGCGAAAATGACTGTGTTACGAAAATCACAACCATGCACAGCTTATTTATCTAATTATTGCTTCCTACAACGAAAATTTCCACTTTTATGACAATTCGACAAAAAGTTGTCTCGATGGATACACATTTTGAGTAAGAAGTATATAATGATCAAAATTTACCACATATTCTGTACCTCTAGGTCCTCGTTAGCCCTTCATCGAGAATCTGTAGTATTTGTGAACGAAACGAACCATCATTCGATTCATTATATAACATGGCTGTATAAATTATATACAGAACGAAACAAATCAATAAGTTTGACGATTATCGAGATAGTCGACATTTTAATTCCACCATAAACAGATCGACGAGAACTATGGCGGCAAAAAAAAATCTGATTCAAAGTGAAAACTTGTGATAGTTTAAAACGTTGCAGAATTTTATATCTCAATCTGCACGGTATGAAAGACAAAATTATCGATGCCTCAGTAAACTCACTTCTCGTAAAAACCATTCGAAGGTGTCGTCCGAGCAATTCTGTACTTAGATCTTGATTTCTCCAGACGTTTGTGATTTTCAAGGATAGAGATGAGTCCATTCAGCTGATAATACTAGAACGTCTTTGGCTCGATGACGAAATGGATTCAGGGCAGCAGTTGAGAACCATCGGGAGAAATAAGAAACGGGTAAAATGGCGAGGATTTTAATTTGCATCCCCCTCCCCCTCCTCATCTCGTTGCTCGACTGGGGCGCGCGCGGCTGGCCGGCCAGCCAGCAACGTCGGCCCCTTGTCTTTGGCAAAGCGGAGCCCAGCATCACGGTTAGCTTCAGCGAGGAGGATGAGAAAGACGAAGAAAGACATAGCCTACACTGGCTCTATACATGAAAAATATATATATATGTATATAAATCTAAAAAAAAAAAAAATGTATATATATATACATGTTCGACCCACGTAACATTGCTTTGCAAACGAGGATGATGGTAGTTGTGTCGATAGAAGGAGAAAAAATAAAAAGAAATAGAGAAAGAGAAAGAGTGAGAGAGAAAGTGAAAGAGAGAGAAAGGGGTTAGGGTGAAAGGAAGACGGGAAAACGAAAGAAGCCTTGGAAAATATCATAGCCCCGCACGCGCAGAACGAAATTACCGATTTGCTGCTGGTAACTGCCTCTCACTCCGCGGCCATCTCACTCGCCTTTTTTTTTTCTTCCCTCCTATTTTTTCTCTCCTCCTTCGTTCTCCGTGGTTTTTCGACCTTAAACCTCATCCATATTATCAAAAGCATTTCAAGACTCTCTTACAATTCTTTTCTCTCCCGACGGTTCGATCAGCTTCCCAGCCTCTTACCCCGGTCCAAATACTTTGAGATATTTTTCTACGCACTCAGCAACGTTTTGTGCTCACCTATGCGACCTTTTACCTCGTCTATTGGCTCGAGCAAACTACTCCACCTCAAAGTACACTCAACTTTCCTGCCGGACCTTCGCCCAACTAAATCCTCGTCTCCTCTCTTTCCTCATTCTCGTTCAACCCTCTCACCCTCCTTCGTTACCCTTCAATTCTTTTGCCGCTCTTCCCAGATACGATCTTCTCGCGAGACCTCCTCGTGGCAAATAACTTTCATAATTCTCGATTAGAAAGTTTGGGGCCTCCTCGTCGTGAACCTTCTCATTTTCTCTCAAAACCCCCCCGAGGCTACTTTTAACCCTGGTCAGAAAATACTTTCCATTTTTTTCAAAATTATTCGGTCATACAACGGGATCATCCAATATGTTGTTTCGTGTGTTCTCATTATTGAACTCGTTCAATTGTCATCTGAAACAAGTGTCAACACAATATTTGACAGGAATATCTTGAAAAAATAACCCAAGAAAAATGTACAAAACATTCATCCGTATTTACGGATCGCAGAGAATTTTGAAGTTTTCATAAAATTCAAAAGTTTCTTAATAATATAAAGAGACAAGTCGTTGAAAAATAAACAAAAGTTTTTGATGTTCGAAAAGCAAGATTTAAAAGTATTCCAAGTTTCGTAAGAAGCCAGAAAAAAAGTTGTTGTTTTTATGACATTGACCAGGAACTACTGAAAAGAGGTCTGGCCATTGGGTGGCAAAGGGTCAAACGACATATGGCCAAGGGAGGATGTATGGAAGGGGGAGAAGAAGGGCGCAATGACGAGGGAACTTGGTGAGTAGAGAGTCGATCATTACGCCCGAATTCACGAGGGAATCTGTGCCCGTTTTAGCCCTCAAACATCGGTCTTACTCGGACAATCCACGTTGCCACACGATACCCATTCGGCCTTTTGTCCAGCGAGAAGCGGAAGTGGACCGTTACAACCATTCGACCCAGAAAACGCGAGAAATTAATGAAAAAAACTTTCAACGATTATCGTGTTCGAGTAAAATACTGTTTGACCAAAATTCTTTCATTCTTTTAAGAAATGACAAATGATTCTATTTTTAATTTCGTCTATAAAGCAATCATTTTATTATCTGTAATTTCTCGCTCATTCATCTAACAACAATAGTCAACACAACTATTTTGTATTGTCCTTCATTAAAGATTTTCCAATCAGAGAAATCATGACAGTGGATGCTACGTTTTACAAAGAAACTTATTGTCCTTCGTAAAACCCTGTTCTTAAGAGGATTTCTTGTTAAGATTAAAGAGAAGATTCTCATACCTTAAAAAGTTTTTTCTTTTAGAGCCTACAGCGTATGTGAGTTTGTCGGGATATAAAATCATGTATTCTCCTTGACACCTGAGCAATTGCTTTTATTCTTATTTATTTACATCAGCGAGGAAGTATGCGACATAAGGTACGTATATGATTGTCCGTGGTGCTCTTCAAATATTCCGTGTCGGTCCGTTTCAGGTTGAGTGAGGTAAGTAAGAAATAAAGCGAATGCTGCAGTCAGCATTCAGCAGCAGTCGACCGGTAGAAGCGACGAAAGGAGAAGAAAAACGAAATAGAGTGAAACAGAAAAAAAGGTATAAAAAAAGACAACAAAAAAGAACAGCGAGAACGTCTTCGCAGAAAAGCGAGTTTCTCCACAGTTATATTCGCATATAGAAAAGCAAAAGCTTAGGCTACGAGCGGTCGAGCGAATGCCTCCCACTCGCCTATAATACTCCGGTTCATTAATTTCTCGCAAAGACAGTGTCAGAGTCACCGGGTCTCTTTTGGTCTCCACTTTTCTTCTTTCTCTTTTCCGCCACCCTTTCCTCTATCTAGAATCCACCCTTACTATTCCTCCCTCCACCCCATCCCTTCTGTATTCCCATTTACGTTTCTGCTGCTGCTGCTGCTGCTGCTGCTGCTGACTTCTTAGCGCGTCCCAGGTATTTAAATTCAAAAATTTTATAGCTCCGAGCTCGCACCAATCTAAAGAAATAAAACTTGATAAAATGATAAGAGCTTTTCAATTTTATTCGGATATCTGATGTGGTTACAATTTGAAAATTAATAACTTCATGTATGCTTGCAAATCAAATGATAATAACGTCACAACTTCCTGTTCCACGATTCATATATTTCAGGATATTTATTATCAGGTGCATTTTTCAGGTTTGGTGAATAAAAGTCATATTTTTCGTACGACAGAATCTGTTTTTTTTTGTCACTTTATAAATTGTCCGGTTCAGTGCTCTTGTTTTTTGTTTACAGTGACGAGCAGGATGATTTTTCTAGAAAGTTCGACACCGTACAGTATTTTTTGAAACAGTGTTCCCGCTCGCAATGGTTGGCACAAGAACCACCTCCACATCCTTTTCCATCTTTTTTTCTACGACCCCTTGGCCTATCGATGATTTCAAGAGTTTTTCCTGGCATGCAAAGACCAAGAGAAAGAGATAGAGAGAGAGAGAGAGAGAGAAGGAGAAAAGAATGAAAGAGAGTTGGAGCGAAAGGGTTTACGTGCGATCCCCCCGGATCTCATTCCCCTTCAACCCCCTCCTCTGTTAACTGCTCGTCCAGCCCCATTCCACCCCCTCTGGGCTCAGTCAATAAAGTATTCTAAAAAGCCCGCGCGAATAAGAGCCGTCTTATTCCCCTCTTTCTCGGTCGCCCTCGCCTCCACTCCCTCAATCGACTCCCGGCTTCGTTTCTCATCCTTTATTTTTCTCTCTCGCTCCCTCTCCCTCGCCACACCAACCCCTTCGAAGCATCTTTTCAGTCCAGCAGCCCAGCCAATGCTAGTATTCACCCTCGTTTTTCGTTTTCTTCTTCTTATTTCGCTTCCGCCACGTCTTCTTCTTCTTCTTCTTCTTCTTCGCTTTTTCCATCAGCCCCATGAGCCCCTACAACCCAGGGGTGTTCACGTAGCCGATAGGGCTAGGCGCTCGTGATAGTGGTGGTGTGTTCCTCGATGTTCTTTCTCTCACTTTCCCTCTCTCTCATTCTCTCTCGCCTTGTTTCTGCTGTTAGATCTTTCCGAGGCGGTGAGCGGGGCTTGAAAAGCGTGGGTGCCTGTAGGGTGGAAAAATAGGGGTGGCAAAAAACGTCAATAATATCGGCCAAGATGGAAGCCTCTTACAAACTCTCCTCTCATTCTTTCTTCTATATCTTCCCCTCTCGAACGCGCTTTCACTTCGTTTCCTCGCCTCGAAACTTTGAGCGATCCTCGTGCCGCTCTTTTACCGTGGAATAAAAGTTTCGTTTTTTTTTTTTTTTTAATCTTATTTATTCGATCGTGTCTCATATATGTTTTATCAATTTTGTTGTTCTCTCTTTTCTTCATTTGGTAGCTTTGAGAATGTTCGATCTAATGGAACTTTTTATTTTCTTTTTGTTTCCAACTTTACACACAATTACAATCGATGATCCATTCTCGTAATTTTGTCTTCATAGTAATTGCCTAATTATACTATTTATAAACAAATCGCAATTCAACTTCACATAATTGTTAATGACTGTACGAAATTAAATATCACCGCGGAAGAGTATTTATTTGTGGTGCGACTTCTGCTTTGGCCGGTTGCAAGCTATTTCAATCGTGCACACATTATTCAACCCCCTCGTAGAGAGGGATAATTTAAATTCATTGCGGGAAAAGGGAAAATAAATTTGTGAACAAATAGGGAAGACTTCTTGGAGAATTTACAAGCCACAAGGACCGAAGAGAAGAGCCAGATTCAACGTTTCTGCAGGGAAAAAGATCCCTAAGGCTCTGGTGTGTACGGCCGAACAATGTTGGTCCTATCATTTCCTTACACTCTAACACTCTCGCCAGAAGCCAGATGTTCTTGTAAGGCTGCAAGTGCATTGCTGTACAGTCACGAACTGTCTTCCCTCTCCTTTCTCAGTGAAGATCTTGCATCTTATAACATGTATGTATATATTTATACATAGGCTGGGACTTTTAAGCAAAGATCCTGCACACTTTTCGGCCGAGACAACGTAAGGGTGAAAAGAGGAATTTCCTGAAGCCACCGAGGAAAAATAAGTCTGTGCAAAGTGCACGAGCAAACCTTCGAGACTTCATAGGACCACGTAGCTTTCACTCTTCCTTTCTCTCACGTTCTCTATCAAACCATTAAAGACGTACACAACTGCAAGGAAACAAAACCTTCAGAGACTCGTTTCACAAATCTTGGACAATCGTTCAGCTCGTTTATAAAATTGAGATTTGAAGATAGATAAGAAATTGTAGACGTCGAATTTATATACTTTTTTCTTTTGAATCACTATCTAAAGTGCAATTTCACAGACGGGATATGAAATACAATAAGAATGATCGTTGTTGTTGATGTTTCATAAAATCATTAAACTTGCACATATCGAAGCAGCGTCTAAAAGATGATGGAACCACTTCCATTACTGCACTCATTGGCCGAAATGTTTCAGGGCCTCTTGTGACGTGATACTTGCCCTTCCGGTTGCATGTATTCCGGAAACAATATAATTACCTCCCCACTCTCACCCAGTGTTTTCCGTTAATTGCCATTATCAGGGGGAACTTAGTTATAGGCTGGGGAATTGCGAACCGCATTCACGAGACTCAGCCTCTTTGGCCTATTGCACAACAAAACGACAACCACTATTGCAAAGATGTCGAACCCGCGATATTGGCTCTACGTAAACAAAAGGGCAAGAAATCCATTGGCCGTGACGAACTACACGATATTTTGAATTCTCAAACACTCGGTATCGATTTTATATGAAAATTCGACCGAAAATATATCTCTCAGGAAATATGATACAAATGAATTCAATCGCCTACTCATATCAAAGCATTTTTCAACCTCACGATTTGATTAAATGTCTCATTCTGTTAACGAATGGACGGGTAATTTCGTTCAAACAAGCGATATGAAATTTTGACAATTAAAAATGTAAATGGAAACATGCCAAAAATGCTTCGAATCATTTCATTCTGTTCAGAACGGTAAAACAATTAAGACTCCACTACCGCGACTTGATGATCAAACTTTTTTGGTGCTGCATAAATGGAATATTCGAGTAGAATTCATTCAACCGCGTTCAACATTTTTTATTTTTCGCAAGCAGAAAGATTTTTTTTCCAATATATTGTTGTATATTGTATTGTGATGAAACAAGCTTTTCAACTCGACGTTGTAGTTTTTAATACTTTTTGAGAATAAAAAAATAAAAAAATCATTAAAACTTTTTATCCGGAAAAAAGTATTTAATATCAGTTTGAAATGAAGCGTGATGGAGATGCAAAAAAAAGCGGTAGTAAAACCAATGGAGTATAAAAAAGTACCAACTCCAACAATTTTCACGTCCATTAGTAAAACAGAAGAAAAACAATTTCGATAGGGTCGACGGAAAAATTAAGTACAAACTTTTACTGGCGCTTAAGTCGAAGAAGCTGTAAGGAGGGAAAGGGAAAGAAAGAGAGTGAGAGAGAGCGAGATGTTGGACTCTGGGCGATCTACGAGTTTCTCTCTCGTTTCGCAATCTCCCTCTTACTTTTTCTACCCCTTGCCACTGCCTCATGCCCGCTCTTTCCCTTGCTTTATCGCGGAACTACGAAACTTTATTTTTTATCTTTTGTTCTTTTTTTTTTTTTTTTTAATTTCCCGGTAGCCGGAAGAAAATATCTCGAAACTCTCTTGCTTCCTTTTATACCCTCACCCCCCCGTACGAACCGACTCCCTTACCCGCTAGGGGGCTTTCGAGTAGCTGTTCCATCTCGCACAACGCCAGCCCTTGGTTGGTACGCCGCTACGGGTGTGGGAGCACCTCTTTTCACCCTCCTGCCCTTAAGAGCCACCGCCATCATACCTCTTACCGAGTTTCTTCGAGCCCGACTCAGGCACAATGGAGTCCGAAACCATTTCGGATAACCTCAAAAAAGAATCAGGGTATTCCGGGTCAGCTTAACCGACCATCTTCGGTACGCACCATTTTCTTGTGTCGTAATGATCGACAGATTCGAAATTAAAGTTGTTGCTTGTATCGGGAAATATTTTGTACCTATAAATTTGACGCTTTCAGACTTTGCATTTACTCTGTGAAGCGATTATTTGTTCTCGGCTGTATTCTCAGAAAAAAATTAAGTTCCGTTCGAGTTTAGACTCAATTATTCGTGAATGCTGGGACGAGTTATTGGTGGAACCAACGTACGTAACGTCAATGTTAGAAAAAGTGGTTTGAATAAACACTCGTTTATTTATTTACCCCAGCGATACCGTCCAGTCGATTTGTTCTTGTTTTTTTTAGTAATAATTTAGTTCACTCAGTGACAAGAAGTTTTAATGATTTAGTTCAATAAACTTCATGATTTCGTATTGAACGAAAAAAAAGTTTTTAATCTAACTTTGAAAATACATTGCGATTATCTTTATAGGGTTAGGTCCTTTCTTTGCTAACACTCAGCAACTGCCCATCGTACAACTTGCTGTTAATGATCATGCATGGCAAACATAATTATTTGAATTTATGTGAGTTCTATGTAATTAAAAAAAATGTATGTCCTTGCTTTGAAGATTCAGCCTTGGTCGATTAAGATCAGAAAAAAAGATGACTGCCATTACCCCACTCTGTAGCGAAACCCTGACTTTAGGATGGCTCACCGACCACCCAACCACCCCCTCGACTAGCTCGTTCTTTTTCTGGAAACCACCCCCAGTTATTCTCTAGCCTCCAGTCGCGATTCACTCAGAGCCTTGAATTTCTTTCCCCTTATTCTTCTTCTACTTCTTCTTCATCGTCGTCTCTTTTGCGTTGATCCTTTTTCTTCATCCCATTCCACCGATTTCTTCTTCATCTCTTTCTTCGTCTTCGTATCTCGGTGGAACAGCGCGAGTCGAGGAATAATTCCATTTTCTTGTGCGAGTACAATTTTGCTTTCAATTTATTTTCACCCTTTTTCTCCCACCCATTTCTGTCTCTTACTCTCTTAAGGTTGGACAGAGATAGAGATTTTCTTGGTTCTTCGTTCTCGCCTGGTCGACCATCACCCCCTTGTTTCCTCTCCCCACCCAACCCTTTTTTCCTTGGATCGACTACCCAGCCAAGGCAGCAGAACAACCCCTTCGTTATGCTTACCTTGCCCTCGCGAAAACGGCCCGCGCCTTTTTTCCTTCCCAGAAGCAAGTAACAGTGCGGACGCGATATCCCTCGACGTTTGGAATACTTCTCTACCTCATCCTCTCCATCCCTGTACAATCAGCCGTTCCATCCAGCCTCGTAACCTTTACTTTTTCTTTTTTGCATCGCAGTCTCCACTGAGATCAGAACAATTTCGTTATCTTTATTCCTTATTTGGCTCCTTAAGACAGTCGTAATTACTATTAAGAAAGAAAAAACTTGCGAGCTCGCAGACGTCCAATTAATTTTTATTCTTCCAACGATCGAAGAAAGAAAAGGAATAAGCATGAAATTTTTGAGGAACAAGTTTAATATGATTTGGCAATCGGAACGAAAAAGGACGAGCTTCGTGAGTCGCGGCTTTACGAAGATTCGACGAGACTATTTTTTGGTTCCATCGAAGGGATGATCGGACAGGATGACGCGAGGGATATCCAGGATGCCGAGGGTGAATAACGAGTTTTTCGAGGGGAAGAGTTGTGTTCATTTTAGATCGCTCGTTATCTGTCCCAGGCACTGACTTTTTGACTTTAAATCATCCCTCCCATGTACTTACTCAACCCTTTCTCATTGGGTGGTGCACAGAGTGATATGCACGGACCTTTTCTTTTAATATCGATGAGAAGCCAAAATCAGGAAGAAGACAGGATGACGAAGAACCTGAAGAAAAGTGCCGAGTAGGGGTGGTGACGAATTCAAATTCGAACCTTACTCCTCGTCGAACAATGTCACCCGCCCGGGAATGGGCAAGGAAGGGGCCAGGGAGGGGATCGAAGATGGGAAAGAAGGGCTCGCAAGGAAAATTCCCAAAGTAATCAGTGAGTGGCTCTCCTTGGAGCTCTCTGGCATAATTAATCTTCCGAGGCTTAATGGGGTTGATGGCGATGCTGGTGCCAAGCCATGCTTATATCTTTTACCCTCTGCCTATGGTGGACTCCCAAAATTTCGCCTTCTTATCGTCCAGATATAAAAAAATGAAAAAATAAACAAAGGCTCGTAGAAAATGATCACATAAAAAAGTCTTTCCATTTCATTTTTCATTAGTTGTATTAAGACACGTGAGCACACCGATCACTTGCTTTAAAGAGTATTAAAGAATACAAAAAAAAAAAACTCATGATATAATCTAAAAAATGGCTTCTGCAGAAAAATTGAGCGAATTAAAAATTGACCAACAATTAGTTACAAGGGAGGATTTCAAACTGGAGTATCGTTCGTTCGCTTGATTAACACTGGTTTAGCTATACGTTACTTATTCCAATGTGCCTTGAACTTTCACCATCTCTCTTCTCTACTCTCCATCTTTCAACCCCTGTACCAATGCAAGGATCCTTTCTATTTTATACCCTCGAGCAAGAATATTTCTGAAGGGTTGTTAAATTCGTCCAGGGATCCAGCGACCACCAAATTCAACGGTTCGACCATTTATATAGATATGTATAAACATATACATATAAGAAAATTATTAAAATCCAAATTACGACATAGATTTGTATATCTATATTTTCATTTGGATTTTAATAATTCGCCTCCTTTTCCTGACGTTATCGCTTACGCTGGACCACTTTGCTATCCCTTTCGTAAGAATGCCTCGACTCTGGAAGAACAACCTTGTGATTACACTCAGGGGTCAGAAATAATCACGCCCGACACAAGCTTTCCACCCGTTGCGTCGTTAAAGGCGAGTGACGAATTCAAAAAAAGCAAATAACGTGAACATATTAAAACCAGCGATTTTTTATTATTTTGTAATAAAAACGTTTTCACTAAATGAAATTCAAGCTCAGAGCCGTCCTTGATTCTTTTTTCACTCGTTCTCTAACTACTTATGAGGTGGGAGAATTCAAAAACTGATTGAAAAAACGAGCCGGAGTGACATATAAAAAAGTTATGGGTGGTTAGTCTGACCCACGAGGCGTTTTATGTCAGCAAAAACCTCCGCGGTCTTGTTTATTCGAGAAAAAAACAGATAGAAAAAAACCCCTACCCTCGAGAAGTCGGGGTGGAAAAAACCACCCCTTACTCGCCACCCCATTCGCTTTTTATTCAATGCGCGGTGCGACCTCTCTCGTCATCCTCAAAAAACTCTTAAATACTTTTTCGTAGGCTCGGGAGAAAAATTCAGCAGCGCCATCGATCGCGAACTCGGTGAAGCTGCTGGCTGGGGTGAAACTCCAAACTACCCTCGGCTTGCCAGGCTTCTACTATGGTAATGTCGATTTCTGACGTAACCCGGGTCGAAAGTTTTATTCACTGTTTCTGATCATCAAAAATGGAATGCAGTAAAAAAAAAAATACGTTGCGTCAGAAAATTTGCTTTGAAGGGAAATTTCGTTGCTTTAAGTTTCCAAGAACCTTCAGATCCTTTGCGAATGAAATAACTTGAAACATTCTGTGATGATTCTCCAAACGAAAATCGTTAAATGCGGCGATCATTTTGCTGGTTGCTTTTGTTACACTTTTCTTTCCCAAAGATTTGGAAATGACAAGCAAAGGTTCGAGTACGAATCAAAATGACGCAGAGAATGGAATGTTGATTCATAAACTCATCAAAGGAGCATTTAAGTGCCAGGGCAGACGGACTGGGCAGTTTTACGATTAGGACGAGGATCGTAACAGCTATGAGCACCCGTCAATTTCTCGACGAAATTAAGGGTGACCAATAAAATTATCGTTATTCACAGAAGGGTCGAGAAACCCACTGCCAATGAGTGAAATTTTTTATTGAAGTGTAGCTAAGAAGTGGTACTGGAAAAAAAAATAGAGTTTCATTCCTAAAAGTTTCGCTTTTAGGGACGGGAATAGGACACCCTGTATGTGCCCTGCCTTCGTGAAGGGCGTGCCCTTTTTTTTACTACTTTTCGAATTCAGGACCCTCCTTTTAAACTGCAAGGCTGCCCTTACCCATAATCCAGCCCTTGAAAGTGCAGCAGGCTCTTCAATGACCAGCCCATATGGTCGTGACATAGTCTCGAATAGCAACCCCGTCGTATACTCATTCTGCAAACTCCCTTTTTATTCTAAAGGCCCTGGACAAGCCCCGCCTTAAAAATTCCTCTCACTCCACCTACTTCAGATGACGATCTAGACTATGACCTTGAAGAAAAAACCCGCTGTTGGAAATACGAATTGCTGCCTGGAACGTGAATTGTTGATCGAATTTCAAGCGTTTGCTTTACAACAATTGATCCAAGAAATTTTCTTTAAATTCTATCCCAAGCTTTCAAGATCGTAAGCTACATCTTTTTTCTTCCCGATGAACTTGGTAAAAAGTCCACAACAACGAAATCATCCAAGTCCATCCAAGCTCGAGTTCATTCCCCATCACGATGATGAGAGTCTTATCGGGTATCTTCGCTAGGGACGACCATCATAATAAGCAATTTGAATCGCGACAAAAATTGCCCGTAACCCGGAAATTAAGCTCCGGGTACTTATGGCATGGATATAAGCAAAACTGAGTGAAAGAGGACAGCCCCGTAGAACTTCCGGTGTTCTTCATCCTGTTCTAACCTCGCAACAAAATTTTCCGTTTCAGTTAGGTGCATCATCGCCTTGAATAATCTCTCTTTCTCACTCCCTTTTCGGAAAGCTCCTCCGCGGCCTTGCAATTCGACGTATCTCTCCTTCCTCTTTTCTTCTTTCTCCCTCTCGCTCTCTCTTTCTCTCTCCCTCCTTCGCTCGCTCTCTCTTTTACTCTTCCTCTGAATCTCTCTCTACCTCGCCTCGTTGCAATTTGCTTTCCACCGTAGATTGCACCTGCATGGTCTATTACCGTGCAAGTTCGTCTGCCGCTACCGGAGTAACCCAACCTCAAGCCTTGTACCTCATCCTTCCAAGGGATGGTGCTCGTTGGTGAGGATGAGGCAGAAGGAAAAGCATGAGAAGGCGGAGGAGGTGAATGGAGGAAGAGAAGGGTGGCAAATGGGGGAGTTGGGGGGAGGGGGCCGCGATGCCAGGCGTCCCTATTATAAGTTGCGAACAAACTTTACTTATATGCGTCGGCGACTGCTCCTCGCATGCGCCCACTATGCTTCTGCTTTCCTCTGTTGGTGCTGCGTGGCCCAGCCCATCTCCGCCATCACACCCCGCAAGCCTCTTCTATTTCTCCAAAGCTTTCCTCAGACTACCTCGCGGTTCCTCTTTCTCTGCATTGACTCCCTCACCCCTTTCTCTTCTATTTTCTCTTTACCGCTCTCTCGTCACCGAGCTTCCATCCTCACTCTTTGCTTGCCCTCCTTTTCCGTTTCACGGAATCACCGCCTTCACCTTCATCCCCTTTTCGTCACACTTATGTCGCTGCCGGTGGCGGCTCGGAACGTACTTCGTACGACGCTCATAAATATACGTCGCCTGAACTACGAATCACCTTGCCTTTTATATATCTGTATACATACGTATATATAATTATATATAGAAACGCTAAGTCCATTAAAATATATATATATATATATATGTATATTTTCATTTACAAGGCTATCCAAGAACGAGACGAGATGAGAATGAGAACAGTACTTGTCACCTAAAACCAATCCAACGATATATCTCCTACGTTCGTTGATTTTCTCTGCGCTCATATATTGACGTACTTATTCCTCTCGTTTTCATCTCTAAAGAATCCTCGCCTACCTTTTCAAATATATCTCCGGAAATTCGATGCCTATATACTGCTGCACTTTAGTAATCTACACTGTTGTCCCAACAGTGTATCCTTTCAAGCATTTATATTTCCTGTTGAAGGACGCAATTTTGTACACTGACAATTGTGCAAATGTTATATTTTGGAGTTAAACTTTGGCTGGTTCATCAGATGGACACTTTATGTCGTTGCATCGGTTTTTTAACATCCGTCAAAGCTTTGGAGATTTTGAAGGACAATCATTAATTCAACTTTTGATATCGTAATAACTTGATCGATTTAATATTTAACATTTTTCTGTCAATCAATCAACGAAATGTAAATGAAAATTAATTCATAAACTCTCTGCCATGTCTCTCGGTATTCAACAGATTGGCAACTGCCAAATGTTTTGCAAATGTGTGGAAAGTGCATGTAAATATGATTAATTATGTCACACATGACCCAAAAGTGCCTTACCAGCTGTTATATTGAATATAATGACGTTTACTTTTGGAAAAAAGTCGTTACCGGGTGGAACAGACTTTTTTTTTAACAGCGTTAAAGTGTCAATTCAGATGACACGCGGATTCAACTTTTTGACCGAAGTAGCGGTAACAAGAGCCCGCAGGATAAGTGATCGGGCTCCTGGCTGATTGTGAGTCTGTCGCTCGGTGATTCAGAGCCGAATGACCGCTGTGAAAGGATGAGAGAGAAATAGAGTAAGAAAGATAGAAAAATAGAGAAGGGGCGAAGTGACCAGTGTCCAGCACGTTGACCGAACACGATGGACCAAAGGGGTGACTTGTGTAAAATTTGCCTCGGGCGATCGGATCGCTTCTAATGGAGAGTTTCATTGAACGAACGACGAATCTTCACGCAAAGCTTGTGTATGTCAAATAGAAGTGTTGGTGTGAGTGTAAATTAGGCTTTTCGACCGAGTATTGGTGCGATTTTGGTCAATGTCGTTGCGTCTATTTTATTGAATTTTTTTTTCATCACATTTTTTCCCGCCGTAGAAACTCTCTTTCTTCTCCCTCTCTCTCTCTTTGTCTCCGTTTCGAAATTTCTTTGTGAGGTTGGACGTGCGAGGCCGTCTCTTTTTCGTGGCCCGGGGGTTCGCCTTTGTTCGACGCAATCTTACGCGTTCGAGGTGTTGCCTAATGAGGTGACGAATAATTGCTTATTAATAACCAACTGACCGCACACGAGCGACATTGTTAGCGGGCTTGACCAGTCTTCGCTAATACGCCGTTCAAATAAAAGGCGAGAGGGTGGCCATACTTTCTGTTCAGGCCTCCCCACCAGCTACAACCCATTTTTTTATCTTTTTTTTTACTCTACTTCTGCCTGGGGGCAAAGCAATCGGTTTTTTGGGCCTTCCTTCGTCTAATTATAAATTATCTCGCCTAGTATTTTTGGGACAACGGAGAAATAGCAGGATCCATTCGAAGCCTTTTGTCTTTCGTCAATAATTATTCCAGCATTTTTGTTCATCTTAAAATTTACGTTGGCTCGCCCATGTGCCTTTTATTCCAGGCTGAGAATCGAAATATAAGCACCAAAAGTTTTCTCTTCCCAACATTTTTTGGTCAACGTAATAAATCGAATTTTACGTTGCTATTCCGAGACATTTGAATAAAAAAATAAATTTCGGCTCCAGTTACGCCGCTGTTTAACCCCCGGTCCAACCTCCATTCTCGACTTTGAGCTGCTTTTGGAGATTCGCATCTGCCGCTTTCACTCTCATGTGTGTGTCACAATATATATCTCTGTGTATACGTTTATACTCGACTCTGTACGTACACGATATATTATTCGGGCAAAGCGTCTGCCTCACAGAGTAGAACGAATACCCAACGAACACACTGGACATTGTCCTGTCTCGGAACAGTATATGTATTCAAGAAACTGGTCTAACTGGACGTTACAAATGCGGGAGTACGAGAACCAACAAATCCCATGGACACTCATGGCCCATCTCTATAACCATAATACCTCGTATATCCGCTTTTACGACAATATAACGAAACTGGTTGGAAAGCTGCGCGACCGTACAAGAAATCCGGTCTTCCTCGTATCGTTCAAGTTCGTCACCAAAAATCCCCCTCATCGTTCGTCAACGATCTAGACGTGATCACCACTCGGGAAAATGCCATTCGCACTGTTTCGTTTATTTTCTTGTCAATGTTCAAAACTCTGTCTTGTGTCAAACTTTTGTGACAGTACAGTTCACGTATCGACGATCAGTCGTGCGTATATAGTGATTCAACATTTTTGCCAAGCAAACCAGAATCCTTTCGTTTTGTGTTCTTATCACGGAATGAATTTTTTTGAATATTTGACTGATTTTTTTTTCCTCAATCCGTATCTTAATCGTTCGGAATTTTGGATCATTACTTATTCAATATTTCACGAAGCAATTGTCAAATTTTTATTCGATTATTTTTGTTACTTCAATACAAAATTTATTTATTGAAGGTGTGGTGCTGAATTCTGTCAAATAACTCCATTAAAGACGATGCTAATTAATTAGCGAATTACTTGTTAATCATCATGCTGAATTTCGTAAAGATTTTTCCAATTTTTTTTTTCTCTAATATTTTTTTGCTCGTTAAGTTTCATTGATATTTGTTTTTTAACGATTTAACGAAAGAACATTCTTAAGAAATTGTCAAAACGCAAAAATCTGTTCTCGATTAACGTGCGTAACATGATTTCGGAGATAAAAAAATGGAACAGTTCTCCATACGATTACATTGAAAAATAAATATGAAAAAATGGTGTTTTTATTTTTAGGTCAAACTGATCGGAAGCGTTTATTTTCCCACAGTAAGGAGGGTCGTGTAAAGGGTTTTGCGGTGAAAACGAAACAGGCTGCTGCACCTATACTGACCCTTATCCGGGTCACTCGAGTTCCTCAAACTGACCCGGAACAGGTTTTTCGTCTCGCGCCCTCGTAACTTTTTTCCTGCCGTTGTATTAGTGGCCCTTATATAAATTTCTCCGTGTTCTTCCAACTCGTTCCCGTTTTCTTATCCTGCCTTCCCTTTTGCCTTTTTTAAGCGATGGGCTACCGAGACTGTCCGAGTTCGCGAAATGACCTTTGATCATCGTCCGGATCTTCTTCCTTTTCGAGGCCGAGGCTTCGGTGGCACCCTTGCTGCGTTACTCGACACACATGAACTTTTACTCTCTCTCTCTCTCTCTCTCTTCCTCGTATTCTCTCGTTCTCTCGCACTGCAACTCGTACAACAAGCTGAACTGGTTTTCTTTCCCACATTGCATCGGTTGGCCACTACGAGGTCCACCGGTCACTCGCGATAGGGTGGTCAGTCCGTAAAAAGAGGGTGGGGAACTTGTACATGTATTTTTCTTTTTTTTCATTCCACTTTATTCTTCCTCTATAGACAAGAAAAAGAGGGGCAACTAAAAGGAAATCCAGTAACGAGAAGTTCCAGAACATCGACCAAATGATTCTACTCAGTTAGTGGTTTCGTCTCGACGTTATTAGGTCGTTTGACATTCCTACGGTCCAACAGTGCACAAATCAACTATTGGATAGAATTCCCTTTTTTGATAGTGTTGGCTATCCTCGTTAATGTGAAACGTGTGAATTTTTCGAGATTAATGAATCTCTGAATATTGATCCGACAATCAAATCGTTATAAAAGTTTTCGAAAAATCTATCCCTTCGGCCTGTGTACCAGTGCAGTGTTCATTTATTCTAAAGAAAAATTTCGCCCTAATCACGTTTTCCGAATAGTGCGAAAGCCAAGGAAAGAGAAAAATGTTCAGAAAATTTTCTCCGGTTTTTTTTTTATCGTTCTGGGAGTAATTCCGACAGCAACAATTTTTATTTACACTCGTTAGAATAAAAAAATCGAGAGAATTATTTCACAAAATTGTTGTTATTGATGATGAATATTTTATCTGTTTTTCAGTTGTTCAATTTTTTGTAAGAACTTTTATTTAATAATCGTGGCAAATGTGTAGAGTTTTTAAATATTGAAAAAAAATTATATATGTCAAAAAAATTATCTTGAAAATATTGGGTGACAATACTCGTTTATAAATTATAATACGATTCTCAAATGTGGGTGGCGTTGGGTTTCGCAAGTTCCATCTCACCTACACTCGACTTCGTCGTCGTCTCGTTTTCCCCCTTCGAGAGCCGTTGACTCGAGGGCGGAGTCCCGGGTGAGCGAGCGGCCATACTGCCACCCCCGTCTTACCGAAGACTCACCCCACGGGTTGAACGCTAAATAAGGGAGGAAAAACGACGAAGCCCTGTCATGCGCGACTCCTTGCAGCTCTCACACTCTTATCAGGAAAAGATATTCTCTCCAAACACCATCGCAAAATAGTTTTATTCTTTTCATCCCTCCATGGTCGATCAGCAAACAAGAGACATTTTGTTGCACTCCTCAATATTTATATTCTGATTAATATATACACAATTTCTTTACACGTGACATAAAGAAATCGCACGATAAGAAGTCATTGTGTTTACATTTCTTTATTCTTTTTATAAACAAATTCAAATGAATTAAAGTTTTTTTTAAATAATAAATAATATCAAAAAAGGAACTTCATTTTGTTTGTTGAAAATCAATATTAAAAACCTGACCACGTCCCACTTTTCAAACTATCACTAACTTTTTAAATAAGTGAAGGAAATCACATTCTCCCCGTCAAATTAGTTCGGTGACCTGAATAATCATCGCATGGATAACGACGCTGAAAAGAGAAATTGTTGACAACAACAAATTTTGTTTATTTCAATAAAAATATTGAATTTGATACGAACAAGAAAGTATTTTTGAGACGAGACAAAATTATTGTCGAATGTTGGAACAAGTTATCAATCGAACCAACGAGACAATTGTACAAACAAAATCATTCGCCATTCAACAAGAAAATTAAAAAGATACATCCACGATTTTTCAGCCAAAAAATTCATTTGTTTCTTTGTGCTTCTCAGCGGTGTTATTTGAAGATAAAAACATAAATGAAGGAATCAACTGAAACGAAAGAAAAAACGAGTGAGAGGAACAGGTGAAAGAGCTTTCCAGAATAGTTCGCAATAATAAGTACAGAGGGGATTCAGTCAGTCGTTCGACAAGTAGAATTTTGTTAATTTTAATCTTGCATTCGCTATTTCTCTTTCTGTATTCCGCATCAGCGACGATATTTCTCTGTGAGAGCTTCTGGTGGAGTGAATGCTCCTTAATTTCCTTTGAGTCGTTTGCTTCTCAGCTACAACAGCAAGCTTTCTCTTCGTTCTCCGTAGCTTGCTGACGAAATATAGGTTGGCTTTACTTACGATGGTCGTAGTAGTCCCACGACTTCAGGGTCCTTGGAAGACCCGAGTCACTGTGCTGCCATCCCCGAATCATCAGAGTACACCCCCATCTCCAGCCGACTATTTCTTCCCTTGCTCTCGAGCACCACCGACAGCCTTATTCTGTAATTTCGTTTACAAATGAAAGGGCCGCGAGCTACGACTTTGTACACGATTCGCAAACGCTTCGTAACACCACCCGTGGCTGCATCTCAGTTATCCTCAGCCTCCTCCTCCGCGCCTCTTGGAGAAACACTAAAGTAAAACTCGTACCATACTTCGCTAGGTGTATATGTAACCTACGAGTACATATAGATATATAAATGCCTTCGTGACATGGCTCAAGTGCCAGGAACTCTGAAGAGCTAGACTACAAAGAGAAAAGAGCTTTACATTCGCAATTATCCCGCAGGTTATGTGTTTTTTTTTTTTTTTTTTTTTTTCAAGGAATAAGAAACTTTGAAACAGCTAAGAAATGTCAAGGATTCAGTCGCCAGGTGTTCCCGGTTGATTCGATGATTATTGTGTCGGATCTTGGCATCATCTCTAGAAACTCGTAGGCAATGATAACCTTTTTTTTCTTCCAAGGGAATCCAATATGGATTCGTTTGAGACCTAGACACAGTTAAAACATTAACTAGTGTATCGCTGCCAGATCCATTCGACCGCGTAATTCATAGAATGAAATAAAATTGGAATTTTATAAATAGTATCTATTTCGCGATAGTGGCAGCAGAATAGACACGCATCCGAGATAGTCCACACGAAATTCGCGTCAACGGTATTTTAATTCGCCGGGAATTCGGTTGGCCGACCGCCAAACGTCCACAGAGATTTCTTAATACCCGGACCACAAATGCCGGATTCACTCCCTCCCATCGCAACATAGTTTCTATACATGTATATATGCGTCCAGTTTCTCTTTCACATCGCGATGTTTCTCTTTCCGTCGACTGGATTGCGGCAACGAGGGTGAGCCAGAGTAGCCCAAAGGGTAGTTAGGATTCGAATGCCGCTGTCCGTTTTTTACGAGCCCTCTGGACCGGAGCCATCTCCGGTACAAACCAGACATGAAATGTCCTTCAGTATTTTCAAGCCCCTTTTGCCAATGGAAGTGAATCGCGGAAAAAAAGAACAATAAAAAATCATGCGGGAGAAAAAAGCATCCTCGAGTATAACTGAGGTGTGGAGAGCCGATGAGATCGTTGAGCATGGTCATTAATTTAAGGAACTTTCTCCGATTAACGGGCACAAAAATGACCATTATTTCAAAGATCGATGCAACGAAGTTCAGCAAAAACATCATCAACATTAATTATATTAGTTGATTAATGCCACCAACAATAACGAGTGAGGTCAATACTTGGTTGGATGACCGTTTACCCATGAACTGGCTTAGATAGAAGTCTTTAAGTGAAAGGCAGGTTATTTTGAGTTTCTCACGCAGCTGACTCACTGAAACGCTGTAAAAATATAGCCTTCTTTCGGCCTACGTGCGAATGCAAAACTGTAGTGCATTCGAGAAGAGTATTTTGTGGGCGAAACTCTAAGAGGTCTCCCAGGAACAGGAACAGAAACAATAAAATGTGGAAAGAATAAGACTGCACTGGTATCTCGTAAAATTCTCCAAGAGTATCCACGCAGGAACAATTAATAAAAACAAAAGAGAATTTATCGAAGTAGTTATTCTTCGTACCAGTACTTTTATAAAAAATCGTTTCATTTATGTGAACCGAGAGATAAATTGCCTTCCATCGTAAATTGTGTATTTATAACACTCGGATAATTATGAGGGAGGTACGATTTTCTCCCTTATCGGAAGGTATAATCTCAAAGCAATATACGACTACGGTCGTACGGAGTCCGCATGTGGTACCAACAGGGAGCAGAATGAAAGGTGGAAGAAGAGAGTGAAGGCGAAATTCGAGCTTAACTCCAGTATACTTAGGACGCATCGAAGAACCCCACTGATTCTCTCGCCTTTGGCATCGCGGAGAACACCCCCTTCATTCGTCCCGTCATATCCTTTAGTACCATCTACGCCATCTATATCCCCGGTCCTCCTCGGAAGTCCCTTATATTCAGGACTGCTCAAAACAGCCGTACGACACAACGACAACGATTCAGGGTAACGCGCCTTCTTCCCATACCAAAAACCAAAACTCTCCCCTTTCGTGCCGGGTACACGACGTCGTTGCAAGCTTTTGTCTTCGCATTGATTTCCGAGGCCAACTTCGCTTCGCTGCCGCAAAGCAGCGTCGTCGTCGTCGTTAAATTATAATCGCGAAACAGGGACTTCTGCCCAACTCACACCACTTCATAAACCTAACCCATCTTTACCGTACCTCCTTATAACCCTGAGCAGTTCGTATGAACTTTCGCACAAAGCGCCAACTATTTGCGTCGAGTGTGCAACATGCTCTTGCATGGCTATTGCTCTAAGAGATGGACAAAACGGGGATTAAACTTCCTAAGGTATTTTTCATAATTAGGCAAACTCGTAATGCTGAACAATTTCACTGAATCTAAGAGATCTGTTTGTGATCTTTGCTGATTCAGAAAAACCATCAATATTTATCAATATTCCAAGACCCTGAAGATCGATGTTTGTTATAATGTACCGGAGAAGTGCGAAATCGCAAGGATAGTCGTGAGAACACTTTTCTTTTTAACATTTCGCGTCAAAAAGCTGTTGTTCCTATAGACGATACAATTTTTCCCTCAGCAGTGGAATAAAAATTGTAGTTCGTCGATTAGATTTCGAGAAAATGAATTCGATAGATGAACTGAAGAGTAGCAATATTTTGGTATGAACGAATTAAGAGTGATATTATTATGAACATTGGAGACGCAAGATATCTCCATAATATTGAAATACTTGTGCATATATTTAATAATAAAGAAACGCACAATGAAGTGGAGGTTGAAACACTTAGAACTCCAGTATAATCAGAAGGAAAAGGTACAAAGGGCGCTTTACAAACGTAGATGCTTGGTTTCTTCCACACGCATAATGAAAGAGGGTTGAAGGGGAAAGAGGCATTTAACGGCGTCGAGTTAGGCGTGAAGCTTTCCTCCATCGTCGTTGACGTTTCCGTTCGCCTCTCCACTTTCCTCGACGTCCTTGGTGGATGCTTCTTCGCCCTTCGCCAAGGCGCCTTAAATAAATGAAACTTCTAGTGTGCTAGTGCTTTAGCCCCCTCTCACCCCTTGCCCAATCCACCTCTTGACAAGCAAGAACAGGCGGCACCAGCATATAAATTCTCTCGCTTCGTAATTTCGAACTCAAACAGCAGCAGAAGCGGGGCAGCACTCGAGAAACCAGCTCTCCCTCCCCCCCCTCCCCCCCTTCCTGAACCAACGAGCACGATGTTTTCAACTCCATCCACCCCCTTTTGGTTCTCTTATACTTGGTCTCTTTTAGTTCTATCCGTCTCTTTCCAGACCTCTTTTACTCTCCCTCTATTTCACTACAGTCTTTGGTAGATGGCACAGGAAAATGGAATGAGGGTGGCCCAGCATGGCACATAACGGGGCTTAAAGAGCGCTAGGGAGCCCTTCGCGAATCCTTCCATATCCTGGATATCGTACAACTGCTGAGATTTTGAATTTCAAACTTGCCTTCCAAAGTGACTACAATTATTATCATCCTAATTATTATTATCGTGGAACATCGGTCTTACCGTATAATTATATATCCCGTAAGGAATTGCTTGGTGAATGGACGATCAACGGTTCCGAAGGACAACACTGTCTTAAGAAGGGCTAAGTTTTTTTTCTTACGATATTTAGCTACGTGCGAGAACAGAATGACGTTTTTGCTTAGAAATGAGAATCTCTTTCGAGTTTCATTGTTTTCTCAATGCTGTGATAAGGATTTTTGTGATATTTTCCTTTTCAGGAGATGACAGTGTCACAGAAAACTGGTAGAACATCACATTAGAGAAAAAAAGACGACAATAGTCTTGGGTACTTTTCATTCAGGGTATGGATGACTAGCAAAGCATTGACAAAAAATAGATATCGCTTTGATCAACTTTCCATCCTCGATGTGAACGAAGCAGCCATCATATTGGTAGTATCTTAGATATCATCTATATTCTGACTTCGTTCTTCAGCAACGAACCATTCGAATTGCCCATTCTTCTTATACGTCTACTACAAATATTCGTAAACCGTATCCCTAGCTCAATGAGAAATTCGCTCGTGCGCTCGCCCATTCCTTTTTCATACCCTGGAGCACACGTTGTTTTTCCCGGGGTAGAGCATAACAACCGCCCACCCTGCTGCTGGTGTTGTGCGTCGTAGCAGTAGCAATGGAACTTTACCAGCACGCTCGGCTACAATAAGACGGCTCAATGAAAACGTCCTTTACCGGCGGCGGCGGGCGCTGAATGCTTATACGTCTCGTTCCGTTTCGCTATTTGCGAGATATCACCGCCGGCCCGAGGGGGTGACGGGGGATGGGGTAGTGGAAAGGAATGGAAAAGGAAAGGAGGTGGCGGGTGAACGCCCGAGGGGCAAAGGGGGTAGCGCGCAACGGCTGAGCCAATGAAAGCTCGAGCGGCAAGAGGTGAGCTTTTACGGCGTTCTTACCGCCTGAACTGCGGGGGTGGGGGTTGCTCGACATAGTGGTGTGATGCGGGGGAGGTGAAGGCGCTGCCGCTACTCCGTAGAGGCGGACCAAGGAAAAGTGGTGGAAGAAGAGGACCGAGGGGGAAAGGAGAGGCGAGTACGAAGAGAACGACTGCTGTCTTTCTCCCCTATACTTCATTTTCCATCTCTTTCACTCGCCTCACTTCGTACAACGTCGTTCTTATTGTTTCAACCCTACGAGTCGGAGACAGAGATGGACAATGGTTAAGGGAGTGCGACGGGTGGGCTACATCCGGCGCCCACTAGCTCTTTCCATCTTTCGCTCTTTCATCCTTCCATCTTTATCGTTCCTTGTCTTTCCTTCCCCGTGCTTTAAGAGTCCCTCTTACTCTATCTCATGCTTTTTCACCCTCGTTCTCCCTCTCTCTCTCTCTCTTTCCCTCTTACTTCTCTTTCTCTTTCTTTCTATCTTTCTATCTTTCTCTCCCTTGCTCTTCACAACTTTCAACTTGCTCCGTATAGCTTCACCCCGAATTCCCTCCTCACCAACCCAACCCGCACTGTTAGGTTTTCCCTCTTCGTTTCGCTGTATTCCCTCTTTCGCTCAGTTCGCCACATTCCCTACATAGCCCCAAACTCTCGCGTCTCTTTCCACTCTCGGCTGGTGCTGCCTCGGCTGCTCTCTCCGGCTGTGCTTAGAATTTTAATGGACCGGCTTAGAAATTGTTGGCGGAATTAGATTTTAGAACGAGATTAGGCGTTGCCGGAGGCAGGGGTCTTCTCATACCAACTCTTCTCGACCACCCACCAACTACCAGCCTTCCCCTTACGCCCGGCAAAATCTCTTATCCTCTATCCTACAAATATACGAGTCACGAAGGATAAAAGGCCTGTCCTTTTATTCTTCTTCTTCTATCCTTATTTTGCGGCTGAAATTACTGCAGAGTCCGCGAATTTATGCCATTGTTGGAAAGTGCACGTGGCACACAGAAGAGTATCTTTTGGAATTGTGTGTGAATACAGGCTAAGCTTTGCTCACCAAGAGTTGAGCCGTCGTTGGCTCATCTTTGCTTTGGGATTAATCGATTCGTCATATCGGAGGCTTAACCCTGCACAGAATCGTCTTCAACCCTAGTCTCGTCCGGAATTTTCGAAGAAATTTGGATTTGCACAGCAAAGAGGGACCACACAGAGAAAATTATTATATGGGAAAGTGGCATTTCATATAGAACAGATCAAGGATCAACGTTTGGATATTGAATATGTTCTTCTTCTTTCTACCGGAACTAGCAGACGGTTTAGTCAAGCGCTGATCAGATATTTTTTAATCAGCCTCATGATTACGTCCACATTTTTTCACGTCCAATTTCAACCAAGTTTTTTTTATTATTCATGAGGTGGACCATGTTGACATTAATCGGTTTCTCTAACAACACACAACTCGACCACTTTACCCACCTTCGCTCTATCCTACTACCGTCTGGCTCGCTGTCTGGTGTATCTCCACTCTGGCCTTCTGACTGAAGACCTTTAGCGCCTAGAAAGCTTCACCCTCCACCATTCTCTCTCTCTGTACGGTTCATAATATAGCCTTAATGCGGGAGGTTCTAGGTTACCGTTCAGTGAGAGTACAATTACCTTGCTCGGTGAAACAGAATCCTCAGGAAGGGCCAAGGAAGCACGAATTCACGGTGCTCCCCATTCCTAAAGTGTTGGTACACGGACCAAGTGATGATGGCAGCGAGAAACTCTTATATTGGTTTCTATCGCAACCCGAACTGGTTGTTCGACACTGGGTCCTCTTCGCAGAAATGAAATTTCATCGTCGTGCATCGCGGCGACCCGTGTAGCATCATCGAAGGAGGGCGCAAAGTGTGTATTCCGTGCACCCCATCTACCATCGTGAATTCGCCGTCTTCTGGGACGCGCTCTCGCTGAAGGGAATTGAGTTTAGGCATAGAGAGAAAGCAAGCGTGTATCGGGCAAGATGGAACGAGAGAACGTTGACGCGAATGGGGTGGTTGGCTGAGGGAGGATGGAAAATTGTGGAGGTCGGACGAGATGCAGCACAGGTAAGGTAGACCGTGAGAGAGGCCGCTCGAAAGCGCCCCAAGACTGGATGGGCTCGTGTAATACTGTTATTGCCAATAATGGCAGCCACCCCTTTCAAATACATAGACGTTCATGTGCCTCGAGACCCTCTTTCGTTTTCCAAGCATTAAGTAATATAGTGTTCCTGAATTACCTCTATGGACACCAGAATGTAACAGAATTGACTTATTCAGGGGGTAAGAAAATATTCTGCTAAGTAAACTTTGGCTAAAATGAAAGTTGTTTGACGGTTGGACTAAAAACTCTTTTTATTTGTCAATTTCAATCATTACTGAATGATAATTGGGCAATGAAATCGAAGAGTCTTTATTTGCTGCTTGGTAGCAATAAATAATAAGTCCATCCAATGACAATGAAGTCTAGAATGCGGGCTTTGAAGTTTATCGTGAATTTTCTATGCTGCCCTGTAAGTGGTAGAAGTCTCTTGGTGTACATGGCACAAGGTGAAAGCTCCGGGCCCAATCCGCGTGCTCACGTAAATCGAATGAAGTCTCGAATTAAATAGGAAACCCTCCTCTGGTATTCCGTGCACACAACGTAGGGTGGAGTGGCCTCGACAGTAAGAACGAGACGACGACGACGACGACAACGACGCCTGTACCGTGGGAGATGCAGGGAGGTCGGAAAGGGTTAAGGTAACACAGGACAAGAGAAACGCTAGGCGCAAGCAAGCTTCCTTGTATTTAATTACCAACTCTAAGTCTCAAGCAGAGTAAGATCGAAAGAGGGAGAGCAGCGAAAGGTCGGTGCCAACCTTTAGTTGCTTCAAGTCTCTTCTTCCTCTTCTTCTTCTTCTTCTTCTCCTTCTTCTCCTTCTTCTTCTTCTAACCCACTCTTCATCCAGCTTTCTTGTTCTAAACCCACCTGAGGAAACCAGTTCTTCTCCATTTGTAGTAACTCGTTTTATTCATTATTCTGAGACCCATTCTCAGGTCGAGGTTGCATTAGAGTTCTATTGAATATTAAAAGTCTGTCGAAGAAAAATTATCTCTTAACAACGGTGGGGCGTGATATGAAAATTGACAGTTTATAATGAGAGTGTCCAAGCAACGGGATAGTACAGAAAAAAGCGCTCGCACCATTTTACGAAATGTATGATGACGATATGGAAGGTGTTAATTAATTGATTTACATGGAGGATCCCATAAAAAAAATTGTATCAAAGTAACTGAGAGAATCCAATAGAAAATTGGGTTTAGACAAGTTTTTGTCACCTATTGAATAAGGTATGTGCCAAGTTTCGAAGAGACTAGCATATGGAATGATAAAAAAAAAATTAACGAAATATCAAAAATGTTTATTTCATGCTAAGAAAACATCAAAATACGCTTATGTTTTGCTTAGTGAAGTTGCTTAACCTTTACGTGCGTGGATGATCGTCTGTTCGGAAACTATACTGTCACAAAAGTTTGACAGAAGACATTCATCATGAATTATACCAAACCATGCAATGCTCCCGACTCCAGTGGGTATTAACTTTTGGGAATATTAGTAATACCGCCATAATTTTCGAAAGTTCGAAATCTGTAAAAACAAATTGTAAACATTTTTCTATCCTATTAGAAAAATAAATTATCAAGTCAATTACATATTTGCATAAAATTGCTTCACATGTTGTTCGAGGGAAACCCTTTCTTAGCTTCATCTTTGGAGGAAATGCTCATAGCAGAAAAGTATTATGTTTCATTTATTTGAAAAACAAGTGAACCACTTCTATAATACGGATAGCAGTCTCGCTCGAGGATTTGTGGAACTTTGGATTCCCAAATGATTCTGACAGCTACACCGAGAGTTTTCTTCTGCGTTAGCGGACTCAGGGAATGTCGAATACAAATATATATAGTGATATTTAAAAGCGGACACCTTCGGCTCTCCCTTTAGCCAGTACACTATCCAACCCTCGAGATATTTCCCCTTCATCCCTTTTCGCGTCGAGATTTGGGGAAAAGGCGAGCAGCTCTCTTTCCCTCTCTTTCTCTCTCCCACTCTGTCTCTCTTATTTTCTCTGGTATCTCTTTCTTGTCTATATATTGAGCCCGACTCGTCCGTAGGGGTTTGCCGAGAAAAGCTGACGGTGGGAGGGGGTGAGGAGAAGCAGGAGGAGACTCCGCGCAAATATCGCCTTTCATATTCCTTCGAAGGAGCAGAAAATCGTTACGCGGTGCCTTTTGCGCGCGCGCTACGTGAAATACCTACAAGCTTACTTCTATCCTCGTCTCTTTCATGCGACGACGACCCTTCTCGATTCTCTTGGCATGAGGGGGAGGGGTGAGGGTTGAGAAAAGGGGCGAGGGGGTGAATCGTGCCCGCGGCTTCCAGTTTTCGCTCACACGGCTGGAAAGGAAGGTGAGGGAAGGGATAAGGGTGTAAGTAAGTAAAGTCTCTGTCGCTCCGTATAGTTTCGTATATGAGAACGAGGCGATAGGAGTTGCTCGTGTGTCGTAGAGACCCAGGGAATCTTTCTCTCTGTCTCCTTCACCTTCAACCAACCATCTTTCTTCCTTTTCTCTGAGTTTCGCCGTTAGCCTCAAATCCCCCGCTTTCGCTGGGCTTCTAGCAGTCGCGAGTCACCCTCGCCGTCTCTTTCTCCTCCTTTATCCTTTTCCTTTTGTAAGCCACCACCGCGTTACACTCCCAGAAAAGCGCGAAAATTCGGTATTACGATACTACCGGGTTGTACGAAGGTTCAACATCCTTTTTTTTCAGTTTTGGCTATGAACTGATGCGATATGTATAGCCATGATGAGACCAACGTTGCCCTAGTTCTCTTTATTTTTTGCCATTTTTGTTATCATTGAACAAAAAACACCGGATTTCTTGGCTTCAGATGGTTCCTAGGACACTCCTAAATGTTGAAAAAATATGGCGTCATTATTTGGCAATTGCTGAAACATTTCAATACAGAGTTGAAAATTAAATTGTCATCGAGTAAAACTCTTTTCAACATGATTTTCTCATTTTTTCCCGATGATCCCCTAATCAAAAATTGTAT
The DNA here is from genome assembly GCA_013761285.1 of Campoletis sonorensis. NCBI lineage: Eukaryota > Metazoa > Arthropoda > Insecta > Hymenoptera > Ichneumonidae > Campoletis > Campoletis sonorensis. The sequence goes on from JACEOJ010000124.1 coordinate 291,745, forward strand.
TTTCATTTTTTTTCTCCTACAAACTCTGGACTGTGCATTTTCAGTTGTCCAGTGGATACTGAGCGTACTCTGATTCTGCAGACGAGATCCTCAGCATCATGTTCGCGAAAGGGATGACTGGAGACGTTGGGGGGCTGAGGGAACTTTTGCTATACATGCGTTGGGACATACAAGACACACATACACTCATACACACAGAATATATATATAAATATACACATATACATACCCGTGCATATTTAGAAGAGCTTAGCAACCCTAAAAGCAGCTCTTTCTCTTTCGTGAAACCTCCCCTTTGTGGGCGATAAGCGCGCGAGCAAAGATGGCGGAAAAGCAAACAACTCGGACGGCAAGAACTGTGGGGAGGGTGGTTTTCTTCGTAAGGGAAAATTTGCCTCGACAGATTTACTTGGCGATCTACTAACGTGGTGAACGAGAAAAACTCCAGCGTTTTATGAAAGTCTTCGAAAAAAAATGCTGCTTAAGTTCTTAGTTTATTTATTTTTCCACATAAACACCATCTTCCGGGTTGAAATTATAATTGATACGTGTCAGAGGCGTTGGGTTGAAGCCACTGGATGATTATTACCGATAAGCCTGTACACCCTTGGATCCCTCGGATAAGGGCGGCTGAGGAGAAACGTTTGAATGCTGCGAAGAGATTGAAAGTTGAGGAGGAAAAGCTAAGTTGTACGACGGCTGAAAAGGGTGACTCACGAAAGGGGGGGGGGGGAGGGGGCGAGCTGAGGGCACATGTATATGTAACACTGTGGAAGGAAATTTCTAGAAACTTCAGGCTTAGCAATTAACGTCAGAAATTAACGACGCCCGGCTGCTGCTTGAAACCCACTCTTGCCTCCTGCCCTCCCATACTCTAGAGGCTGTGAGGCCTCCTCTTCCGCGCGGCCCAGGAGAAATTAGTCCCGGAAATTCTCGTAAAATTCCGGGTACGACGACTCGCACTGTCTCGCAGAAGCTACAAACTAACCTCTCCCGAATCTCCAACTATACCTTCCTCTTTCCTCCCTCAACACACACCCAAAATCGACCACCTCAACGCCTCATTGGCCCCCTGGCGAACGCTCACTCTTGCCGGAAATTTTCATTAAACTCAACATTAACGAGGCGATCAATCACCGCGATGGCAACCAAACTGCGTCGCCTACTTCGATTAATGCAATGCACTTTTCATCCAAAATAGTTGGAAATTACGAAAAGCTTTTTCACTCGTCAAATAACGATTTCTTCAGGAAAAAATATTTTCACAAGGGTATAAAAGCTGGAGACTACATCAGACGTGAGAATTTTTCTACTGAAGCTTGTCATTTCTTGACGACATTTCATGATAAACATTTCCCACCCATATCTATTATCTATCTGTCACTCATCATGAAATGTTGCATAGCAATGAGTGCGCGGTCGCTCTGTGGCTTCAGCGATCACCAAAATTGAGTAGCCTCAGGCGAGGTAAATACTTGATCGGGTGACCGCTTAGCCATGTACTGGCTCGCGTATCAATCGCTACGGCAGCAAAAGTTTTTCTGTAGCTAACCAACTGATATTCATTGAAATGTAATCACTTGTATCGGCCTGATTTTCCAGTTTTCCTCAGCCAACATATACAAATGCAGAACAGATGTGCATTCAAAAATAATTACGGCGCGTCACACTTTCAGAGGTCTTACGAGAACAGAAGTGGAAAAACAGTGAAGGGAAGGGTTAGTGAAAACCAGCAAGTTAGCAGAAAAAATGAAAAAAAAAAGAAACTGGGCGTTGAATTCACGGAACATGATTTTTAATATCATTTTTGTGAATGATCATAAAATTTCGACACTAAATGGTGAATTTTGATAAGCGATAGCTCATTATTATTATGGACCGTTGAACATTACGAAGAATAGGGGTGTAATATCATCGTAGATGGTGCTCAACATTTCTGAATAACTCCACCTCTAGCCCTCTTCCTTTCTAAACCAGTGGATAGTCCTTTTCCCGGATAGAGTCCCGCGCGGCGAATTTATCAGTCGCGCGCGAACGACATATCCGTTTTCCCAAGTAATCTCGCGTAGCTTCAGGCGATTCTCAAACAATTCTGTACGTCTGTGAGTGGAATGGGTCGATGGTTTGAGAGACTGTACGATGGAGCTGTGGGGCGAGGAGAAATGGATCGGGCAAAGGACGCACCAAGGTGTTGTAGAGGAAGGCGTCAGGCAAGGTTGGTAAAATCCTGGAAGCCACAGAGTCTTGCTGCAAAGCGAATTCTACCATCAACCTTAGTACAAGACAATGAGGGTAATGAGGTTCAGTAATAAAACCTTTGCGAATTTTTTAACTCAACAATTCTGTTTTTGATGAACATAACAAAATACATATCACTTTTCTACATTGAAACACATTGTTCACCTTTGTTAAACTATTGAATTGAACATCAATTGTAACCAATTTTTTGCCCCAAATGTACTCTATGAAAAGGAATAAATAAACATTGTTTTCTATGATAATTATATTCCGTCCTTATATGGAAATCTTTGTAATCACACTGATTTTTTTCTGATTAAAATGAAAACTTTGAATATTCAATAAAGATTTCATCCGATGTGGTTTGTATTTGTGTATTTTTTTGTTTCAGGATGATCAAAGCTTGGCCATTCAAGAAGTAAGAACCGATCCATAAATAAATATAAGTATCGATTACTCGCGGTGATAAGGAATAAGAGTCCCATTGTCCACTGACTTGCATTCGACTAATCCCCTCCCTTCTCAATGTCTTTCTCGTTTAGGAGGCGGTATATTGGGGAAGAAGCAGGAATGGCTGAGGGTGAGAGAAAACGCAGGGTGTAGTAGAAACAGACAATACACCTCCACCGTTGGGTGGCTTATCTAAGAGTCCGTGGCGGTAGCCCCGGGGGTACAGTAATAACCGGTAGGGGTATAGCGGGAACGATACGCGAAGCGCCGGTCTCCGGGCATGGGCTAAGAAATGATAACGGCACTCTCACTGCTTGCAAGCCAAACCACCACCCATTTTCGAGTTATATTGCCTCAGGCTCGTACTCTCTTGTCCTCCTCCACGTTCGAAAGAGAAACGTGCGATATAAACCCATCCTCTCTCATTCCCTTTAAAACACCCGTAGACTCTCGACATTGGAAGAGGCGTATCTCCAATCGTTTTGCATATTTCTTCCTTTTGTAATCGCCTCTTCGAGTCTCAACAGTTGTCATAGAACTTGGCTGCTTTTGGAAATGGTCTTACTACCCTCTCACCATTTCTTTGTCCTTCTTAAATACAACCACACACTCTAATGTATATACATAAACAAACATTCTACACAGATTTTCGATATGACATTTGTTGTTCTTTGATCCGATTCCTTCAACTTCTACGAATTTCAATGACACCTCTTCCCAAGTTCCATGCAAGGACCATCGATGTTCTATCGTTCGATGAAGCTTTCCTTACGGTTTACCAACAATCCTACACGCTACACGAATCTCCCTTTAGTGCCAAAACATCGTGACTTTAGAACACTTATCGAGAAACACACCGTACTCTTGTGACTCGTGAGATTTCTCGATATTCCTGATTGATACTAACGTAAGAAAGTTTACTTCGAAATTTACTAGGTTTCGGTTTTCAAACCTTAGCCTGAGGATGTCGAAAACTGAAGAACAATATTTTCATACATTTTCGCTTTTCTGTATGACTTTGTTTTTCATTTGCAGGTTTTACAATTAAATCGTTCCTTTATGATTTTCTTATTCCCTTTGAAAATGTTGTGATTCTCCAGCAGGATAAATAAAGAAAGAAAATGAATGAAATATGCAAAGAAAAGTACGGAGGATGCAGAGGAGCGAAAAAAGACGAGAGAAACTCTCGCCTCGTCGTTTTGCATTTTAAACGCGAGAGCTAATTTATGTGGGAGTCCCAACGGATTTTGTATGTATGTATGTGTACAACTTGCCTCAACCCTTGGACTACGCGGTGCGGCCAACCCTCTGGTACGTCGTTGAGGCGCGCACGACCTCCTCGTTTCACACCCTCTTGGTCGACTTGGTCGAGCGTTTTATTTTCACTTAACCCACGGCGTAAAGATTCTCAACGAGGGCGACTCACCTGGCACCAGTTTGCTTCGCTGAATTCCGCTTAGGCAAACACAGATACCCACATACAAGTTAAATACAGCCACGCTAACTGGCAATTCCTGTTTTTAATTTAATCAGGATTTTTGTTTTTCTGCCAAGTACCAATTAGTTTAGTCAGTTAAACTTACCACAGAGAATAATAAATTCTACTGCGTGACCTTGTTCCTTTGATTCAGGAGAAAATGTTATTACGGATCAACAGTAAATGAATCATACGTCCAAAAATCAAATTCTCGTAGAAATTATCCGTGGTTTCAATCGCAAAATAATAATAAATCTCATTGAATCGAGAGGATGATACTCCAAAGAATTTCTGACACAAAAAATAAATGAGTGAACCAACGATTTCTATGTCAAGCGATCATCCTGTGAAATAAAAATAAAAAACATGTCCCAATTGTGCCGCGTAATCCAGGAGAGTAATTTGAGATGGCATGCGAAACTCATCCCGGAGTTATTTTTCCCTCGGGGCTATCATTTTCATCAAAGTAATTCCAGCTCACAATGGCCCATAGACGGGAGCGTGTTTTCATGATGTGGTGAAATAAGAAAATTACCGGTCGGACGTTGAAAAATCCGTGGCGCGTTTGGGTAGTTGAACCTCGTTTTCATGGAAAAGAGTATAAGGAGAGCAATGAGAGCGCGTGTGTGGAAATTAAAATGAGATTCACTGAGGGATTGAAAGAGGAAGGAATGGGTAGAGCGTGGGCCATGGGAAACGGTATATTTAGCGGCAAAAAGCCTCTAATTTCCAACAAGGGTGTAAAAAGGAGGATACAAGGATGGGATGGGTGATACGGAGAATGGAAAAGGAGTAAACGAGAGCATAGAGAGTGAACGCGGCCGCTTGTTGGGTTCATAAAACACCGCTTAGCTTTTTTAGCCCCAAACCAACCCCCTTGAATTCTCAACGGCTCGGTTTAACCCCGTTAAGCTGTTTCGCGTCTTTTCCATCTCTTTTTTCGTCCTTCCATTCGTGTGCCACGAAAAAACCTCTCAGAGTTGTTTTTGCCTCTCGACTCAACTGGGGTCTGTTTTTACGTTATTTCTTTTTAGAGCTATCTTACTCGAACAGTGCCACGAGTGAGAAAAGAAACCAAAAGGTTGTGCAATTCTAGCTACGTATAGGGCATCGCGTCCACTTCCTTTCTCCCCTCCTCGGCCCAACACCTCGGCTGACACGCGTCGCAACCCTCTTTTGTTTAATTGAAACTTTTGTTTTGCCTCTTCTCGTCGTCGTCGTATCCTTCAAACCGTTTCTCTCGACCAACGTCGTGCTATTAACACCGCTTTATACAGAAGAGAAACATGCCCTTGGTCCCCTTCCCCTCCTGCTCCTCGCATTAAGGACTTTATTAGCTTTCCCTTTTATCCACCTGTCAAACAAAACCTCATATTGAGAATTAGCCACGAATATATTTATGTTTTTCTGCAGTGTCGATTCAGCTGTTTTCAAGATGCTCTGCGGCGTTGAATTTTAAAAGTTTGTGAGGCTTTCTTTCTTATACTGATGCTTCGAAGACATCGAACAGATTCAGACGGAGTGGAACGTTGATTTGCGCAATCGTTTGAAATTTTAGTGAATCGAAAACTGAGTTCAAAGCTTCAGAAAATCTTACAATCTATAATAGGAATTTACTTTGTGGACCGTTTTGTCGAGTTATAGGGAAATGGCTTCCCCATGTTTGACCTTGGCCAAGATCGAACAGTTTTTATGAAGAAAGTAGTGGTCACCCAAAACATCTGACGCAATTCCTCGATGTTCCTGTCGGTTGTTTAAATGTAACGTGTGAAGGTGTGATGGAACGTTGATGTCGCTGTAATTACATCTGAATTAGTCCAAAGTTCCGTAGACAGTCTTCAGCATTGGATGAAAGGTGGTCACGAAACCCTCTGCTACTCCAAACTCGTTCAGTAATCCAGCGTGCATTAAAAGTTAGCTGCGAGTGGGTGGTTTCGTCCGAGATGACAAGAGCAGATGGAGTGAAGCAGCAATGGACACGAAGGCCTCTCACTTTCTCCCTCTCCCTCTCTCCTCTTTCTCTATCTTTCTCTTTGTCTCCCTCTCTCGATGCATTACTCTAAGGCATCGTTACGGCAACATTAGATTTCTAGGTTTCTCAGGGTCAGAGATGGCCGCGGTTGGTCAGAAGGGCTGAAGAACTATCTCGAGTTAGGGCCACGACATCAGATCTCTGCTAAAGCCGGAAACAACGTTATACCTCGAACAAGCTGGTGGTCAGTGAGTTTCCGGCGTAAACGCGTAGGCTATTTACGTCATGACCTTTCCATCTTCTCTTCCTCCCGTCAAAGACTACATTCATATGCATCACGGAGCCTTTATTTATCAAGCCAATATTCAGTTCTTCGTTGCTCAACGTTCATATTCAAAAATACTCTTCGTGGCAAAGGAATCAGAGCATAGCAAGGGTGATTTTCAAGAAAATACAAAACCTGAGTAGGCAAACCATCGAGGAAGAGTCAACCATCTTTCTCTCCAAGCAGCTGTCAAATGGTACAGACAGGTTGATTTTTCGAAAAAATTGTTAGGAAGTCTTGGTTGAACTGCGATCGAATAACGTCTGCTTTGAATAATGAGGAGAGTGATGAACATGCTCTCTTTGCATCTGCCATCCTCGTCATCTTAGTTATAAGAGGAGAAGACGAGGGAGAAATGAGGTTTCTCACAACACCCCGGTCGCCATCATGCTTCTACTTATAATTATTAATGCTCACGCGGCTATGCTGATACTTTGGTTGGGGTGGAGCGAGGGTGGTTGGGTTGGAAGGGGGAACATGGGATCTCACAAACTTTATATCAACTCGAAACTCGTCTTACTCATTCTCATCCCCTTCTGACCCAGCTTGTCGCGCCGCTTCACTGAGTCGAGCCAGCGTCACCCCCTTTTTCTCTCTTTCTCGATTGTGGTGCCCCATTTACCTCCTCTCCCCCTGCTTACCCCCGGATGGGACCTTCTCGCGGAACCGCGGCCAGGAACCTCTGTAAAACCGGGTCCAAGCTGCACCAGCTACCGAAACGAGTTCTCCAGCTACCCGCAATTTACCCTCCTTTTCCACCCGAATCCGCGAGCTGGAACCCCCACAAGCCCCATCCCCCAGTATGCTCTTGCTTCCAAAAGCTCTACGACTCTCACCAACCACGCGGCAGGAGGAAATTGTTGGAGTTTTCAAAGTCTGACGTGCAGGATATTATGAACAGCGGAGGAAGAGAGCGAAGAGGGCGGGGTGCGGAGGGGGTCGTGGAGGAAGAAGCGCGGAGGTTGTTCCTGGTAGGGGGTTAGAAAAGCGCTGGGTCGAGGCTCCAACTGAGGAGGGTAGCTTCGCTTGGAATGAGCTTGCAAGGCGCTAGGAAAAGGAGCTTGGGAAGGGGCACTTCCGTGTGGAGGATGAGTCGGGAGCGGAGGGGGGCGGGTTGAGAAACGACGGCGTCGGCTTCGGTAACCCAGGCGAAGGAAATATTCACGTATGTGTGTACTTATTTCTGTATGTGTATGGGGCATATAACTAAACTCGCACGAAAACTACCAACCTCCGTTCACTCTTCTATGCTGCCTTCCCTGCTTTCTGCTTCTATATTGCCGAAAACCACCCCTTATTCCCTCCCAATGCCCATACACCAGCCATTCGTCTAGCTTAAACTATATTTTGCAAATAAGCAAAATATCTCCGAGGAACGAGTGCAAGCCAAAACTTAAGGGAACCATGAACTTAATTCTGAATGACAAAAAAAAAGGATGCTGCTAAAGAAAATAACTTCCAGATCGAGTATAACTTCCTTACTCTTATGTCATAAAAG
>JACEOJ010000124.1:299714-372755 GCA_013761285.1 Campoletis sonorensis
TTATAATTATTAATGCTCACGCGGCTATGCTGATACTTTGGTTGGGGTGGAGCGAGGGTGGTTGGGTTGGAAGGGGGAACATGGGATCTCACAAACTTTATATCAACTCGAAACTCGTCTTACTCATTCTCATCCCCTTCTGACCCAGCTTGTCGCGCCGCTTCACTGAGTCGAGCCAGCGTCACCCCCTTTTTCTCTCTTTCTCGATTGTGGTGCCCCATTTACCTCCTCTCCCCCTGCTTACCCCCGGATGGGACCTTCTCGCGGAACCGCGGCCAGGAACCTCTGTAAAACCGGGTCCAAGCTGCACCAGCTACCGAAACGAGTTCTCCAGCTACCCGCAATTTACCCTCCTTTTCCACCCGAATCCGCGAGCTGGAACCCCCACAAGCCCCATCCCCCAGTATGCTCTTGCTTCCAAAAGCTCTACGACTCTCACCAACCACGCGGCAGGAGGAAATTGTTGGAGTTTTCAAAGTCTGACGTGCAGGATATTATGAACAGCGGAGGAAGAGAGCGAAGAGGGCGGGGTGCGGAGGGGGTCGTGGAGGAAGAAGCGCGGAGGTTGTTCCTGGTAGGGGGTTAGAAAAGCGCTGGGTCGAGGCTCCAACTGAGGAGGGTAGCTTCGCTTGGAATGAGCTTGCAAGGCGCTAGGAAAAGGAGCTTGGGAAGGGGCACTTCCGTGTGGAGGATGAGTCGGGAGCGGAGGGGGGCGGGTTGAGAAACGACGGCGTCGGCTTCGGTAACCCAGGCGAAGGAAATATTCACGTATGTGTGTACTTATTTCTGTATGTGTATGGGGCATATAACTAAACTCGCACGAAAACTACCAACCTCCGTTCACTCTTCTATGCTGCCTTCCCTGCTTTCTGCTTCTATATTGCCGAAAACCACCCCTTATTCCCTCCCAATGCCCATACACCAGCCATTCGTCTAGCTTAAACTATATTTTGCAAATAAGCAAAATATCTCCGAGGAACGAGTGCAAGCCAAAACTTAAGGGAACCATGAACTTAATTCTGAATGACAAAAAAAAAGGATGCTGCTAAAGAAAATAACTTCCAGATCGAGTATAACTTCCTTACTCTTATGTCATAAAAGAGGATGCAGTGGAGAGCATGAACTAGCAGCTTAACAATGGTCTGGTAACATGTACACGTGTTCAATCGCGACCAATATAGAAATTTTTGAAGAAACTGCCATTTTTCGTGAATCAAGATGTTCTTGGGTCAGAAAGTAAATGATGCTGAGTTATTCCATCCAGACTGGCTTACTACGAAGGACAGTACAACCTCGACTCATATCCAGGTTCGTTCAGGTGCATATGCCAAGGTATATGTATATTTCTGTATATATAGTATATATAAATATTTCGCTACATGATAAAGTATGTACTACGTAGTGTGTGGACTGGAGAGAGGGTAGAAGTATAAGCTTTCCTCTCGCAAATGAGGTAATATATATACAAAAGCTAATACGACCAAAAGTTGGCAACTTGGATGAGTCTCGCTTCTCACATAGATGAGACGAACTCATAAACGCGCAAATACACGCACACACACACAGCTACACAAAGTCAACCTTTCCAGAGACCGAGGTCCCTGGTGAGGAGAACGAATACTCTCTAACATACCCCCTTGGCCCACCGCCCTTTCGACCCACGGAACGCCATATCTAAATATTTAAAAGGATCTCCGTCGTACTTTCGCTATGTACGCCTAAAACTCTTCTTTACCGGATCCTGGGACATCGAGCTTGTGGAATTCCTTAAGATCGAAAACAAATCCTACTGAATCCTTCTGCTATGGAATCGATTAATATCCAGCTATTTGGTAGGCTAAGGAACATAATTATTATGGTAATCCTCGAAGTTGAGCTATCAACTATTTTTCTACATTCTGATCGCGAACCAAATGAAAATTCATCGATGTTTAGCTCTTTTGTTCAAATTTTAACAACAGATTCTCGTTAACGTGGATTTGTTCTCGGCATAGAAATATTTCTATAATAAATCAATGTTTATAGATAAAAGTATAGATGACGAGAGAGCCTTGTCCGAGAAGAAGAGAGAAAGAGCACGTTCACGGAGCAAGTCGTATTTTATCGGAAACGTTAACAGCTTCGTAAATCAGGATCTCGAAGGCTCGCAACCCATCTACATTTCGATTTAATGGCATGGGGGATGATGTATGATCGGGTAGGTTTCAGAGCCTTCTACTATTGGCCCAAATATGTTAGAAGGGATTTGTGGCTATCCATTTGCACTTTTCTGACGAAGCGACCTTATGTTTTTCCATTCATCAAATGGATGGAGTCAGCTATAGTTATCATCATATTGGCCTGCCTGGATGTGAGCAATGCAATGTTCCTTATAAAAAAATGAATGATCCTGCAATGGTCGCGGTCTGCGACTAGGATTTCATTCGTGCGGATAAAATTGATATTTGTGAAAGGAATTAATTTCTTCAATATAAGTTCAAAATTAAAAGATTTATTGATCAAGGAACACCTAAGATGTTGAGCCCGTGTTTGATCATGCAATCAAAAACTTGGAACAACAAAATCGCGAATTCAGCGAATCAGCAATGTATTTTTCAACAATCAAGCAAATGGCGTTGAAGGCTTTCTCGTTGAATTAGACAAACACGAAGAAAGGGTTTGACGAGACGCAGCGGTTCCGAGATCCCCGTGGTCTCAACGATGAAACTGAGAATCTTCTCTGGCGAACAGAAAACGAGACTGTTCTGCAGCATACCGCGCAAACTGAGAATATAATCTAGAATGTTTGATCAGAGCTGGTACCGACTGCAAGTTAGAACAAACTCCTTGTGTACTTTCCAGAAACGTCGTATTCATTGCCCGTTATTCCTATAATTTTGTAGAGCTTATATTCTACCTTTGGTTGTTGTCCCGCAACGATACTTTCATTTTTACATCAACGAGGGAGTGTGTAGGGAAATCCACGAAGAAAATCTTCCATGGGACGATAAAATTCATGTCTCAAAAGCTTCACAAAGAATTTTAACTGGAAATACTTTTTTTTTCTTCGATATTTCTATACATCAAATATGACTATTTTTAATACATGATGGAGATTTTTGCTCTCGATAAAAAAATATGTAAGCGGTATTGGAAGTGTGGTAAACACTTTTTACATAACAGTTTTGTTTATTTGTTTATTTGTTAAACCGTCAAGAGCCATAGCGTCACGAAAGAGAAGTGACGTTTTTTTTTTTTGGACTGAACAAAGGCATGGAATTTTTTAGAAGTCGACCTCAAAGCTGATGGCTAAAAGGTTTTTTGTCACTTTCATGTCGAGAGACTGCCGCTTCATATTCTTCTTGTTGGTATTGCGGAGCTCTTTGGAAACTGATGCGTACCAGCAACGGAGCGTTCTTTTTGGGTGGGGCCCACATGTATGAAGGGAGATGTATGTGTGTGTATAGAAGTGTAAGTATGCCCTACGCCAGAGCAGTGTTATCTCAAGCCCAAGAAGGTGCTCGAGGGGTTGTTGGAGGCGGTTGGGGCTCATGAATATTCATTTCTTGCTGGTTTCTTACGGGCCGCCGGGCCAACGGTTTTAAAGGGGGTGAGTTTCGGAGAACGCGTCGTCGTCGTCGTCGTCGTCGTCGTCGGCTGCTGCAGGGAAACACGAGACGCAGGATGAGGCAGCAAAGAGAAGAGAAGCGAAGCGAGAAGCGAGGGTGAGTTAGAAATGAAAGGGGGTTGGAGCGGCTTTCTCGTAGGTACTTTTAAGCAATGCCAAAGAGTGGGGGATCCGGATCAATGCCGAGACCACGCCCTCTACGTCTTACGTACGACTCTAGCTGCAGCCTTTCCTTTGCTTTTCCACCTCTTCTTCATCTCCGATCCTCTCGCCAAACCACCCCCATCCTCTTCTTTCTTCCTTCCAATCCTTCTCATCATTTCTCATGCCTATCTTCTATAGAGAAACTCTCAGCTACCCTTACTACATAAGCAAAAGATATTATAAAAAGATGTCATAAAAAAACGTCATGATTTCTTTTCGTTATTAAAAAAAATGACTTTCAAGCATCGTAAAAGGCGAACAAGCATCCACAGAATCCAATCGATGCAGAGAAACGTTACATTCGTAACTTTTTAACGATAATACCATTTTTTTTCAACCACTCGTCGATACAATTAAAAACAAAAGCACTTTCGATATAAATAAATATTCTCATCAGTCCATACAAATTTGAACAACACAATTTCGATGCTAACACGCTCTGCTTTCCATCCGGACGATCATTCAGCGTGGGTTACAAAAACAAATAACTTGCCAGAGAAGTCTAATTATCGTCATATACAGCATATTCTCGACGAAAATAGGACTGGCTCCTTCTTCAAGGTATTTCCTTAATGATGGAAATCTGCAGGTGTATGCCCACGGCAACTGTACTCCAGATAGTTTAACAGTCTTGTTATGAGACATAGAAGACTGAGCAAACGAGCAAGCTACCAAAAGAAGAAAAGGAGGTAACGGTAGCAACCTTGGATAACAGTTCCTCACCAATGCAAACTCCATTCACCATTCAACCAAGAAGGTCTATAGAAGCAAAAATATAGAAGCAAGGGCAAGAAACGCCATGTTGAACCAAAACCAGCATTTCTACTTGGCAACATCTTATTCCGATAGAGCTATATTTCTCATGTCATCTCATCTCATCTAGACTCAACTCAAGTCATCGTCATGTCTAACTCACCCACGTCCTCCGGTCATATATTTTTCTCTCTCTCTCTCTCTCTCTCTCTTTCTTCACCTCTTTCTATCTCTCGTCTTTCCCCTCAAAACTCTCTTTGCCAACGTTGTTATATCAAGAGGCATAAATGCAGCGATGGCACTACTATATTTTGCTAACAGATATATACATATACACATTTCAAACTGTTGAGATGAAAACGCTTCAGGCTGTTCTTTCCTTCATTGAGACGAACCAAACCATCACTAATCATCGTTTTACGTATATACACCTTCATGAGTCTTTGCAATTGGCAAGACTATGAAGATAATAAAAACTAATAATATTAATTACTACCATTTTGTAATCCTCGTATTCGTATTATTTTTATCATTTCATAGAAAAGCTTAGTGAAACCTACGGATGACATAAGTTTCATTTAATTAGATATAAACCCAATATACACGATCGTATTATATATTCATGTGAAATCGTATTTACAATATTAAAGAAATCGATTTAAGGCTTTCTCCAGTGCAAAAAGTGCTAGTAAAGATTTATACAATCGGAAAAACGGACAATTGATGACTTTTAATGGCCCGGAGGTTGCACATGTGGATTTTGTAAAAGTTTTTTCAAATGTATATTTCCGTTAGTTGTTACTGTAAATAAAATATTTATGTAATCGAAATGTTAATAAAGAAAAATTACTAAAAAATGAAGTGAATTATTCGTTCAGATTTGAAACAAAATCTCAAATCGAAAATACCTGAAAATTTCCCTTGAAAGTCAATCCCATTGTTTGATATTGTGAAGTCATCGACATGCCAAAAAAGTCATACGGCTCTCAGTCAGACCTTGTCAACGAGTGGGTTCATTGTAATATTTCTACCGATTCAAGCCAAAAGACTGAACACAAGCAAAGCAAAGCAACGTATCAGGGAAAAGGGGCTAAGAAGGAGAAGACATTGGCTCGAATGGTTTGTCCGAAGGTCCAGCAAATACTTGAACGAAACCTCGAAACGTTTAACTCGCATTCGTAAACTGTAAAACGTCGCCGAACTCCCAAGACGTATAATGAAATCGTAGGGAAAACGATGGCTCCTTTGACTACGCGATTTAGAACTTAATGACCGTGAACCATTAGCGAAATGTGTTCTCACACACTACGTATCTTTCGAAAGCCCTCGTAGCTCCTTTGAACTAAGAAATTCAGACAACGATCAATTCACTCTTACGGTATTTGAACCTTGAGATTTGGAACCTTCGCCATGTTTTGTACCTAATTCGCATCTCTCGACAATTATAAGGAGAAAAGGTTTGAAAAAATGAAAGTCACGGTTATTTGAAAATTTAAAAAAGTTGTCCTATAACGCAAGTGATTACCACGAATTCCGAAAATACAGGATTCAAAAATAAAGAAAGAAATTGGAATATAGAAAAAAAAGTCGGTGAAACGCGGAAATGTCAAGGGAATGTTGTCGAGGTGTCTGATTTGTTGAAATAAAAAAAAAATTAACCAAATTAAAATATTTTTGCCGGCTGTTTGAGTTGTAGAGGTCGCCACAGTGCAGCTGTAGTCAGTTCTATTGAGATATAGCTACGACACGAATTCTGTAGACTGAGAGCGACGCTAGCGACACGTTGGTGGTGTCAAAAAGCCAAACTATGCAGAAATCAGACGATCGCTTGTTTACCGATAAATGGAAATAAGCTGTGTAGATAATAAAGGATGGTATAGAATATTCTACATTTTGAAGGGTTGCTTCGTGAGGTAATCGTGTGTCATGTGTCGAGCAATGGTATTAATTGTACTGTGAATCCTCCGATAAAGACGATTTTAAAATTCAATGGGTTCTGAAATCTTGGAAAGGTGTTGTAATGGATTAAAAACCAATAAAACGTTTTATAATTCATTCAACACAATCATATTTCTTATTGCGAAAGACTGGAAAAAAAAACAAAAAAAACACCGGATATCTGAGCCACCGGAATTATTGACCAGCCGTCGATCAACTTATACACGCCAACAAGTTTTTTTTTTTTTTGATTACTCACGTATACATATGATCTTTCGAATATTCGTCAGTGGAGTTATTTCAATAACCAAGCAGTCTCACGATATTGACTTTTAATTTCCGGAGCGTAGGTCCACTCGAAAAAGGAAGGGAGTTAGTTTTGCTGAGTGGAAGGTGAGCGGAAGACAAGCAGGGGTAGTATAGGATAGACGGTCATAGGTGGTGAGAATGAGTTAGGAAGGAGGAAGACGGTATAACGGTTTCTAGAAACGTAATTAATATTTATCCTACTCTTTGATAGGGGTATAAGCAGGAGGGATGGTTAGAGAGCCAAGACCTCTAACACCAGTAACAGAGCTTTCCGAAAGCAGGAAACCTAACTCATACCTGACTCAAGGCGCGTTTCTCGTTTTCCTCCGCCACTCACTTCTCCTTTATTCGATCTTCCTCACTCCCTGTCGCTCTTCCTCTTTCCGTTCGTCGCTCTTTTGAGTTAGTGGGGGTGAACCAACCCTCTAAAATCCCAGCTTGCTCCTTGTAAAATCTAATATCTGAGGAAGCTCGTGGAGTAGTATGTGGCCGTTGCCTGGAGTTTCCACCTTCGTGTGCCATCCCTCCAAAACGCCTCCACCCCTCCCGGCAAGCATTACTCTACCCTCTTCTTTCACCCGTTTCTCTCAGGCGTTCCCAGCTTGTCCTAGCTCCAAAATATTGGGGGTGGGTTTCCGTATACCGAAGCAGCAGTCGCCGGGATAACAGGCTGCAAGACGTAGCCTGAAAAGAGAGATAAAGAAAAGTGCTTGAGGGGCTGCAAGAGAGGATGCGAGAAGGAGAGAGAAAGCAACACCAGCGTTGGCGGAGAGAACATTTCTTAGGGGAAAGCCCGGAGCTGTACGATACACTCTTTCATTTTTGACATCAGTGAAACCGATCTTGATTTCTGAGAATATTAACGGTAAAGACAAAGTGTAAGAAAGGATGAACATGATTGGAGTGTGGAAGTTCGTATAGACTGCGAATGGGATTTTATGTTATCGGTAGATAAAAACTGGTAAAAGGAATCTATGGATAACATTAGACGTGATTCAATCACCATAGAACACCATAGATTTTTATGGCTGTACCAAAAGAAGAAAAAAACTCCAAGAATGCTTAAAAATCAATACAAAAATTAATTATATTTTTATTCAAATGCTTCGTCTGTCTCGTTCATCAGACCAGTAACTGCACAGTCACTAGCCACCAAACATTCTTTGGTTCCTTAATAGCTCACAGTAAAGAGTAGTCGCGATTGGCCAACAACTGAAAGTTCCAGGCGTTTGTTGAAGTGCCAATAACTCTACCGACGATGGTAGTAGAAGAAGTGGGGTCGTGACGCGGGAAGGTCATCAAGAGAGGGAAATAGAATGAAGTAGGTTCGGCGGGTAGTTTGTACTATAAAGAGAAAGAGAGAGAGAGGTGGAATTTGGTATTTTCCCGGGGTTGTCGAGGGGCGGCGTCAAGACGCTTCTCGTCGCTCCGCCAATCGGAGTTTCCATAGGGTTCAGCCCCGAGCCTCACGATTCGTCCTCGTTTGCTTATAGCGCGGGGTTCGCTTCTCCGTTTTCTTAGAATATACCAGGCCGCGGACGCCTGGTAAAAATGACAGTGGGGCTGAAAGAGGGTGAGTCAGAATTTGCGGAAGGGGATGTTCTACGTGAGTTTGCGGCCATTGGCCCGAGTACTTCTAGGGGCGGAAAAAGGGGGGCCCCCCTTTTCTTCATTCCTATATATTCACCTCGGTGGAAAACACGATGGAAAAGCGAGAACTATTACACAACCTAAACTAAACTCGATTCAGAAACTCCCTGCCACTGCTTCGCTCGGTGAATTTCAACTTTACTTTTACTTTTTTCATAGCCCCCTTTTAAGGGAACACCAATGGCGTACATTAATGGATACGACCACCTCAAGTTACTTAGGAACTAAAACATCGAGATACCCATACAAACAAACGCCGCCAACCTTATTACACCTATTTCTAGTGCCATTTCAAAGATCGATAAGTTAGGTCTCCGCTCACTCACAGACAAGACGTGGTGTTTCAATGAAGAATGCGTAACTTTCAAACGCCACGATATGAATCATCAAACTTATTCGCCTCTCGTAATGATTGACGGGGTCTGACTCTGATAAACGATCACGAGTCACATATTTGATTATCATCTCATACCAGCTTGTCAGTATTTGAACTGTGATATTCATTCTCCATACAACTCAGCCATTTTTAGACTTCCTTATTTATTCAAAGATTGGAGTTATATTTCGAGGCCAGTCATATTCTAAATTTCGTAATTTTCACTTCTCGTTTATTATATAAATTATTGCCCTATAAAGAGAAGAATCATTTTCCATTTAAATGTATATCGATTATTTCAATGATTAATATCTTTTTAAAGGGATATTTGTGGGTGCAAGAATATTTAATAATTATGTCCAATGAAATTAAGCGACATATATATTCAATGATATTCAGAAGTTTCAAATACACTAAATATTTAGTCTACTGAAATTTTTCTATTTTCTCTACGTATTAAAAATACGCTTCTCAAGATAAAATTGATTTTTTATTATTATAAAAATTAGAATAGTTAAGTTCGCCAACTCGAATTTCGACGTCAATTTCTTCTAATTTTATTTGTTTACCCTTGAATAATTGAGTAAGTATCGAATATTCCATCGTGAATAGACTCTTATTTTTCAATGTGATTTTCTTATTTTAGTGCCCTTGGAAACAGTTTTCCCGTTAGACTAGGTATAAGTTAGTTGAAAATTAGAATTTTTATAACTCTTAAATGGTTCAGTGTAACTTCCTAAAAAATCTTTAACAGTCTCAGGATAATCGTACATGTAATCACCAAAAATTGTAGTAAATTGATAGGATTATATGTACTAAAAATCTTGAACGCTTTTATGCAAAGATTGTATATTTTTCTCAATAATTTGAACGGTAAACATTCGTCGGGTGAATAGTTTTTTATACGTCTACAAGATTCACCTTTCAATGGACATTTTTCTATTGTATTTCATTCAAAATACCATTCTTCTTTCATTCAAATTGAATTTAAATTGAAACACGGTTGAAAAATGTCGATTGTGCTCAAAAAATGTTACGATTTCCAAGATAGTTCTTCGAACACCATTTAGTCAATACACATCGTGCGTTTTCGCAGTGGTTCCTTAAAGAAAAGCAGGTGGTGGTGGTGGTGGTGAACATAAATTTGTAACGCAAATGAGATGCAAAACTTTGACGGATTATAACGGGGTAAAGGCCTTCGGTAGTTGAGTCGTCGTAGTTACTGATCGTACGAACTGAACTATATAGTTCCGACAACTTGATATTATTATCACGCTACGTTGGAAATTAGGGTTGAGTTGTACGGAACATCGTAAGCATTAGATATTCCGTGCAACCGTTGGTACATGGGGGTGTACCGAAAACCGTTCTTTCGGATGGTAATCGCGAAGGTGACTCGAAACACGGCGAGATGCAGACCTCCCCCAAATTTCTCCCTTAAACCATAGGGGGTGGGCTTGGTGTGAAAACCCGGGCTTTTGGAATCGTGGGTAGAGAGCGCCCAAGACGGGAGCTTTCGTGATACATTAACGTCAATTTCCATCCGAGGCTCTCGAGGAACTTACTTCCAGTCCAAGTTGTCGAGGTTCCGTGGCATTGAGGTACTTCTCTTCCTTCGATCACAGCAGCCTCACGACGAGTTGGGAAGCGACCGAGGGTACGGAGTCGGGGGAGGGTGAATTCAACTCTACCTCCCACTCGCATTATTAATGTTATGGGACACATGAACACCCTGGTATATGTTGAGGAAAGACGGGAAACGAGAGAACAGTGAAGAGCTTCGCTGATGAACGCTCTCTCTTCCGCATGCTCTCTGTCTCTCTTCCTCTGTCTTTCTCTTATATGTGGTTCAGACACTGATGGAGTTTCTGTTGAAACCTTCGTTCTACAAATTCGAACACTATTTTCTCTGAATTTAATGCAATAACAATTTTTTAATACATTTTTTCTTCCATTAATGTCTCAACAGTTACTGATTTTGTTAATATATTTCGACTGGATGTTGGATGAGCCATTCAAAGCAAGTTCCATAGATTTGTAGGTTTTTTTACTTCAAACCATTTCTCTTTGAATACTTGGTTTCGCGACACATTGCAAGTAACGATAATCATAAAGTGACAGTTGACTAATGAATAATGTTCGGTAACGACACGTGAATCTGTCAAACCTGTGAGAATGATATAAAAAATGCGACGGTGCAAGGTCTTAGGTCACAGGAGGCGAAAATATATTTCATAACAAAAGAATAAGAAAAATGTTGCATAGTTATATTCGTTAAAATATATTCTCACGCCAAAGCGGTTCGTATCAAGAATGAAAAGTAGTTTCTATCAACACAATCGATTGTAGACCAGAACTGACCACTGGTCAGTGTTTATTTTCTTCGAGGCATTGGAACAAGTTTTATTATTTCGTAGTACCATTAAATGAAATGGCATGTGGCAAAAATGAATTGAAATGCTGTTGCTGTGCTGGGACGATTCGTGAGACTTTTATCTCGATATACTTGTTTCGATCTGGTACTGACCGTCACGCTGACCAAGGGACGAACAGGGCTCGAAAGGGGAGGGGAAAGAAAGCAAACGGACGAGCCTATCTCGTTATGTTTTGAAAATGGAGCAGACCTTCCCAAAACTACTCGTTCCTCTCCACAATTCTCTTCTCCTTCATCCCCTTCCATTTCCCACCCTCGTCGATCTCGTCATGCAAGGGTAGCACGAGTCGAGATGTTGCACCGGCCACTGGTCAGCAGTGGGAAATTCCTGCGTGTTGGACTCTCGTTCCAGGCGCACCCGCGAATGGTAATTGCGCCAAATTGTTCTTTCACCCTTTTACACGATACTCGTAACATACGATGACTTTTCTCGACGAACCCCTGTCTTCCTTCCTTTCTCTTTCTCCTTCTCTTTCTCTTTACAATCTGTAGGTAAACACATGTACATTATTTAAAGATATACATGCTTCCGGCTGTCCAAGTTAAATCCACCGTTTGCAACCCTCACCCTCACTTCAGGTAAGTGGTGAATATATTTTTCATTTTACTACCAAATTATAAACAACCCTAAAAAATGCATTTTCTTTTATGCCACAGTTACAGCTTTTGATAGGTCGTTAAAAATCTTCCGATATTCGAATAACTCATAAATTTACCGCGACATTTAAAAACAAATGGACTACGATCGTTCCCAAATTTCATATTCTAAAAAAAAGTACTAGTTGTTGTTATAAATAAATGCTGGATACTTTATTGAAGATTTGAACAAGAACTTTGAATAAACAAAAATGTGTTGCTCAAAAATTTCCAGGCCACATTTTGCCCCCTGTATGAAGTTGGATTCTCACGTGTAAATATCGTGGCTACCACGGAGGTCCGAGTGTCCGGCAATCTCGATATACTTGTTGCGATCAAGTGGGGGGTTGAGCGTGGAGCCCTTGAACGGGTGACTCCGGACGTTGGTTTCTTGGCTCAGATCCCCTTGGGACAGGTTATCTATGAATATCTTGGGGCTCCTAGGTCCCTGAAGTGGAATGACGAGATTTCTTATATACTGAAAAAGCTAGCAGGAGTATCAGTTTTGGTTCTCAAGAAACAACTTACATTATTATTTAACAAGTTGAAAAACTAGAATGGCATGAAACACATGTGACGGAAAAATTATTTTTCGAGTTCCGGGAGCTCGTATGAGGCACGTATACATTATGTTCGTCTGGGAAGCTTGCACGAATTACGAAATCAATATTATAACACGAGCCCGCCCAAGGAGCTCGTTTTGCCTTGCGAAATGAGATTCTCATCTGCAAAGTATTGTCCTCTCGCGGAAATAAGACAGTATAGTATGAGAATGAAAAAAATCTTATCGTACGGAGCATAAACTCGTGAAGCAATGCAGGAAGATGGGATTCGTCAAGAAAGGACGAAGTTCTGGTTAGATTTGATATGAAATATTGATGGAAATTGTACAGGAATAAGAAAAAATCATAGGACTCCAGGGACATAAGTTTCTCAGCATCTTGTCTTTCGCCCTCGGTGCGCTCTAATAAAACCGATCTTATATAGGGAGAAGACGCCATTTTGAATAAAGCGGACCAATAGCAACGGTGGTTGAAAGGCGTCTTGCGAGGGTGAGAGGGGGTGGTAAGCACTGAACCGCTACTCAGGCCCTCCACAAGGCATCCCCAACGGAAACTACCCTTATATTATACAGCATGCGAGCTCGGAGAGTCCCGGGTTTCTCTAGCTTTCCTCTCTTTCTTCCCCTTCCCTCTTTCCATACAAACCCGGCAACCTTCTTTGCCCACCCACGCTCTTACACAATCTCACACCCTCTTCTCATCCCTCGCGATCCCCCTTTTCGCCTCGAGAAGCAACGTGCTCGAAGAGATACGTGCGCTCAAGCTCCTAAAACATTTTCCATTAGCGTGTGCTCCTCTCGCGGAGAACTCCTGTTCCGAGGCGCCTCGGGTCTTCCTCATCGTCGTCATCGTCGTCGTCGTCGTCGTCGTCGTCGTATACGTTCGATACTAAGAACGGTAAATCGACTACGATGGGAGCCTGAAACCGAGCCAACTAAAATTTCTAACTCCCTTTGGAAATGTAAATATTCCAAACGGTACAAGTTCAATACTACGGGCCATGAGAAGCTTCATATATACCATTCGCTCTCGCCATTCCTAGATGTCTTTGGTCCGATCCAAAGAACCTAAAAAGATTTCTATTCAATATCATTTTCAACCCTTCCTTATCTTTATCATACAGCAATAAATAGATTACAAAGTATATCTTGGAATACGAAAAACTCTCCTTTCTGGGTTCCTTCGACAAAAAATGAAAATCGTTTTATGAATTTATATTTTGTATCCTCAGAAAAACAATTATATACTTATCATTATGTAACAGTTGCTGTATAATTACAGGAATAGATCGATTATTGGATTAATGATATTTTACATTCTTTCTATTATTTACATCATTAGTAATCCAATTAACATTGAATTATTGGATTTTTTTCCTGTTTTCAGGTTCATTATTATTATTATTTATTATTCCTGCGCATACGATCCCGGATTTCTACGAGTCAATGTCATTAGTTCAATTCTAAGTTTCTCTACACTTGAATATTCCAGTTCCTGTTGTTGTTCCTGTTAGAGCCCCCAGAGTGTCTACATTCACTCTCTCCTGGGACGGGAAACTGTGGAAAACTTAGATCGATGCAGGTGGCTATTTTTTTTCTTTTAGATTCCATTTGATTAGCACTGTCAGAAACTTAGAAAACTGCTCACAGGCTCAGCTATTGATACGCAAGCCGGTGCATGGCGTAAACAGTCACTCAACCAAGTATTGACCTCGCCTGAGGCTGCTTAACTTTGGTCATCGTTGAAGCTACATACCAAACGCGCAACCAACACTGTCGATTTAACAATTATGGATGAATCTTTATTTTTCGTACGAAAATATTATAATTTCGTGTAATTTAATATTATCTTGTCTATAACCTTGTTAACATTGATTACAAGAATCAATCGCATTGACCAAGAGTTGGATTAACCGAAGCAATGATTTTTATCTGTGCAGTCGTTTTTTCATTTTTCAAATGAAAAATTTGTTATTATTCCTAATGAGGCTTTTTACTAAAAAAAAAGAAATAAAAAATTGATTGCATTGCATTCGGAAGCTGTACATTATTCTGCGCAAATTTTCAAATCTCATCCAATTGTTTTTTTTTTTTTTTTTTTTTTTTTTAATTTTCACGGAGACGCTTGAATCCTAAAGGATTCCGAGCGCTCATTAACTTTTCACATGACATTCGCCAGTGGCAGGAAACTTCAGAGGCTACTAATCATCCTTAAACCAAGGCAGTACGAAGCGTCCCCTATGTTCTCCTTGCCTAAGGTATCTTCCGTTATAACCCTTCGCCCATCGCCCACAAGTCGCGTAATTAATTTAATTCGGGCTCCAACTCGAACGACTTCACTCCTGGCGGATTCGCCGGCAGGCCCGCGTGGTAACCGGCTCCGTATGTTGTTCCTGTGATGCTCGTACCTGGGATGGGTTTGGGGTAAGATAGTTTCAAGTAAAAGCCTGCGGCTTCCCTCTGCTGTGCATCGCCCCCCGTTAACGAGTTTCTCGTACGATGACAATATTGATGACTATCGGTTTATTATTTCTTTATAATTCCAGTTTAAAATCTCTAACACGTCGATCAATCGAGTTTTACTAACATTTTCAGTTACGGATACCAAACGGATCTTGGGAGTATGAAATAAAATTAAAATAGATTCTTGATCCAAGTGATTCATTCGTTCGTTTTATTCATCAATTTTTTTACACTTTTGTACAGGTTATAAATGCATGATAAACAGACAAGGTTTGTAATTGGAGTGTAAAAAAATGTTCATCTGACAGCGTCTCATAACAATTGGTTTTCGTTCGTTTGGGTACGTTGCGATTGAATGTTTAATTTAATTGGGCAATTTTTAATCACTAACACAATTTTGAAGACAAATTTAAACACATTTCGATGGATGTTTATCGAAATGTACAAATTTTCTTTGATTTTTTTTCATATCTCAGTGAATTATTTGAAATAAATAGACGTACGAATAATATTCATGCATTTTTGTACTACATTCAATGTGGAATTGTACGTAAAACGTATAAATTATTGATATTCACAATATGTATTTAAAATATTCATGTGTCGAATACTTAATTACTTAATACATAGTTCGATTGAATTCACTAATTCGATATGCTTCACAAGGCGTGTATATCACGTGAAAGCTCGTTCAACAACATTAAAGCTCACAGTTGAAAAGAGATGCTTGTGGAAGCTTCAACGTTCTCCTGGCTGTTGGGGAGTTGAGTCTCACTCGCGATGTGTCTTAAGTCTTACAGGGTGAATTTTCCCCCTTTGCTGCTCTCGGAGAAACTCATCCTGAGCTTCGTATATCGAAAGCTCTTCGTACGCCTGACAAGCGACGTTAATGTATGCATGAGATCCGTAAGGAGGCTGGAGGGGCGTTTCACTCGGAGTCATCTCGAAGCCTCGACGATCACGTTCGTGCCGCACCAGCAGTCACGAGACTCTCTCTCCCTCTCTATTTCTCTCTCTCTCTCTCTCTATCTTGACGTCTTGAACACTCACCCCTGCCGTAAAGCTTGAGACAGCTCTTCCCACCCAAATCTATCTGGCCCTACACGAAAGCACCCGACCCAAATGTCTTCTATTTCGTATAGCGAAAGCGCAATGAGGGTCGGAGCTTTCTTGCGCATACAGAGTGTGCGCCTCGTATGGCGTAGCAAAGAGATCGTTTCTCTCTTACTTCTATCTTCTTACTCTCTCTCTCTCTCTCTCTTTCTTTCTCTTTTCCTCTCTTTCTATCGCTATGGTATACGTAAGAACATCTTGGATTTCTACAAAGGATGATGATGGGAAGACGTCGGGAGAAGCTTGTTGTAGAAGACGCAGCCTCAGACAGAATTCACCGAGGGATATACGAAGCTCATGCAACGAAATGAGAAACATGAGAGACCACGGAAACCGCCCTCATTCGAGAAAACCCTGTTTCCAGATCCTTCAACTCATACCCTTAGGGCACCTTGTTTATCTTACGACCTGCCGTTCTTCGTTCCTTCGAAGTTTCTATATCAAGAGATGCAGTAGCGGCTCGACGCCAAGAATAAAAAAGAAAAGACAGTGCGAGGTCTACCGCCATGTCAATACGCTAAAAAATTATGGTTTTTTTTGTTTCTATTTTTCTCCTCCCATGGGTCTTCCCATAGTCAGTGAAATGGTAGAGCAAATGACAGTGAAGAAAACTCTTTCCATTGAAATGTCGAAATTGTTTTGAAATCGGTTAGTAATCGATTTTGAAGAAGTTCTAAATTCTTCTAAACAATAAACAGCTCTTTACTCACTTGGCCAAACACACAGGAGTGGCTAAAGCGACGAGAAAAAGAAATGAATCCACCTCGCCTGGCGTCGAGGTCTCCGGCTGTCCAGAAACTCTTCCGGCTATGTTTCGCCATTTGTTTTGTTGTAAATGTTTGTACTCATCGACTGAAACATCACTAAGTAACCAACAGAAGTAACTTTATTTGAAAAAAAAGCTATTCTAATATCTAGTCTGGGTATAAATTGTGATTTGAAGAGATTCTCGTTTCGATGAAGACGTTAAATTTGACAGAATAATCTTCGTATGCTAAAATAAAGTTTATTGCACACAATTCTCCCGGCACTTTTATAACAGAAACAATGATATCCGATAAAGTCCTATTTGGTGAACATTTGATTACGAAAACTCTACAACAACAAACAAGTTAAACTTAAAAATATGAAATTCTAGTGCACTAACTAATTGCCCCGTAAGGAATTCCAAAATCAATTGAATGTGTATTAATCAATACCTGAAATACGTCAGAAAATGTGTGGATTAAAAAAGTTGGAAGTGCAGTTGAATTAGGATAGCGATGTTTTTGCTATTTTGTATAGCAAATCAGCTGCACTTCGTCAACCATTGAGATATTACACTCAAAAAAGTTATAAATAATATTGAAATACCCTTAATAACGTCCTCTCGATTTCGTGATTATTGGAAGGTCTTTCTCATAACAAAATCTGAGATGGAGCTGTGTTCCGGTCCCGGGCTAAGATGGAAGAAAATCGTTACTCACTAGAGTCTCGAGGGGGTTAGTAGGTGGTGGTAAGATGAGGGTGAGAGAGAAAGAGAGAAAGAGAAGGCTTGGAGACGAGGGTTTCTCGAAGCGAGGTTCTCAGAGGGCAGGAGGAAAGGAATAGGATAGGAAGAGAAACGGTTGGCGAGCGGGGACGCGGAGGTGAAGAGGGTGGTAGGCCGAGGGGGTAGCTTATGAAATACAGTGATAGGAACATCTAGCCGGGGGAGTTGAGATTCGCTCGAGAAGATGTACTCACACACTTACATGAGAAACCTTCGTTTCTGGAGGTATAAATGGTAGTGGTGGTAGTGGGAAAAGACGATCCCTGGGAAAATAGCTAAAATACGTCGATATTAGGCGGAGAACCGCGAGAGGTTGTGCCGCAACCGTTGGCACAACCTTCCTAGAAAATGCACCATTATATTTTATCATTATTACTATGGCTCTTTAATATTTCATCCGTGAAGTCATAGGTCGAGATTACTTCCACCGAATATTATATCTTGGAAGCATAAAGAACAAGGAAAATGTTCATTGTAGAATAATTGAATGTTAATTGCCAAAACTATAAAGTTCGAGGTCTTTGTCACCCAAAAATGTTTAAATTCGAGCACAACTTAAAGTTTTCAATATTCCTCATAATTGGTGGATGAAGCTATTTTAATTTTATTCTGGGCATTCAATAAAGTCAATTTGTGCCAAGTAAATGTTTCAAATTTATTTATTTGTCACAAGCTATTAAATTGATGGAGTCACCAATTTGATTCTCATTTTTAAATCAAACCTGGCACTCCTCAATAATACAGAAATGAATGTTTTTAAAATCCCCTACGTCCATCACCAGCTATGAGCATCTACATTAAGTGTTTTTTTTTTTTTTAATATTGATTTAGGTACAGGAACAACGATCCTTCCTTCGACATCCTATGGACCTTAATCAAAAATGTCAGGCAATGTTATAACTGCGTTACTGGGCGGGTTATTCATAACGGGTTTCGCGCATTTAAAAACTTTTTGCAGGAGCTCCACGCCGCTGTTGAAGTTTTGATCCCAATTTGTTCGGACTTTTAGTAATGCTATGACTCCCGTACCATCGACGATCGATTCGTAATACTTTCGTGTTTTTTCAGCATCGTTCAAGGAACGAGTGGAGATGTTTGTAACATTTTCAATGATCTGGAAGAAAGAAGACAATGCAGTTAAGCATTTGACTCTGTTAGAATTCGAAGAAAGGCTAAAATCGTCATCCTACTTAATGCTTAAAAGCGGTAAAAACCAAAATTTCAGACTAAAAATTTCGACTCAAATCCACTATCTTTGCAGGATTGAAAAGCTGTTAAGTATTTTACTGAAAAAATGTCTTCTTGCTTACATCGTTCCATTCGGTTGTATTACCAACGTTTACTCGAACTTTAAGGTTCTCTAGTGTAATCTTATTTTCAGCGGCCCTATTTAACAGTGTCCCAAGGGCGAAGTCCGCATAGTAATGTGCAATATAAGGTGAAGCATCCATATTACCCTGAACATCATCTGAGAATTTGTCCGCCCAAGTATCATAATAAGCTCGGCATTCGGCTTTTTTCTCTCTGCTTAATTGCGATGATAGAATGTAGCGGTCTGCTAAGTTCTTGACCTGTGAGAGCAAATTGGTGGAAATAAAATTGTGATTATGATATCATAATTGGAACTAACGTTTGCCACAGAAAACCTGCCACAGTTTTAAAAAATGCCACAGTTTAATAATCGACACTAAATTTTCATGGTTATTCTTACGGTTGTAGTAAAATCATATGCTATGCCTCTCTGTTTCGGTACAAACTGGTCGAACAATTTCTCAGAGTCCACAGGACCTAGTTCGGCAACTCGACGAAATACTTGGGTGGCTCGTTCATCGATATTTTTTATTGCCTGGTCAATCCGACCAATCACCGCGCCTTTATCCAAATTCCCGGTATCGGCGATCGTTTGCTATGGATATTAAAATTGTACAATAAAACGCTTTGCATTAGACTTGTCATATTTGAAAACTGAATTAAACGTCGTTGATATTTTTAGTGATAGTCTCAACAATGCTAATAGTCTCTGTCATGGCACGCAGACCGGACTAGGGATTAGTAAAATTAAGTCATTGTTCTCTATTTCATACACAGCAATTGATACCTCCGACGAAACCAGTAGTTCATTCTTTGACAAATGAAAAAAAGTTGGGTCAAAGTTTTGAATGAGCTTGGAAATAATCTTAACCCTTTGAGGGGCATAATTTTCTATCGAACTAGTTTCCAAAATCATAGGTGGTTTAAGGGTTTTTGGGGTCGCTGATTGAGATTCTGACGTCAGAATGAGAAAATTCAAGATTGCGGACGAGAAAAAAAATAGACACACGTTGTTCACAAACACGCTTGATATTTAAAGAAAAAGGAGAGTTTCACGTCGTAGTTTTTCAATGTCGGAATAACGTGTAACTCTTATTTTCCTCAAAAAAACATAAAATAAAACAACATGTATTTACTTTATTACCGACCGCCGAACTGCCAGATTACCTTAAGGGTATACAGTAAGATCGTTAAAAAAAGGAACCTCAATCACATTTTCAATAAGTTGTTCATCAATCGATTAAATAAGGACGAAAGAAAAAAATTCAAAATTTCCTTAAAGAGATATTGAAATGATTCCAAACCTTATGATTGCATTTCGTGCCTCTTCCTCGAGATCAGTATGCAGTACGGCCTACTTCATGCCAATGTCGAAGAGGCGCTACATACAATTTTGATAGAACTTAACTTACAGGTAAGTTGGTTTAATCAATTAATTAAACCTCTAAAAATTGACTTGACGTGTAGCTTCAGTGAATTTTTCAAATCACGCCTCTTTAGGCGATCTCTTTTTTCATTTTCTTTCTACAATGTCATATGAGACCGTTTTTGACAAAGGAAATATCGGATGATTAGAAATTGGGAGGATGAAAAACCATCGAGCTCACTTACCGCGATGCAAAGAGCAGCAGCACAAAGAAAAATTGTCAGCGTCGACATTTTGGTTATGCTTCTTGTTTCGTAACTGAAAAACAAGTGAATTGATTGTGGATTAGTCTAGCATTTATAGTCTTTTTTCAGGTATTTTATTTCGAATATAGAGATATTTCCAAAGACGACGGAATTCAACAATCGTCACATATTAATCTCGCTTTTGGAGCAATGTCAACGTAAAACACCTATAATTAGGAAAAAAAAAGTCGGTAAGAAAGGGAAGAACGAGGAAAACCGCAGAGACAAAAAGACTTTATGCGATGATAATATATAAAAATCTTAATATCGAGATTATTTCAAAGTCGACGAAAAGCAGAATAAGGAAAACGTACGAGAAAGAATGCGGAAAACCACGAATAATAGACGACTTCGTGCGACAATAATACATAAAAATACATGTCACATGCTATTCACCTCGTCCTCGGAGCAATGTCATCATAAAACGATAACTTAGACCTGATTAGTTACTCAACTGCTGTTGACACGTTTAAATTTACTAGAATCTTCTAGCTTTAAAATGCTTTTTTTTATTCCCGATACGACCATTTTTTATCTAAATACAGCCTGTCAAAAACACGGAAAAATTTTAATGCTTTTGACACTTTAATTGTATGATTTAGTGTATGGATTAAAAAGAATATTCAATGTAATCATTGTAAAATCGAGCGTTAAAAAAAATGGATAATGAATGGAGAGTACCATAACAACGTAAAAGGTTTATTAATATTGATAAGTCGTTGAAAAAATGATAT
This sequence comes from Campoletis sonorensis, assembly GCA_013761285.1. Lineage (NCBI taxonomy): Eukaryota > Metazoa > Arthropoda > Insecta > Hymenoptera > Ichneumonidae > Campoletis > Campoletis sonorensis. The sequence continues at coordinate 321,007 of JACEOJ010000124.1, forward strand.
CGACTGAATATATTGACAGGATCAGGTGAAAGTAGCAGAGATCAGACAACGAGGGCGATCTCGAAGCATTTACGTTTAATTCTGGGATGGACGAGGTCAAACTGGAAAATCCATCAGGCAAGGCAGAATAAAGAACAAGTGCGGTCTGTCCAATGATGGACGTAGCTCGTGAAGAGATGAAAATAATGCTTGATTTCGATTGGATAGAATCATCGATTAGTAATTCACGTGAGGGCATGAGAAGAACAATGAAGATGAGTGTTGTTTTACATATTTTTACTTGCTTTCAAGGATCCATCAAAATACTGTGTTTGTATTTTCTGAATCAATTCGATTTTTAAAATAAATAAAATGGATTAAGAAAAGGAATGAATGAATAGCTTGAAATACGAAGCTCTAGGGGAATGGCGTTCGACAACATTTCCGCAAAGCTTCTACACATCTCTGGCGTTATAACGTGGCACGTTGAAATACATACGCAAATACACTTTGTCGCATTAACTTGATCGCAGAGTTGCATTCTACGACGGAAGAGAAGGAGAGGAAGAGGGTAGCTTGAGAATTGCGCCGAGTAGGAGTTTGTTCGATTCGATATTCATCTCGAGATTAAATTCAATTTCTCGCTGTCGCTAGACATAGAAAGGGAGAGAGAGTGAGGTGAATGGTAGTGTCAATTCGAGGAGTAAAATGCAGAACCTGAAGACTGTAGCGATGAAAATCACGCGAAGCTGAGAATTGAGAAACCAGCAGATAACCGGGTCAAATAAATCCAGTCGCTTATTATTTCATAATTCAGTTTATATTAACAACAATAGAAAAAAATCGAATTCTACGAACTTCTCTAGAGAGCAGCTTTATCTGATCGTTCATAAAAAAATTTGGCGTCAGTTTCCAAGTTTACTCTCCTTGGAACAGTTAACCATGGAAAACATGCCAGTTTTTTGCTCTTTGAAATCAATTGGCAACCGTTTAAACATCCAAAGAAAAAACGTACGAACATGTAGCAGTTGAATTTGATTATTTGTAAACCTCGAATGTAGATATTTAAATGGCGAGCTTATTTTTGAACTCGCTCATGAGTTTTGTAACATCAGATATTACATGTGAACAGCGCAATCGCATGCAAGGAAACGGTCCAAGAAGCAATAACTGTACATGGCATATAGGATTCTCTGTGAATAATCTTAGAGCGCAGTGCTCTTTGGGAGGGATCCTCTTAACGGGGAGTTGCTTTCCAGAAGCAAGATAAAACGAGCATCACATCACTATCACAGCCCGCGTCTCTGCCACGTCGGTCTCTCGTGTTCGTTCGCTATCTTCCAGTTCCCCGGAGAAAGCTGGCGAAGGTTATAACTCGGTCTTGAGAAACGGGAAGACGAGAATGTTCCACGAAGGTGGAGCCGAAGGGTTGGGAGAAAGATGTTAAGGGGTTCGTGAGAAGAGACGCTCGATGGAGGTAAAAGGAGAGCGGGGCAGAGGTGGAGGAAGATGATGATGAAGGGGTGAAGGAGTTGGTTGAGATGCGGAGACAGTGAACTGTGGACTGTTTCACGAACCTCACCCACCTCGTCATTCTCGTCCTAGCTCGAGAAAGCTCCGTCCTTCGTTTCACAAGAACCTTCAACGTTTCATATCATTAATTATCTAAATTGAAGCGCTACGGTGTATACCCCGCTGCTGGCAAGAGACTCGAGGCGCGTTTTCGTCCTTAGATCGAAATTGTCAAAGGAGAGTTGGAGACGCCGCGAAGATAGAGACGAAGATGCGGAACCGTTACGAGCGAGTTCAACTGGGCGAAATGCTGACAATTCAGGCGAAAGCGTTAAGGAGTTTGTCGAATAGTTCTGAGATTCTAGTACGGGACATCAGCGCCCATGGGCGTAATAATGGTAAATGGTGCCCCTCATATTTACAGAGTTATGGAATATGGAAGGGGAAACCACAAACCCTGCTTTACATTGGCGTGGATTTTCAATTATATTTAAATTGACGTTGAATTATATTCACGAAACTCGGTAGAGTCTCATGTAGAGTTGGTCCGAGGCTCGGCCGAGTATATTATTTGGGAATGATTTTTTTTCCATTTTGCCTGATTGCAAAACCCAGGAGTCGTTTTACAATTTAATTAATCCCTTAAAAATGATGAATTCGATTTTGTTCCAACGTCTGAAAACTATGCCCACTTTCGTAAATTCAGTACAGGAAACCTTGAGCTTCTACTGAGATAGATTTAGGACTAATTGTTACATGACCATAGTCAACTGCACAAAAGCGACACGTTCAAGAGCCGTTTAAGTCTATTCTTAAAGAGGTAAACTTAGGCTACTACTGCGAGTGAGTGAAAGGCGAGTGAAGGGTGTGAATGTCTCTTGTTCTTACATCGTAGAAATAGAACGATGGTGTTGTTCGTTGTTCTGTTATGGAAGGAAATGCTTAACACACTTAATTGTTCACTTGTTCTCCTCTTTGTTTTCATTCCGTTCCGTTCCTCGGGCACGGTCTTTACGGGGGCTCACTTGAGACTTCGGATTCCACGATACAACTTCACATCACTGAGACAATGCACATTGTTTCTGACCATTATTCCGAGGGATGTCAACAAAAAATATGAGAATCAAATTACGTGCCAGAAAATGAGTCACCAATAAAACATATAATTAAATCGAAATTACATGAATCCAGAGAATATGTTGAAACACTCAGTAGTATTTCAGTTTCATACTAAATCGCTCCAACGCCTGCCGTCGGAAAAAAATCGACAGCCGTTTGATGCTCCAATATCAAAACCCAAGAGAAAACAAACTAATAAACTAATAAATTCCGCATTTGTGAATTATAGAGAAAAAAAAATTCTTAACGAATTTTGATTAAACGAATCAATAAAATTTAAAGAAAATTCACTAACTATTTTTCTGTCGGAAATTAAAAGGAATAAAAAATCTTGCAATAAATTTGAACAATAACCAATTAATAAATACAATTAGTTCATTTTTATTAAGAAAGGAATAAATATAATTTAATTGTTTAGAACAATTGAAACTCGGTCTACATTAGATTCTCTGAAGGTAACGATTTTCTAAAAGAGAATCAGTAGGAGCTGGGGTATTGAAATTGAACAGGTTTCCTTGTGCGATTCTTACTGATGATTCTCAAGCTCTCCTACTTAAAATGATGCCTGGCACGAAAGTCGAGTTTCCTGAAAACCAGTTCCACCAGAAATTTACGGTCAGCTGAGAGATCCATGTGGACAGAAGACTTTTCCCATGAATTCATTTGTTTGCTTCCTAGGCAACAAATAACGAACTGTTGCTTGAAAATGAATTGAAGAGTTATCTGTCAAAGAAATTTCCCTTATAAAGTATTGTCCAATAGCAGTTTGGAAACGCCTATACAACAAAATATCTGTCTTGAAAAACCAGTGTAACCCACTCTTAAACCGTGTCTTCCCTTTGAACAAAAGTTCATGAGTTTCTTCCGTTCTTCGTAATCACAAGACCAGAAACTGAAAGATTGTAATTTTATCATTTGCACATAAAACTCGTGAATACGAAAAGAGCCAAAGGGATCAAAGAACATCTCAGTTTCGATGTGTATCCTGAGTGAATGGTGGATGGCGTTCTGTTCAAGACACGAGTTCACGGAAACTGGTCCTTGGGGTTTCTGTTTGGGGTCCTCTATCACCGCATGTGTACTACGGGACAGGTATATATATAAATATATATACATACTTATGTTCATATGTATATATGTCACCTGTTAACATAGATAGATATAGAGAAGGATGACCGTGAAGCTTGGTAGTAGGACAAGATGTAAGGTGTGTGAGTGTGTTTCTAGGACGTTGATCCTGATACACGTGTGTATTGGTTAGATTGGACAGGGAAGGTTTCAGGGCGCCGTATAATTTACCGGTCACCGACTGGCCGGCTACTCGTGGGTCCATTCGATTGCTCTACGTCGACGAGAGGTGGTCAGCTAAGCTGTTCTGACCACCGGAAAGTGAGAGTGAGTGAGAGAGCGAGGAAACAAGAGGGATGAAAAGCGAACAGCAGACAGGTTGCCACTATGGAGCTTTGGCTCTGTCTAACCACTATGACTGGGCGTCGCTCTCGCCTGGTTGGCTTCACAGAAATCGCCTTCTCTCTCTATACCAGTCCTGTGGGAATTTCCGAGTGTCCTACATTCCGCGATACGCGACGGAAAGCGAATCTGTTTTCGACTATGACCCCTTCACTCCCTCTAGATTTACTCTCTCTCTCTTTCTCTCCTTTTCACTCACGTGCATGTTGTACAAGAGACCATTGCACCTTCCATGTCCATCTGCTTTCCCTCAAGTGCTAACACATTCCCAGACAATACGTCAGTCATTTACACATACGTGTTTATGTATGTGTAAAGGACTTTCCAGTTTGATTTTCTACGTTCCAACACCCAAAACGCGTTTCTTCAATGACTGGTTGTACAAGAATTTTCATCCTTTTCGTAGATCCTTCACTCGCGATTCGATGTTACGAACACAGGGTCTTGGATTTAGTGACATAACGTCATCGAATTGTGGACTCAGTTTGAAAGAAACCTTGCCACCGAACGCAAGGGCATCTCTCGGGTCGAATCTTTCGGTGCAATAAATACATCTCTTTTTTTAAATACATCTCGTTTTTAAAAATATTTTCTTCATTCGAATATGCGTAACAATAATGTTCGGTGATTAAAAGAACTGTTATTATTAGAAGAACTATTTTGAGGTCGCTCTGAACATCGTAACATTGGGTTTACCCTCAAAAAAGAAACAGAAGAAATTTTTTGTGTTAAGGTGAGGGATCAGTCGCTATTTTGCCACTGTGAGTGCGAGAGAGATTACTACAATTTTCGAAATTGAATATTTTTGATCAATTAGAAAAGCCAAGAAAGCAACAATTTCTGTGAAAACGTATCAATATAGTAAAAATATGAAAATTATTTTTTTGTTGTATTGACTGCCTTCGAGCTTTTTGTTTTCTTTTTAATCCTTATTTTCAAATGTTTCGATGTGTCAGGTTTGTATCATCATGTCGTTATCTGTTTTGTTCGTTGAGGTTTTAATTGTTTCACGCTCACCTAAGGCAAAAGTGAAAGCGTCCCCGCGAGGGATATAAATACGTGAAGCGTTTAAAAAGTGCTTAAAGCGTTGTAGGGCCACCACAGTCGACCGTATACAACGTGTATTCACGGTCAGTGCAAGCCATACCACTTCGAAGCTGTTCTCTGCCTGCCCCTGTCTGTTAGCCTCGGTTCCATAGAGATACCATTAAAGAGGTGTGGGCCACAAACTTTTCCTCGCTGAGGGTGAATTTCACGTAAAAAGCTCGAGCCCAAAGCCTCTCGGTAGGTCCGAAATTGACTCTCATCCTCCTTCCTTCTTCTCGCTTACCCCTCGTGCCACCAAATTCCCTCCACTCTACCACTTTTAATTGGCCCACCCTCGATCATGCCTGAGGTTCGGTTATGTTATTTCCAAGGTCACGTGTTTCCACGACCACGACGATTAGCCGAGTTGGTTTTTTTCCTTCTTTTCTTGCGTTTTTCCTTCGTGTGACGTTTCAATTCCCTAGAAGTCGTACAAAGTGCTACGACCTGGAACACAATTCTCTCGTCTATTTTGACACTTGTACTAATTAGTCTCGAGGAGTCTCGATCAGCCACTTTTTCATTCATGATTACAAAACTATGGAAAATTTTATCCAGTTGCTAAATCTTATTGAATTTTTGTTTCCATTATTTTGACTCGTTTCATTTAATCTTTCTCTTGAAATTTCTGCAGTAGTTGCAAATAACGGACTTTCTGTTAATAATCGTAAGGCCAGGGAATTGAATTGAATTTTCAAAGAGATAAAAAAACAGCACTAAGTTGAAATCATGAGAAAATCAGTTTCAAGTTTCAAGATAATGAAAAGTTTCAGAGATAAAAATTCTTGAACGTTCTGGAATAATGATTACATTTAACCAGAATTATTGAGGATGAGGGGAGAATGTTCTTAAAGGGGGATGAAACATGTCTCTTGGAATTCTAATATCGAGAATCACGGTTGATTCATTTCGTTCTTCAGCCCCTTAGACTTGGCCCCTCGACATTCATAGGGAACGGGAGCTTTCTCAGATATATGGAAATTTGGTTCTCCTAGTATAGGTCGTGAGAAGGCGGAGGATTTCAGTCGTTGTTACGACGTAAAACCAAGTAGGGGGAAGAAGGGGGCGGTGGTGGATAGAGCGGATGGCAAGGATCGCAAGGATGTTGGCTGGGTTGGGAAACGATGATGGCGGTGGCTGTGCCACGCCAGCCAAGTAATATAAATTCAAATCAGACCCTGTTTTCACACACAACAAACTTGGAGAAACTCAGCGCTGGGCCCGAGCCACAGGAGTCTACACTTTCCCATGGTAACTGCCTCCGTAAGCCGAGCCTGTTCGTAGCTTTCTCAGCAGAAACGTAACACCTCCACCACCATAGACCAAAGTACTATCCCAAGAAACTGGCTATTAGGAGACCTCTTAATGAAGATATGCGAGCGAAGTAAACGGACGAAAATATTTCTCTGAAAATTCTATTCGCACTATCCTCCAGTGAATGTCCGAGGGAGGCCAAGAATGGAGTTAATAAACGTATTTTCATATTAAAGCTGAAACGGTTCTTCTCGAATTAATTGTTTCTCATCGTTTTTTTTTGGCGAATCGTATTTTCCGTCGTGTCACAATTATTATTATTTTTCTCAGAAAACTACAAAAGGAAAAAACGAAATGGTGAAATCTAAAATGTTGTAAAAAAAGTACTGAAATTTTTGGTTGCATTTCAACGATGAAATTTTGCGTGAACATTTTTCTGATATTTAATATTAATTTTAAGTTTCTTCGATCTTTATACTGCAAGTTTAAAATTGCAAACAATATCAATTTGCATACTACTACCCTTTGGAAGATCACTTTTTAAGAAATATTAAAATAACCATTCGTTATCCAACGATCTTTTTTTTGCCACACTCAATGGCCGCATTACAGATCATAAAACTACAAGATTTCGGGACTGAAAATCAATCATTCACTGCGAAGTTTGAACGAACATCTACAATTTACAAGTACAATGCCGTGAATTTTTGACTGAAATGTAAAAGCGAATTCAATTTGCATATTGAATATCGTTGTAAGAGGAGGTTTGTAATCTTCCTTAGTGATTTCCATAATCTTGGAAGGTGCTTCGAGTGTTCTTAAGGGGTCGAGGAAGAAGGAGGAGAGGGTGGTACAGGAAGAGGTAGACTTGTAATATAATAACATAGGCGGTTGGTAGGTTCGTTTACACGATGGTCTTACAGCAGGAAGAACCCTCATATGACTAGACCTAAAGTAGGATGAGTCCTGAGGCTGCTAGAAGCGTTCGAGAATTGAGGCTGGAGATAGCGACGCAAAATGGCCGACCACGTTAATGCCCTCTTAATATTTAGGGATCTTATACGTCGCGAACAAGGTGGAGGAGTAGAAAGAGAAAGAGAAAGAGAGAGAGAGAGAGAGAGGGATAGTGTGCTTGGGTGAACGACGTCTAGGTGTGGGGACTAGTTCTGCTATGCTTGGCTACAAACCCTCCTAAAATCCACTTTACTGCGCCATTAAGGTGAAATATTCGAAGCGAGCTGAGCTACCAGGTGGGTGGATCCCACGGGAGACCCCGCAACCAATAGTGTTTGTTAAAAGAAAAAAAAACATTCAAATTGAATAATTACATCCTTCGCGCGAAATCTTGACCTTAATTCGATCGAAAAATTAATGCATGTGAACTCGTAATTCCATTGGTGAGTTTGCCACTGACAAGTTCTCAATTTCGAACCTTTAGATTGCTGATAATGAAAAATTCATGTGATTAAATGTTTGATTGCTCGGAAAAGGATAACTTGCTACTAAGAAAGGCCTTCGCACTATAGTCCCATGTTCATTGAACTATTCCGAGCTCCATTATAACAGTAATTCATTTTGTAAAAGAAGAATAATAAATGATTCAATTTTTCATAGAGTCGTGAGACGTAATCTAATTGTCAAAGATAAGTACAAATACCATGATATGTGGTTTAAAAAAAAAAGGAAACAATCTTTGTTTGCAGACTTTGTATCCGGCTACATATCGATATTTCATGATGTGATGCGTGACGTGAATGAAGAAAATGTGAGGAAAATCTCGTGCATGCGAAATAAGATAAGGATGTTATGTTGGCTTTTTACAATAGTGATATGGAAGGGATGCAGAACGGAAGATGAAGAAGAACAGAGTCTGATAGAGTCATTGTCGTGTTTGGTCGTCGTTGTAGTCGTCACGTGGTGATATTGCCGCAGTTTTCGCGGTACCGCTGTCTCCTTTGGCTGCCGCGAGTATGAGTCGGGGTGGCAGTCGAAGGATAAAACGAGGTTGCGTGGGGGGTTGGCGCGGAGAGCGGTAGTTCCCGAGAACAGAAGGAATACGGAGTTTGAAAGGGGAGAATGATGCTTTCGCGCGCGATGGTGTGCGGTGGAGGAAGGGAGATCCATGAGGTTGTGGAACCACCCTCTTATACAACCCGCCGTCATACGAGAGCGTAGCATTCTCGAGAGTCTAAGGTAGATTATATTATTTCTCGAAACCCTGCCGTTCCCTCGCGCTCTTTTGCTCTCTCTTCCTCTCATTCTGCGAGTCGAGTCGGAGGATGAAAGCCTCCATCTTCTTCTGGTTTCTCCTCTTCTCATCTAAACCACCCCCTCACGTTTCCCTTAAGAGCTTGCTACCGCCGACGACGGCAGCCACGGTGGCAACCTGCGCCATTTTGTGAATGTTAAATCATTTATTGATCCAAGAAGGTGGCGGTGGCGTACCAACCCTCCTAGCCCAACCGCCCCATTTCCAACCCCGTCTTCCTTGCTCAACCATCCCTTGCTTTCTATCCTACTCACCAGCCTGTTACTACTACTTCTACTACTATTATACCATCACTACTACTATACTGAAAACGCCTCATGAAAACGCGGAAACTCTTGCAAAAGGGACGACGCGGAACCTTATTCCAGAAGGGATGAAACTCATCATTTCTGTACACTGCTGCGTTCATATCGCTCTTTTGGTCTCTTTGTATGCCATACTAATCTCTTCTTGCCGCATACCCATTTAACAAAAGTGGCTGAATTTCAAGAAAAGCTCACAACCTCGTTTATTTTCAAGTAGGCCATCGATCAATATCATCTTATTACACTTATTTTCTATACATCACGAGATAATGCTAAATCAATGTTCTATCGATCTTCAAGTTGTTATATAGACAGCAACGATTGAAAAAAAAGGACCGGGTCTATATTTTTCCGGTGCATTCGCTAGCAGTCTTGGTTGGAGGTTTGAATTATGAAGCAAACTGCAATCATGCAATTCTCATTCTCATTTTCAAGTCATTCAATTTAATTACCTACTTAAATCTAAACCCCTTAGATCTACTGTTTCGAACGGGGAACATATGCAACGGGGTCGAATGCGACCGCAATCTTCTCTTTGGCATAAAATTTTCTGCGTTTGTTAAAATAAGAGTTCGTTATGCATTTCGATAACGAAGAGAATGACATACTGTGAAGACGCATTCAGAGAACATAGAACGTAGGACATATAATGTGGACAAACGTTGAACCCATGAAACGGAAGGAAGGAGAGCGACAATCAATGTTGAATCGAAATACCGAGCCTTTTTTTTGACAAACTTCTCAGCCTGGACCATCGGGAAACTCCCAGATGAAAACAAATCGAAATCGATGTGGAATGAGGATGAGAATTGATGAGAGAACCAATATGGAACAAACTTTATTCCCAATGGCTGAAACTAATGTGTTGGAGAAAGTATTAAATAGTGGCGATTGGAGAAGCACCGAGGAAGCTCGAAATGTATGAATTGAGAACGCGAGGATATGAGCAAAGTCCTGAGGACAGAAAGTCGAGACTTGTGAAAGGGGCTTCGCTGGAACGATCCTTACACCGTTGTCCGAATTCACGTGTGGTATATATGTATCGTTTCCTCTGTGTAAAGGTACACCATAGGTACCTCAGAAAAGCTTCACGTACAAGAACACACATGGGCAACCCTTGGTGGCAGCTTTTCGAGAAGGGGCAACCCTCTGAGAGTTTCCTCTGGCAGCTTTCTCGCTTCCTTCGTTTTCCTCTTCCTCCTTTCCCTGTAACATCCCTCGTACAAACCTCGAGATATTCGAACGTTCCGAACGAGAAACGAAGAGAGAATTTACAGCCTTTCGCGGAAGCCATCCCTTGCCCCGTACCCGCGGCTCAAGGTTCACTCTTGGCCCAGGGACCCTCGTTCAACAGAATTCTCAAATTTCTCCGCCCTATCCTTTGCTCTCTTTCCTTCTCTCCCTCTCTTACTCTTTCGAATCCTCTTTCTCTCTCGTCGCATCTTGCTATTTTATTCCTTTCGCCCCGTAAAACCCTTTTCAAGGGTAAATTGCAGAATCCTAAATCCTCTTGCTTCGTTCTACATCGTGCTCCTATACCTCGTTAACGAAGTCATTGAAAAGCGTTCACGAATAATCTTCTAATTTTTTTTCTTTCGTCACATTCATATTTGATCGTATTAAACGAGAATTATTCTTCCAGGATTCCGACGAAATTGATGATTTTATAGAAACAGATCCCAAATCATTCAAGTCTAATGAATTTTTTTTTTTTAATGCTCGAACCCTTTTCGAATCTTTGTTCCCTATGAATTCAGCTGCGGATTTAACGTAGAATGGTATTTTATTCATTGATGAACAACACAACACTTCTATTAACTTTTTTTAGAAGCCACGATTAACGATAGTTTTTTTCATCTTAATCTCCAACGAGCATTCAGTCGTTATATTTGCTTCGTCCCTTAGCAAAATACGACGAAACGGAGTTTATAACCCTTCTGGAGGGTCGAGGAAAGGGCAGAAGAGTTTTACCTCCCTCTTGGATCTTTCAATGCTATACAGAAGTACACCACGATGGTATTCCTGTACGAGGACTTTCCGTCAGTTTCTTGCTTCTCTTTCTAAACGAAACCAAAAGGGTCGTACATACGGGTACACGCAGAAGGATCCGCTGGGGTAGTTTGTTTCGAAACGACTTTGGTCTTTCGCTGCGTGCTGGGAAAGTGGAAACAAGGGGAGAAATTAGTGCAAGATTTTGTCGGGGGATGGTTTCATGGTTCGCTTCGCTTTTCTCAAATTTTACTACGAAATCTTTCTCCATATATAATTATACAGACGATAATAAAATAAACTGAGACACGCGTTCTTCATCGGCACAACTTGTGTAACGTCACTTTTATTATATTTCGTTTCTGTGAGGTACGAAACTTTACTATAGTTCTAAACGAATGAAAATGAAGATGAGTGTACGATTTCGAAGACCATAATTTGAAGCGCTTTCGACTGCTGAGATAATTAAGAAGCCCCAATTTCTTCGGTGGCTGATAAAGAATACATTTGTACAAACAAAGTACAGATTAGGGGGTGGTTTTTCAAAGCGCGCAGACTCAAGAGGGTAAAGGGTGGAAAAAAGGCGATTTTTGTCGCGCAGAATCGTAAAAATCCCCAAGTTCAACGCCAGGTTCTATGGTGGTGGAAAAATCTTGGTGGCGGCCTATCAAGGGGATCGTAAAAAAAACTGCAGCAGTTGTTCGCGAGCCGCGGAAAAATGCGTCGTCGGTAACAGGACGAGTGACTAAATTACATCGGATTCTGTGGTAAAATAGTTTCTTTCAAAACCTCATTAAAAATTAGTCTACAAATCTGGATGAGAAGAGAATCATCTGCAAAGGAAATTTCAACTAATCCAATTATTTACAAACAGGATTCGGTGAGTGGTTTTCGCGAGATTTTCACCGAGCAAGCTTTCAATTTTGTAATATATTTGCCCGGTGATTTTTCAAAACTTTCCTCAACTAAAGGCTGAATTCATTTTACAATCAACGAGAAATAACTTTCTGAATTGAATTAAGAATTATTATACGGTTACAATTAATGTTTTGAATCGAAGTATATGTGAATAATGAAAATCGTCGTCCTTCAACAATGAGGTTTGACACGTCGATCAGTTAAAGCAGAAAAACATTCTCAAACAGATTCACTGCCTTGGACTTGGATTCTAGTTATGTCTATACTTTCATGGCGTCTATGGACATATATTTATGTGCACACTATAAATATATACGATCCCTACGATATATATACAACGTATTTCTACACGTACTCGTTGAAACTCGAGGCCAAAATATAGGATTTCAATTTAGAAGTTCTGAGACGAAGGGTAGTGAGAGCGCCATACTTCGTTGGCCCCACCCCTATCGTGGCTTCTATATACGACCATGCTTCCCATAGCTCTGTCGCTTTAGGGGTCGAGGGAGAAAGAAAGACAGAGAAAGGATATAAGGGAGGTAGCCGCCATTTTGAATTAGCCATGCTTAGAGTACGAAGGATACAACTTTTTACTAGTTTCAAAGGGTTCTTCTCGTTCGTACTTTCGATGATAATATTATTTCGAAAATTGTTACTTTGGCTAAATTGAATTTTCACTCTTGACGACCACCATGTTGAGAAAATTCATAACTATCCCTCGCAGTATCGTGATTCGTGATTCGCGTAGTTTGTATTTTAGTGCCATCCACGAAAGTATTAATAAATAATGACAAAGAGTTTAACAACCGGGAATTTATGCGAGGTTTATTTTCAGTTATTTCAAACGCTGGACTTAAATCCAGGAATGAACAAAATTTCTCTTACGTGCTAGCTTGTGCTTCGAAACGGGCTTCATAATTCAAGTTATTTGATAAATTTGAGTGGCATAACAATGATTGCACGTCATTTTATATTTCAGTTTCCGTTGGAATTTCGAATTTACTGCGAAGCAAATATCCAGTGGAAAAGTTATTATTGGAATACCAATTGGAGTTTTAAGGTGAGTGAACTCCGTGAGGATCTTTTAACTGGCGTTTATGCAATAGACGAACATACCCGATCTGTTTAAACGTTGGATGTCACACTTTATCAGTTATTCGATTTTAACAATTATGAGTTATTAGACTTGACGTTTTCCTGCACTGATGTCTTCAGATATTATTCGCTACTTTGACGTTTTTTAAATCAATATCCCAAAAAAAAAAAAAATAGAGATTAAAAAATGATCTTTAAAATATTGCGTGGATTCCTCAGTCTGTGACATTTGCAAAAAATGTCCTTATTTATTTTGTTAAATACTGTTCTTGACCGGGTCTTATGAACCCAGTTGAATTTCTAGGTTTGGTAGTGAAATCGGGTAAACAGAAAATCTAAAAGTTGCGACTGTAAAAATAAGCAAAAATCATCGTATTAATGAATTAATTACATTAATTTCAAACGTTGTGAATAAAACGCTTCCACTGTGTATTGAAAGTATTGGGCTTATATTTAAATAAAAACTAATATTCTTATATATGTTGTTGTATAAATTATTATTATTTTTCAACCATTCCCACGTGACTATTCAAACATTCAGCTGCATAGGCTTCACGTTAGAATAAGGAGTTTTCTACTTTATCGACAGTGATTAGAAATTACGGAGGTTTGTAAATGGAAAAATGTATAATTGGTACGTTTTTCATTATACGGAGAAACAGTTTCACTTGTAAATAATTTACATAATTTATTATATCATTTTGAATGAGGAATATACAGTCGACAAGTAAAATGTTCATTTTACCGACCAGAGTTCTTAAGATTCACAGTTAAAAGAATTCAGCTAATGATCTTGTTGAATGCCTCCGAGGGCATTTTCGTAAGGAATGAGAATGACATTTTTCTTACCCATTAATCAACAAGAAAAAAAAGATATGATCTTTCTTATCTTCCACTGATATCGATTGAGTAAGACTCGATTGTAAAACACAATAAAAATACAGTTGGTCCTGGATCGTCGAGTAGTCTACAATTGCTTTTATTCCCAGCTGAATTATTCATGATGGCGTCTAAGCGCATCCAAATACTTTTAACGTTATTCCTAACAGTGCAAAATATTAATTCATCGTGCGGTGCTATAGAAGGTGAGAAAACAGTAAACTGTAAAAATTAATAGCTGCCAAAAATAGGCTCAAGCTGGAATTCTGTATTTGATAGTCAATCACATGAATAAATACGAAAATAATTATTAAAAATAGATGCGAAACACTGGAAGCTCTCGGCAGAGAAAGAACTGAAGGAATCATTGGATTATCGCAGGAACGAGAACGTAGCGAAAAACGTAATAATATTCGTCGGCGATGGAATGAGCCCGGACACCATCACCGCGAGCAGAATTTATCGTGATAATGAAACGAGTTATTTGTCCTGGGAAAAATTTCCTCACGTTGGATTACTCAAGGTCAGTAAATGAAACTCTCGCGGTAATAACGGATGAAGAATCGATAAACACGAGGTAATCTTCCGGCCCCAATCCAAAAACTGCCCATGCAAATCGACCGGTCATTTATCTGCTTTTACAGACTTACAATACCAACAAACAAGTGCCGGATTCGGCGTCGACAGCGACCGCATTGTTTAGTGGCGTGAAAACAAATTTCAAAGTGGTAGGTGTCGACGCCAACGTTCAACTCGACGATTGCGAAGCCAGTCTCGTAAAAGATCATCAAGTTCAATCGATAATAGCGTGGGCTCAGGAAGCCGGCAAAGAAACAGGTTTTGTTCAAGATTTCCAGCTTACCAACAGTGAGTAATCGAAAATGGTCTTTCATTTAAATGCCTTGTGGTGTTGCACAGGGTTTGTCACAACGACCAGAGTAACTCATGCAACTCCTGCACCTCTTTATGCTCATTCGCCAAACCGAGGATGGGAATGTGAAGATAAAATGCCCGAAACTGCAAAGAAATGCAAGGACATTGCCCGTCAATTGGTCGAGGATTCACCAGGAAAAAATATCAAAGTACGTTCTTTTTGAAAGGACGTAAAATGCGATTTTACGATAGCCTATCGATGAATGGGAAGGGTTTTTCAATTCATACCTTTTTACTCATTAGGTTATAATGGGCGGAGGTAGGCAAGGGATGAAATCAAACGCATCCGCAACAGAGTTTGATCCCATAGACGACTGGGCCTGCCGCAGCAAAGATGGCAGAGATTTGATTGCCGATTGGTCAAGAGATAAATCGGCGCGAAAATTGTCTCACCAAGTTGTTCAAAATAATGATGAACTTAGTAAAATTGATTATGAAAACGTTGACTTTGTTCTTGGCATCTTTGCTAATGGGCACATCAAGATGGACTGGGAGCGAGAAAAGGGTCCATTGGGTCAGCCAAGCCTGGAAGACATGACCTTAGCAGCCATTAAAATATTGTCCAAGTCGACCAACGGCTTTGTTCTCGTGGTATTTTGATCCTTCGTCGTCTTTTTTATTTGAATTCTCCAAAATATTTCAACAATTATTCTTCCAATTCGTTTTTCTTCAGGTCGAGGGTGGGCTCATAGATTTCGCCCATCATCGGGGTCACGCCGCTCAAGCTCTGCTCGAAACCATTCGAATGTCCGACGCTATCAATGCAACGATGAATTTTATCAATACCAGGGAAACTTTAGTGATCGTAACTAGTGATCACACACATTCAATGAGTTTCAATGGTTTTCCCGAAAGGGGAAATTCGATACTTGGTAATTATTACGATTGTGAGGTTTCTTTATAGAATTTCTATTATTTATGTCTAAATTCAAAAGTTCTCATCGAACAGACCATCATTTTTACCAATCATTTTTATTGCGAGGCGTTTTCTTTGTTGATTTTTGTCGCTGGGTTCGTCACAATTAGCGAAAAAAAAGGTTTCTTTTTTTTTAATAGTTTTTAAAAATTATGCTTCAATTTTAGGCATAGCTCAACCTTCAAAACACGATGGTATACCATACACCAGTCTGACGTACAGTACAGGTGGACCAAACAATTTTGCATACGAGGTGAACGATGGCAAAGCAACGAGAAAAGACCCATCGCTAGAGAATACAACAGATTTTCGTTATAGTCAGCAAGCAGCTGTTATAAGCAACGAAGCTCATCATGGAGGAGGTGACGTCATCGTTTACGCAAAAGGTTCGTTAATCATTTTATTTTGAACCAAACATTGTTCCATCTAGTGAGTTTTTTGTTTGTTATCGTAATTGGAAAAAGAATAAATCAATCAATTATTATTTTTTCAACATCGGAAAAAGTGGATCAGCTTCGTTCATCGTTTTTTCATAATAATAAATTTATCTTCCGAAGGACCTTGGGCTCATCTTTTCCACACAACGCACGAGCAAAGTTACGTCGCCCACGTTATTGGTTACGCTTCAAAAATTGGGCCTTATGCCGTTGCCAGTGGTTCGTCTAATCGTTGGGACAAACAGAGCATAATTGCTCTGACAGCAACGGCCAGTATATTCTTAGGATCATTATTTCTAACGCCTCGAGAATAGAGTTCAGAGTTGTGCACTTTCTGGCATAGAAAAATCACTGGTTGTACCTCATTAAAATAATAATAAATATGATAATTAGTCACGAACGAGGAATCGACGAAATTTTCAATGCACCAACACACGTGGTACAAAATACATTTAATATTTGATCTACTTAGCAAAAGTGACTTATATTCAAATATATCTCATGCGGAGGAAGAAATGAAGAAATTTTGGAGACCAAGAAAAACGATTCTTTTCCAAAATTCGTACGGAATCAATTGAAGAAATAAATGAACAAAACACACGAGTTGGTCATTTTTGATATTTTATTATTTAAAGAATAACCTATTTTTTTCGTATTCAAGCTGTTTCTTAAATCTCACATATTTACAAACAAGTAAATTTAAACAATTGTTTCAGTCTTTTTTTTACACAAGATAATATATAAGTTTAACCCGCCGCAATATCTCGGACGAGGATGAGTCTGTGTTTTTATATATAAATATGAATATTCATACATATCATATGTATGAAAACTATATATCCATATAATATTCATTTTGTCATCGAAATAAATGGACTGTGGTACAAAGCGGATCGAAATTTTTTGTTGTTGATGTTTTTAAATGTCCATCAAGCACTTTACAATGAATCCAATAATGTGTGTCTGCATCGGATGATTTTTTTTTATTGCTTCGATAATTCGTTTATTATTAAATTGTCGAGACAATAACACTGCGAGGGCATAATCCGTTCGACGTTGGCTCCTCGACATTTTCAAGGAGAGCCAGCGCCCACTCAATGTTTTCGACAACTTTATCACTTTATTTGATGGTTGAACATATGACCCAAATAAAATGGCGTCTTTGGGCCACTAAATGGCGGACGCTGTATTAGCAGAACGACCAACATACTCACTAATTACGTCGTTCTAATTACGACACACTAATTAATTAGATA
The DNA here is from genome assembly GCA_013761285.1 of Campoletis sonorensis. Taxonomy (NCBI): domain Eukaryota; kingdom Metazoa; phylum Arthropoda; class Insecta; order Hymenoptera; family Ichneumonidae; genus Campoletis; species Campoletis sonorensis. The sequence goes on from JACEOJ010000124.1 coordinate 338,424, forward strand.
AATTGATTTTTCGCATTATAATCAAACTGTGATAACGTAAATATCGTGATGTTACAAAGAGATTGAGTGGTTAGGGACATTGCGAACAACAAAATCAACAAACATCAGATTTGACGAAACTTTTCTCAACCGAGTTTGCAAGCGAGGATTAAATCGTCCGAAAACCGAGACTTTAATGAGATTTTTTGCTTCCCCAAAATATTTCTACCTCCGCAACGCTAAATATCGTTTTAAAAAAATATTCAATTTCCAGAGTGTCAAACTTTATTCTCTAACCAATTAATCACAGCCTTCGTAACATCAAGATTACTCGATCTAGTCGTAAAAAAAATTTGGTTCGATCACATAATTGTCAATGAAAGCGAAATGACGTTTGTATATTGTCGTTACACTAGAAATTAGCACAAAAAATCGAACGGTGAGATATGATAAGTGTTGGATTTCGATCGGGAATCAAATGTTCTCGATACATCATCGGCGGAAGTACGCGCATGAGTTATTGTGACAGTTTGACAAATAAAATTAGTAACTACATTCCTTACATCTAACGAAGGCTTATTATCTATGGTTGGTACAAAAAAAAGAAAAAAATGAGATGTAAATTGAGAATGGACGATGATTGATGGATCATTACACAAATCGATTGTGAATGTTGAATCAATGAAATCTCAGTCGTTTTTTCGTTTATCGTGTTTAAAAGTTCTGACCGTTGTAACGTCGTGATTCAAGACCTTCATCGAAATGCAACCGAGGAATATTAGTGCCGTGAAGAGAAAAACGAAACCCGGCGAAAATTTACTCAAAATCATGAGAATGAACAAACCGAGGAGTTTGATTGCTAAGAAAAGTGGCGCCAGGTAAACAGCGAGTTTGAAAAACAATGGATTGCTCTTCGGCTTTTGTACGACAAACTTTGAAAATCTAGTTTCACTACGACTCGAAACTTTTTTCGATTCTGTTTGACTAATTGATTTTTGACTCGACGGCACAATTGTTTTGATCACTTTATCGCTATTCGACACAATTACGCTTGACTTCATCGACTTCAAACCAAGTCCTCGGATTATCGTGTATAATAGGCTCAAATATACACGATATATTCTTTCCACTATTCTGCTCATTAGAATCGCTAAATTCACCTTTGACATTGGCATCGCTTGTCCCTTTCTTTGCTCAAACGAGTAGATCATGATTGGAAATGAATTTAGACTTTGACAACAGTGACGTAACTTCTGCATTGATGTGTGATTTAGCAGCAAAGGTGATACAGTTGTGTTTCCATCGGCTGAAATAAAACGACATTCAATTATTATCCATTGTTTTCGAATCGTAAAAACTTTCAATTTCAATATTGTCATGAGAAATGAGGCAGTGATCGATTGCTATTTTTTCTCCATTTTCTTTCACGATTGAGCGATGTTTTAAAATGGAGTTTTGAGAATCTCATCTCTTTAGATTTACAAAGACCATTTTCAGCACGAAATAAGTTTGAAATCGTTCGAATTTTTTTTCGTTTAGGAGGTAAGAGAATGGAAGGTGGATTCGAATGACAGGAATCTCCGTAAAAAAATGAACTCTAAGTGTATTATCCGCCACTATCAAGTTTCGAATGTAAAGAAAAATGAATAAAAAATCTAATGTCAAATTTTCTTAGTCCATTCGTCTCGATCTTTGGTTCATTATCTGGAATTTTGGAGGTTGAAAATGAATAAATGAGTATTTTACCTTTGAATGAATCGGAAACACGTCGAGCAAAAGTCGTCTTTCCCGAGAAGGTGTCTTCGTTTTCTATGATTGCTGAGACGGTAGTCATGGTGGAGTATTGCCGATCTCAGTTTGAGTGAACAACTTGATCGACTGGCTGTTTACGTTGAACTGGTTTTGCAGCAGGAATGAATTCTCAGGCTGTCTTATACTCGGTGAAAAATCACACGTATCTCTGTCACTATCTTTTTCTTTTCCACGACTCCCCACTCTGGAACTTTTTGAGTTTCAATGTTCTCGGAATCGACGGGGTTATCAAGTCTGGAAAATATCAAACGATCATGTTTTAGAGATTTTCTAATGAGTATTAAATCATTTTTAATTTGCACATTTGTGTCAAAAAAATTCCACGATCGAAAATGACAGCGGAATTGAATGAAAAATTCATGGAAATTGTGTTACTTCATTGATTGTTTTTTGTTTCTTTTTATTCAATTACATTTTTTTATGCAGTCGATCCAAACGATTGGTCATACGTTCACCGGCGAACTGTCGACTTTGCAAATCGACGGTGCACTGTCGAGTGGATAAATAAGAAGCAGAAAAATGGGGGGAGGGGGAGAGAGGGTCGCGATAGCCCCTTGCGACCCGAGAGACAAGAAAGCGATTACATCCTTCTCTTAAAAATACGAAAAGAAGGAAGAAGTGAAATAAAAAAATCATCGCATCCCAAGACTGACACACAAACACTAATTCATACCAATCTTTTTATCAAACTTTGTAATCGATCGCGCGGCATTTTAACACTTTGTGATTCGTTGCAGAACAATTTGTTAATCTTGTCCAGAAATAGAGTGAATGATACGAAAACTTACGATTGCAGAAATTTAGAGAGAAAGTTGATTATAGAAATGTTCATTTTTATCGCAAAACCTGTATGCGGAGATAATGTCAATCGAAAAATTACCGTCACAACAATCAAACAGGAAAAAACTTTGAGTTTTTTGCGATTTTCAATGGGCGAAATGTAAATTTCCATAAAAAGATAACAAAATTGAGTATAAATTTCCTTGAAAATTTACGTTGTCCATTTTTCGTGAAAACCGTTCAATCATAAAAATTTTAATCGGACGTTCACAGGACATACTTTTTTTTTGGATTCAATTCAACCCAATCGTTAAGGAACGTGTTTTACAAAAAAATTCTATTTTTCATTCTTGTAATTGATATTCTTAATGGCGAGATACTAAATGATGTAAATACACATGCATTCTTTATCACACACAGGACCCTCGAATATTAAAACGGTATGTAACTAAATGTTTCGTGAAATGATAATTACTAATCGGAAATTTCGTCATGACGATTCTGCCTGGTAAATGATTAATTGAAAAATCCACTGCGAATTTGATCGTGCCAAGGTCAAGGTGTACTGAATGAATGGTTATTGACCGATTAGTGATCACCTGCATTTTTGTTGTTATTTAATTACAGGTGGACTCGCAAATATTTTCGTTTTTGTCAACAGATAATGAAAATTATTCAATATATATCTTTTTTTGATTGTCAATTGCAACTTTCGGTGCGAGCGTACATCTAATTACAGTGATTAATTTTCTTTGAATGAAGAACTAACCACATGATTTTATAACCGTTTGAATTGACATTTGAAAATGTTCTTAAAATTGAACGTGAGTTTTCAAAATAATTATAATTCGCAAATTATTTTATGAATAACGATGAGAAAATGATTTTTTACTCTTTCCATAGTCCGAGACACGATTGTAGAAAATGCTCCCAACTTCTATATTCAACTCGGTAGAAAGTATATTTTTTTCTGAATCAGCGAGATAAGGTTGTATGAGAAGAAAAAAAATTATTATGCACGAAGCAGTTTTCGTTCGCGCCATGAATTTCGCAATCTCACGTTACTGACTGTCAGTTCTTTTCGTGATCACAACGACGGTCCAAAGTCTCAAAAATGGCTATTTGTATTTTTTTTTTCAAACCAGATTCAATTTCAGAACTAATTTTCCATGGAAATAGATGAAATTTTATTTTCTTTGACGAAATTTGATGAAATCGTCCAATTTCTGTAGTTTTAATTCTTCGTTTGGAAAAAAAATCAAAGTAAACTAAAAAAAATTCATTTGAATGTCGCGAAGAACTTTGCAAACTTTGCAAAAAAGAATAAGAAAGCAACGTGCACGTTTCTGTTAGCACGATACATTTTTTTTCGTTACTGCTGCCTAAACACATTTGCAAAAGAATATCCAACAGCGGGAGTGTGAAACGCGTTAATTCTCGACTCCCTTCACGACCGAGTTTTGCATTTAGCGTTTATTTTCGTACGTCTCTCAGCTCGAACGATTAGAGAGCTTTCGCGAAAAGAGGACGAGAAACAGAAGAAAGAATAACCTCTAGAAAGAGAATAATAATAAAACCTTTTTTTTAAGGAATGTCTGAAGACCGAGGGTGCATAATAATTAACGACAACAATTAAATCGAATAAGGAAAGTCGTTGTCGGTTTTTCTGCAAAATTCAAGAGAAGAACGTTATTGGAGTTTCAAAAAAAACAACATTACTATAAAGGTATAAATAAGGGCATCAGGACACGGTTTCTACGAAACCGAAGAAAAGTCGTTTTCCTTCAACCCCGAGATCCTGCTGCCATCTTTTTATTGGGCATCGTACCATCATCAAAAAATCATCATTCGTGTTCGAAAGAAAATAAGTAGCGATCGAAAGAAAATTTGAAAAAAAAACTACTCCTGTCCAAATAAAATTTGAGACTATATGATTTGAACGTAAGACACGTGAAACTATTATGTAAAAAAGTTTTCCAAATATATCGGTAAAGAAGTTCTCGTTCTTTCCATTTCTGGAGGTTAGCCGAAAATTGATTTTTCAAAAATCAACCATTGTTTACACAGTTGGATACAAATCTTTCCAACGAACATTTTATCTCGTATTTACATGCATTTATTCGATGCTGGAATTTGGACGAGGACTATCGACTCATTAATGGATTGATGAGGGAAAAAAAAGAATAATGTTCATCAATGATAATGACAATGATAATAGTTGTTCAAAAACAACAGCACGTGAGGTTATGTGAGAATTTGATGTTCTCGAAAGACTGTGCGAGAGGAAAAAGTATATAACCGAAGTATTTTCAAGTGATGCAATCGAACGAACTTGTGTCGATCAAAGTTTGTTCTGGTAAATGAGTGAGATTCGCTTACTTGAGATGGTGTGTTCCTCTAGTTTCTTCAGTAATTTGCTGTCGTTTCTTATATGTTTCCTTTCCTCGAACAACAACAATGGCTTCCCATAAGCTGGACTACGATTTTTTCCAATACACGATATTATCTTAATGAGACAAAATCAAAGGATAAACAAAACAAAACGACGATATTTTCGCTTGGATTGCTCCGTTTTTAACTGTACTTTTTGTAGAGATTGAAAACTATGGGAAATTCACGAAATATGCCCATATTTTGTGAAAGTATAGATTCACTGCAGTCGGTCACAGCGATGTTCAGAATTGCCACGAAATTTCCCAGTGTGTCGATTATTTCGGTGCAGCAAGAATCCAAGAAATGAGAGCCACCCCTCGACGTGATTTGCCAATCGATAATGTACTTATATATGTTTTTTTATATATATTTTTTAATTACTTCGTCTTAAACGATTGGAAGATCGAAAAATCTTGGAATTTCAACAGAGAGATTGGAACGAATGATTTTTTCCCTTTCGCAGATATGGCTCGAGTACGGTGAGTCAATGTGTGCTGGCCGTACGAAATCCAAATAACAACTGAGCACGAACGGCTCTGTCGAGGCTTGCTCGTTTCTGACCTGCTGGTAGGAAGCGTTCAACGCGCAACGCAACGGGGGATTCTCTTCTCGGTCTTTCCATGTGTGCTTCTGTATGTTTTCGGGCCGGCTTTTTTTGTTGGTGTGTGAGTGTGAGCCACGAGCGAAGCCACTCAAAGGGAAACCATTCGAGTTTTGTTGCACGCAATGAACAAGGATAACGATACAGTATCGTTAACCGATCCTCCACTCATTTTACTCCACTTAACCAGAATCAAGCTTCGCAATGTTATAAATAAAAGTCATCGAGTCCTTGTCCTCTCGGAAGTACGAAATTTCCACATCTTATAATCGCAAAACAAAATCAACAAGGGGAAGAATTAAAAACTGAAAATTATATTTTGTGTCTACGAAAAGATTATCATCGTTAATGATCAATTGAATCCTTGTCCTTTCTCTTTTGTCATTGAGACAGTAATTCTTCACATGAGATTTTTTCAGTGTATTTTCAAAGAGATTTTTTCAAATTTTTTGCTCCATTCTTCGAGGAAAATGCATGAACTAACTACCAATCGAGCGATGATTCGTAGTTACTCCAAATTCGTCGAGCAAAGCTTGTATGCAAAATGGAGTCACCAGGTTAAAAATTAATTCGAAAAATTCGGATATTCATATATGCGAAATAATTCCATAACAATTTAGTAGCATAAACAGTTACTTTACTCTAAAGTATTTTTGCACAAAAGAACTTTGTAGTCGTCTGGTGAAGTATCCGAGAAATAGCGTCGTTTTCACTTTTCTTTAGAACAAAAACGAGGAAAATTAATTCGAGAAACAACTTTGTTGTAAGAGGAGAATTTATACTCGATTATTTGAAACTGGAATGTAAGCGAAACCTAGAAATATTTGTAGGATTTCCGGATCAACTGATGGAAGACGTCCTGAGCCTGACGTCATTGACGTGACGTTTTGTTTGGCTTAGGTCGCGATTAGACGATTTTATCATCGATTGTCATCGATGACTTGGGTTCAAAATACATAGAAAAGTGTGACTAGAAAAGTCCAGGTAACAGATCTTTCTTTGAGAGGTTCTTCAGCCTATTATCGCAAATCTGATTGTCCGATTTATTTTCCACTTAATTTCATTTCTGTAAGTCCGCAGACTACGAGTTGCTCGTCTACGTGACGAGACGTTGTTGTGTTATGGGGAGTGGACTCACTCGAGTGTTTCAATGTCGCGGACATATTTCGACGATAACGACTGCTGCATTACAACGCAATTTCGTGATCGATCCGTTTAGAGTAACTGCCACTTTACCGACGAATCCTTAAGCCTGAAACTTAAAGGTTTGTTCTTTCTCTTCGTTTGTTTCAAGGGCCGTTGGCGTCGATGCGCTCGTGACCCGAAAAAATAATCCACTTTTAACCCAAGTGACGACGTAGCCAAACGTGAACCTTCGAACGTTTTTCAGTATTTTTACTCATTTTAATTGTTATCCATAATTCCCTCGTTCCCTTACCCGTTGGGAAAAAATGACAAGAGTTTAAAATGTTATGATGGAGGAGCGACGAAAAACCACGTGAAACATTCGTGCATGTGACCCAATCCCAGAACCTCTCGAGGCCACTTCCTTATTTTCAGACTCCTTTCCCCAACCCAAGTTTCTCCTTTCTATTTTAGTCTTGACAACAAATCAAGGCATAAACAATGGAGTCGGTGTAAAATTATTCTTAAAAATGTATATTCGCCTCTGTCGATATAGACGTAGACAGATTTTTGCATTCATTCATGCAGTCAATGCAAATCAGACTGGTGTCCTTTGAACCAATTATTTTCCTTCTTGATTACGAGTCGATCTATCGCTTGACGCGTTGCCATAATGAGAGCTCATCGTCCAAGCGGTGACTCAATCTTAATTGGGAGTGAGGTCTACTAATGTCACAATGAATCAAAAGAGAACGTTAAGATCTAACAAAGTTCATTCGCATTATCATGACAGAAGAAGATCCGCGGTTTCAGAATAAACCGGTTTTTCGATGGAATTAAACGAAATCATGTTTCTTTTTTCACTTTGATTTTGTGTAGTTCACGAAAAATGCATTTAACTTGATTGCGTTCGGTTATTGTGAAATTTACTTGGTTGTCATTTTCATTGTTGACCCGAATGGCATTGTACTCGCCCAGTTACTGGATCATTTCTTGAACTGTTATCTTCCGGGAAAAAAACCAGACATCGGGAATCAATAAATTAAATGCAAATTGATCGAGAGAGATGAAAGGCAGCAGAGTCATTGAATCAACTCGCGGGTGATTCACGATTATCAGGAAATCCTTCCCGACCCGTCTGCGTGGATCGACCACCGGTTTGCCCATCCTCGAGACGTTAAAAAGAGAACACTTGGTTTTATGAGTCCAACACTCATTCCTCATTGCGATAAGAACTGGGAGCAGGCTTGACCTTCGTTGTAATACACGAATCAATTATCCCCGAGATTGTACACTTTTTTAACCGTCGAACATCCATTGTAACGACTCAATTTCCATTTGTAATAATATTTCGATTATTATCTATTGATTAACAAAATTACCAACGCAATCTCTCAAGTGACAAAATGCAATTTAATTGACAAAGTTATTGACATCGTCAATGCTGACAAATTGTTATGAAATAAAACAAAAATAATTCACGACGTAATTCTATTGTGCAAATTAGATTATTCTGTGAGTCTGCAAAAAATTTAATGGAGGAAATAAACCAGGAATAAATAAATGACGTACAATGCTTGTGTCGTTTAGAATTGCAGAATTGAACGTGAGCACGAACTCGATTTCATCAATACGATCCAAAAACTTTTAAGATCAATAATATGAGTAATTAACTCAAAGAACTATTAAGCCATGTGGAAAAAAAGGTCGAGATAATAACCCCGTCTATAAATAAGAACACTAGCGTCTCTGTATTTTTGTCCTACTTTGATTAAACCCAAATACTACGTCGCACGCTAGACGAATTATCCATTTAATATCTCCGCCAAAAATCAGTGATGGAACTGATTAGAACTCATGTTTATCGAATTTTTCCTACGACTGTCTCGCCTTCACGTAACCTTAAAAAAATCCACGATCATCGACTTCGTATCCGGATTTTCGAAATTATTTATTTCGCAAACAACATTGCAAGGAGAACGAAGACGATTTAAAATATTTTTTTTTTACAGACGATCACCAACAATCAGTAAAAACATCAATCCTCCGTTCTCACACTAGGCTTTGATACACCGGGTCAAAATGATCCAGTCTCTCATCGAAGACTTAACTATAAACACGATTTTTCTAAATCGATGAATGAAGATGTAATCTTTAAATCGAGAATTCGCATAAAAGTGAAATATGGGTCAAGATTTTTGAAATAACTTTCATATCTTCTGCTACACGTGACTCATGGCATTTTCATGTACACTTGCATGTGTAACGTGATAAATTCGCACGCATACAGGGAATTAAGCATATGTACTGTCCATTTCTCCCCTTGATAAATCCTAATGATTTCCCTCCCTTCCTTTCACGCCATTAATCATTATTTTACAATGATACGTGGAAAAAATCCTATCAACAATTATACATAAGCGTTATATCGTGAAATAAATTCAGACAAGCGTTATCGTATTGCGGATAGGCCGTTTGTCTGTGAAGCTGTTGATAAATCTGTCGCGTATGTCCAAGTCTGTAAAATAAGGGACATTTTTTTTTACGTAATGTTTCATTGATCTCTGATGCAATAATAAGCACGACGCTTGTCATTTATGAGTAATGGAGGGAGAGAGGATAAACGCATGAATATACATGGAAAAAAATCGAACTGATAATAATTACCATGTCGAGTAGAGTTTAAAAAAATAAAATGGAAATAACAAAATGTATAACAAAAAAAAAAAATACTGTCGCCGCACGTGTACTTAGTTTTTCGATCACCCGATTTGATCGTGATAATAAGACGTAGATTAGAACATTATAAATAAGAACAGGTGAAAGGCAAGAACATAAAAAAAGAAAATATCAACCAGAAACCCATACGAAATTTCCTAACGCTTCCACATTCTTTGTTGCCTGTTGAGCTGTTCGTTCATTTTGTTCGCATGTTCGTTTTTCATCGCTGGTTTCTCGAATACGAGCATTTAACGGGCCGAGCACGAGGTCCATGCGTGATCAGAGCCCGATCCCGACTGTTCGTGATATGACCCACGCCTTTGGGAGGCCTCGCCGAGCATCCGTATCACGTGAACACTTTTTTCAAAATACGTAGTGGTTCGAACTAACACCTGCGTTTTTTCACTATTAGTTTCTATCTATAATTTTATATGGTAATCATTCAACGAAAAATGTGTATGGAACAGGAAAATTTTTTAATTGCGATCTGACGATCAATTTCGTTGCGTCTGTGGACAAATAATGTACTTTTATTTTCATTTTCTAATGAATTTTTGCAGCACAAACGAAAATATCCATTTCCATTGAAAATTTTTGTTCTACTCCATTTTTTGAATACGTAGAAAAGTAATTTACACTCTCGCAGGTGAGTAATTGAATGTCAATATATTTTCATACTCATAAATGTAATTCGTGCGTTTTTTACGCATTAGTAACATATATCTATAGATTTTTGTATAAACACAAATGTATGATGAAAGCGACTTTTTTTTAATCATCACGCGAGATAAAAATGTTAATGATATGATGAAATTACTTTGAGATTTCATCGAATTGCTCATAACGACAAGGCCGATGACAGGAACAAATGATTTGCCACTTGAAAGACTCTGCACACATACGGTGTTCGATACATTGTGATTTTGTTCGAACCGAACCCTAACGCATCATTATCGTTATTTCCCAGATGTCTCGTTCGACTCACCTCGTTTATTATACCTCATCAAAGCTAACGAGACAACTACGCAATTGCACTTACGTGCGTTCCAGAACATTCCGTGCATCCTCGATAGCACACTTGTGAATTATTTTCCATTCGTTTCTCTCCCGAGTTTTATAATCTACTTAAAAAATAAAAAAAGTACCGATTCAGCATTCGCTTGTTGATTCGATGTTTGATTTTATATCGAAATGCCGTATTTCTCTTTATCATTAAAGGAATTTTTTGATCATTATTAAAAAATAAAAATAATCAGAACCGCAAATAGGTCGTTTTTTAATGGGAGAAAAGTAAGAAATTTTCGAACTCAAAGTGGAAGCTCGACATTTGCTCCATGTATTTAACACCGTAATTTAACCATCGATCTATTCTTACTCCTGCTTAGCGATGGGAACGAGGCGAAAAAAAAACTTCGATGTGATGATTGCTCATTTATGCTCAGAACGAAACTTGTTGACAAACAAAAAGTATTTTTAAACCTAGGTTCTCCATCCACTACATGAGAAAAAGGATCAGATCAGTTCGCTCATTTTTTATTGAAAACTTTAAATTCATGCAAAATAAAAAATAAAACAACAAATTCGTATGTTTGTTTCGTGGTTATACTCAAAATAACAATTCACCTTGGATTTTGAAACAATCGATTTTGAATGTGAAAAACAACAATTTTCGTATTCGTATCCTTCACCTTTGCTGATCGACTGAAATTTTTTGTTTAGGAACCCCTTTCAGTGTCAGAGCAATATTCACGTGACGAGCACGTGATCGGTAGGGGCCCGTTGTCTAATCGCTAAGGCGAGACGACGATTTTCATTCGTGCAACCGAGATAGAGCTACAGTGTGAATGATCGCCGTACGAAATTTCATCATTACACGATCTAATATCCCGGCTCTTGACACCAGTACAGACGCGAGACGCGACAGAAAAAATTCAAATGTAAACATCAAATATTTACATTATGTGGGTACAATGTTGCCAATGAAAATCGAACTTCCGTTCAATGCTGTACCACGTTGGGCCAATTGAACAATTTTTACGCACCAGATATTTTGGAAAAAGAGTTTCTTGTGAAAAAGACATTTTTCGATTTTTGAGACAATTTTGGAATGAAAATCATTTAAACGAATAATTTGAAAGAATTACAATTTTTCATTAGGATTGAAAAATGAACGATTGTCATTTCATCGAGAAGATTTATTTATTTCGCACAAGGAACAGATTTGTAAATATGTTTTATTATCAATATTGTTAATGATCGATGTTTATATTTTTTTCTTTAACCGCAAACCTTTGTCAACGACTCGGATTTTTTGCACCGATTGTACCTCGTATTTTCATTGTTTGGAATCAGCAAGAAAAACACTGATGCAAAATGATTTTTTTTTTTAAACATTTGCCGAGCCGCGAGGATATTTACGTCCAACGAACGAACGAGTTCGTCGGCCCTGTTTGCAACGAGAAGAGATGCTCAATGCATTCGTACGTACGCCTCTCTCATTATCTTTTATCCGATAGTGGAGCTTTAAAGTGTCGTTGCGAGAGAAACAAAGAGTTTAAAATAGAACTTTCGACAGCAGCTGTTGGCAGATTGTGCTGTAAAATTTTCAATTATGTTTTTATGTCAACCGAATAAGCAGGCTGCATTATTTATATTTATTCGTTTCGATTTTTGAATAGTTATCGAAATGATAAAACATTTGGAATCTCATAATCAATTTTTACGAGAAAAAAGCATTGAAAAATTCAAATTAAATTCCGAAGTCTATAGAACATGTGAATATCGTGCCTCGAGGCTCAAGTATCGTAGGTCATGGTCAGAGTCTCCGACGATTATAATCAGGTGAAAACGAACATTCTTACTTCACAACTGAATTTGCGAAACTGAACTAAACTGAAGAGTTCGATTTTTCGTGTATTATTCGTGGCTGAGGAGATTTTGTACTTTGAATGATCAACCCTCTCTCTTTGAAAAAACGTAATTTATTCAACCCACAAGTTATAAACAATTCGCTAACAGAAATTAAGTTGATCAGTATAATCGCGTGAGGATAAGAGAGTGCTTGATATTTCAAAAAAAAATCACAATTAAACATTGTTCTCTGACAAAAGGAGAACAACGTTTATCTTTTATTTTGATTGCTTTACATCAAGCCTCTCTGAAAAACTCGTGGAGTAGCTTTTTTACCGACTGAACGGCTGTCAACAGTTTGGTGAATGCAAGAGCGACAGCTGAAAAGCAGATTCCCATTTTTTCGGAGCGTCATTTTTTCGGCAGTGGGATTTTTACCGACCGAATGACTGATAGATCGCCTTAACCCTTCAACTCATTTAAGTTTCCTTACGTATAATTGACTTGACATTTATAGTAATGAAAGCTTTTTTGTGTCGCTGATCTGGAGGCTGAACTCGAAATTAAAAAAATCAAAATATATTGTTCTTTTTTTATTAACCGAGAACTCATCGAATAAAAAATATTGAAATAAATTCTTCGCATTTTTTTGAACTTGTGAAGAAATTGCCATTCCCGTATTCATGGTAGTTTAGTGCAAAATTAGTAATTTGATAAAAAATATTAAAATCTAAAATTCATTTATGCGTGATATTTATAAAATTAACAAATATCGACTTCATATTTTCTTTCTACATTTATCGCAGAGATCATGCAAAGAACCACCTGGTATTAATCGTCGAAAGAGTAGTTTAATTATCAAAAAACTACAGAAAACCAAGCGATACAAAAAAAACCAAATGGTTCAAAGAGTCAAATGAAGGAAATCGAATAAATCAATTTTTTATTACTTTCTAATTAATAATATGCATTCCATTAAGAAAAACGTCTAAACATGAAAAACACTTGTGTCTCGACGTTTATGGAATAAATGGTATTCATTAGTCTGATTAATTTTGTAGCGTTCCGCTTTCCTTACCTTTATTATTATTATGTACGAGCCGCTGCCGCGTCTCTTGATATTATTTATTATGTATTATGTTTTCGTTTGCCGGCGTGCCACGTGCTCGCTGCGATCCCTGTGTTTTTGTTGTCCCCGCAATAGTAGCCTTAGCCGAGCTCCTCACACGAGGGCGTTTCGACGTATTCATGGAATAAATAGTATTTACAATTGTGATATATTTTGTTGTGTGCTTCTAATTAATATTATTTATGTTAATAATAAGCAATGTAATATTATTAATTAATATTTTTTTTATACCTTAATTATTTATTTCATTGATAATGCGTGGTGCGGCAGGCCGCGCGCTCACTACGATCCGCGTGTTTTCGCTGTCCCCACCGAGGCTACCCGTCGTTGCCGCAGCGGCCGCAGTCGCAGCCAGGCCCTCACTCGACTCGGTCGCCTGTGACGAGACGGCCGCAGCGGCGACGACGGGGCAGCGACGGTGGGGACAGCGACAACACGCGGATCGCAGTGAGCGCTCGAGCCCGGTAGTAGGGGACAGAACCAATCAGATTGCTTTTCCCCACAGCGCGCTCTCCCCGCTCACCGGCAAGTTGTTTCTTCTAAGTCTTGCTACCACCGCGATACTACGCGCTTGCCTCTACACTGTAGACACATGTTTGTTTCCATTGAATTCCCCGAACGGAATAATCGAGGGCAATGGCGTTCGTAGCTCATCGATGAAAATCTGAAATCTCGGTCAAATCATAAAATCGTCATAGAAGAGTATACAAGAGTGCGGTATGGCCCGCGATGCCTTTTGTTTTTCACATTTGGCGTCGAGCCGCTACCGCGTCTCTTGAATCGAAGCAGGAAAGCGAAAAAATTGTAATCAACACGTTTTTTGAATCGATTAATTCAAATCGATTCAAATCAATCGATTTGAATCTCTTGAATCGAAGTAGGAAAGGGAAAAAATTGTAATCAACACGTTTTTTGCTATAAATATGATTTTAATATTTACTTTTTGAAAGCAAAATCACAGCTACATAAGGTGTGGTTTTTATCCATAATATAATATAATAATATAATAATATAATAATAATAATAATAATAATAATAATAATAATAATAATAATAGAGGTTATTAATCAATAATTAATTAATAACGATATATAACCGATAAAAGTGTATAATAGTTTTTCTCTCGTACATTCGCAGTACTCGTTCTTTCTACTTGTTTTTTTTTGTTCTCATTGCTGCTTTAATAAATCTTGTTTTTTTTGTTTTATTTAAAAATTTCGAATCTCACATCTCGTTTAATACTAATGATCGCACGATTTTCGTATACCAGGGGCACGCGTTTCCATGCTTAATTAATTCGTAATTCACATTGTTCTTGGAACGAGTGAACGTACGATTAGCTTTATAATTGTTGGTCTATTAAGTTTGAATAATTCAATTTGTTTGTTTTTTTTTTGTTTTTGTTTTGTTTTTTTTTCAAATCTTATATTTTCATGATCGTCGGTCGAGTTGAACATTTGACTATTTTTCCCTTAACTCTCTGTACATTATCTCGATCTCCAGCACCGTATTTCCTGCACTTTTGTAATTTGTTCCCCGATCGTCGTTTCGGACGAAAAAAAAAACAAATGAGACCAAGATCTTGATTAATCGAATTTTCCTATACGTTCGCATAGATTAAAAAAAGAAAAAAATTACATTTTTTACATATTATTCCCTCAGACACACAACTTTTGATCGGAAATAAAAAGTTTATGCTGCCAGACACATCGTCCAGATGTCTGGGCTACCAACTCGCACAATTATTTTTTGTCACGCGTTTACAACGCTACGGACACTTTTTCTTCACCACTTTGATGAATACCTCGCATCAAACACTTTCTTCATAATTCGTAACGCATGCATTCTGTCAAATACATAAAACTAATTTCTAAAATAAATATTTTACAACAGGGATGTCTTTATATTGTTTTTCCTTTCGATTCTCCAATCCTCCTTCCTCCTCCTCCTCCTCTCTCTCCCTCTCTTTCACTCTCTTTCTCGATTTTTTCTCTCTCGTTGGTCTCTCAACGTTTCTTTGTTTCTTTATTGTTGTCTCTCGTATCTCGCCTTATCTATATGCATAAAAGTTCATTTAAAATGGTGATTTACTCGTGGTATGGCACTCATATGGCTGCTATGACCTGATCCTAATTCGTCCATCATTTTTAGTTCGCAACTAATCCACATGCTCTTTCAAGTCGAAGGCAATGATATGGAGTAACAAATAATAGAATGAAAAAGGAGAAAAAAAAAACTTATAAATAGGCCAAATTCGAGTCGTCGAACCCTAATGGATTAAAACTCGCACGTGAGTGTAGAATTTCTCTTCAGGGAAACACGAGACTTTATGTACAAGAACTGGAAGGATTATTTATTAAAATAGACACGTTTGTGACCACTTTGAAACCACAATATCGTTGCTATCCGGAACTATCAGGGCAGCCTGTCAAATCACGTGTGAAAACGTGTGAAAATTCGAATTAAAAATGTCAGACGAATTGATTTCAAGATGGATGACTATCGAAATGTGTGTATGTATTTCCTATGGAATGGCTACTATTAAAATAAAATGATTAATCTAATTCGACTGCTGTTATCAGGGATGTCTCGAGATTCGTGAGTTTTCAAAACGGAAGAAAAAATTCACTCGTTTTCGTATCCAACATACACTTGTACCGTTCATTTCATTTTTTTGTTTAATTTTTACTGTTGTTATTGTCTTTTTTTTTCAATTTTTTTTAAATCTTGTGTATATTGACGACACGACGATTTCTTTGATGAGACTTTTTTAAGGCACTATTACATTACGAGTCCATGAGAATTGATCAAATATTTCTAACTGTTTAGTCATTTCTCAGTTGATCTATTTGGGAAGTTTCTAGTGTAGAAAAAAGGGCACATTATTATCAAATGGTACGATTGACCTCCATTTTTATTATTTCATCCGAATCGTTGTCATTATTGTTCGTTGTCATAATCACTGAACTGTCCAGTTTTTATTAAAAACCATTGAAACGAGAGTTTGAAACTCTTGACTTTTTATTTATTTGTTGAAAGTAAAAGCTAAGGCACGATTCTAGTTTTGTGTTTTGAAATAATAAAAAAAAAAAGCAAAACTCTAAAGGCACCCCAGCAGAGCTTTCTACGTTGTTACAAATCGGTCGAGTATATTTTTTGCTTCCTTCGTCATAGTATACGTGAAAACTTTTTTCAACAGTGAAACCTCCGAATGAAGAAATCTCAAGTTTGTGTACGAGCATTTGTTTTCATCGCTCACAACTTCTGTTATTATTGACATGAACGTACAGAACCAGTTTGTCGCTGCGCGAAACTGCCATGTTGACAAAATTCTTTTTGGCCACACGCGCTATTCGCTTGTTTTTGAGCATTGCTCCTCATTCTCTCCTCAATAGTTTACAATAAAAAGCGCCATACTCTTTATCGCTTAATCTCTATTTATATGCCCTTAAACAATTAACGATTCTCGATTATACACATACAATATACATTATGTAATACATACATATATATTCATATATTTTTCTTTTTATTTTAATATGAGACAATATTTTCGTTCGTATCAGCGATTTCAACTTTTTCGCTGTTGTTTCTTCTTTAGAGTATATGTCGAATATAAACTGAGTTACAAATCTCCAACGTCTGTGTGATCTTTCTCCTCCTTTTGAACGGCAATCATCGATTTTCCGATGACGTATGATTTCTAAGAGTGATTTTTGTTTTTTATCGACAACGCAGTGCCTCGAATGCATAACAATCTCTATTTTCGTTTATTTGCTGCAGTCTTTGTTTTCTTATTGTTTTTCATGGGCGAGACGTGTATGTTTTGTTTTGTTTGTTTTTTTTTTGTTATCTCGTTAATTAAGGTATCTCAATACTGCTTGTAATACGATTATATGCTGCGACGGAGAAGCACGAATTATTGCCCTCCCATTTGTTCAGTACGATTTATAATTACAGAAACGAAGAAAAGGATTTTCGTTCTTCGGATTTGCTGATTAAAACAGTGCGATTATTATTTTTTATTCATTTGCTTCTCGATGTTTGCGTCGATCGGGAAAATGATATTCTCGAGTTCACGGAAACTCTTTGCACCGGCAATTGTTTCTCACTCATTCGAACGTCCAAGATATTTAAAATACCATTGATTATTGCCCATGTTTGGTGAATAATACAGGGAAAAAAAAAAACAGAAAAAATTAAAAAATAAACGGTAAAACGTTGACTAGCGTGGACCAACGTTTGAAACTCGAAATACTTCGAGTTCAGACCATCTTGACCGTGCCCTCCCGTAATACGGTGAGACAGAAAAAAAAACACAAAATAAAAATAAAATAAAATAAAAACACTCACAGACACCCTCGAGGACCAAAAACGTGCAGATTCTCGAGCTATTTGTGCCCATCAGGGCATCCGTACTCTTCGGGAAGTGCACAAAAAACAAAACTGTACACTACGCACTTCCTTTTCAACTACTTAATTAAATATTACAATGTCTTTTTTTTTTTTTGTGCTAAAGCTACCAATATTTAGTTACACTCTCTTCAGACTCTAGCTCTTCTCGTTTTCTTTTCGTTTCATTTATTGTCACCTAGATTTTTCGTCGGTTTGGACTTTTCGATAGAAATAAAAATCAATATATTCTCATCAGTCGTTCTTAGGAACAAAGGATTCGGCCTTGCGATAGCCATCGTTGTTGGAAATGTGCTTTACATGAATGTTCACAGTGCAGCGATAATTGATCAATGTCAATTTGTCCACGAGCAGTGCCTGTGGTTGGGTGGCAGACAATTTCGACCATTTCTTCAGCGTTAGGTATCCGATCGTCTTTTTGACTTCCGTTATTCATCAATTCGTTGATATTTTCATCAAACGGAGAATTCTTTGTGGAAGACGTGGACGATTGGGATGAAGGCTTCAACGTTTTTGTTAGCCAAAGAGGAAATAAATCGCACTCAACGATTAACGTGACCAATCTCAGTTTGCCAGACTTATTAGCCATCCATGTGTCGATATTTGTGGGCTGACATCTGAGCGAGGCCGAGAACAGCGTATTGACACTGAAGACAATGGTAGTGAGTCTGTTTGCCCGAATGTTGACATTGTACAGCACCGCAAGGTTGGCTCGGTGTGAATTTTTGAAATCCAGCAGCAGCGATGCTGTCCAATTTGGCATGTTGTCTTCGATGAGCAACGACTTTGTTTGTATCGGTGCAGACGAAATCGCACTTGAGACAATGGAAGTGAGAGGCTTTATTCTGCATGGAACCAAGACTGGAGGTGTAGGCACATTGTGCGCGTCCACAGGGCACGTTTGCCCGATATTGTTGAAAATCACCGCCCATCAAAGTATCAAGACGTTCGTGGCGTGCAGTGTGTTGAACAAATCGGGTTTTGTCGCAGAAGGAATAGCCACAGTCTTGTCTCATGCAGTGGAAGTGAGTCTGATGTTCGCGGTAGCCACAATGAGGATATCGACAATCCTCGTTGAATCGAAATCTCACGTAGCCTTCAGGTACGGGTTCATCCTTGAGCATACGCATCGAATGATGAAGCCGTTGTTTCTTGGCCTCTGTCGAATTGACATCGGGTGGCGAAAGTGCTCTTTTGTTAAGATTCAAATTAGCTGCCAGAGAAGCCAACGGATTCTCATCTCTGCCTGGTGGCAAAAAGTTACCGGGTGGTAAACCAGGTGCGAACATCAATCCAGGCCCACCGGCGTACATTCCACCGTGTTGTAGAAACGGCGGTAGAGCTTGATTCATCAGAGCAATCTGTTGATTCATTGCAGCCATAACAGCGGGACTGGGAAAATGAAAACCGTGACTGAGATCCAGCTCGAAAGCCGATGGTACATTTGGCGACTGCTGGACGCTCGGTGGAGGTTGAGAAGCTTGTTGATGCTGTTGCTGAACCATGTGACCATTCTCGTTAGCCTCCATCATCGAAATGTTACTTCCAATCTCGTCGGCACGAGAAGCCTCGTTTGGTTCCCGCTTTACACCACTCTGACCACCGCTGTGGATAGAATCCTGATTGCTAGCCCTTGGACTTTCTAATTTGATTTCTTTCATGCTCATCTGCTGCTGCTGCTGCTGTTGTTGTTGTTGCTGTTGTTGCTGCTGCTGCTGCGATTGCTGTTGACTCATCTGTCCAAGCGTCTGCTGCATCTGTCTCTGCATGTTCTGAAAGCTCTGAATGTTCTGCGCCATCTGTGCATTTTGAGCCATGAATTCATGCTTTTGTGACAATTGGGCGAGATAATCATGCTGCAGTTGTTGCTGATGGTGCTGCGACGTTGGAACCACTACAGACGGCATTTGTTGTTGTGGTGGAGGTGGCAACGGAGGTGGAGCAGGAGGAGTCGATGGTATCATGTCGTGTTGTTGTTGACTCAGAATGGCGCCTGTCGAATGTTTCGCTATGTGCGCAACCAGTCGATCGAGCTCCGAAAACGCCTGATTACACGCGTTACAGTGATAATGGTTCTTTCGTTTCAGCTTGCAAAACGGTCGGCTGCAACTTTGTTCAGGTCCATAGACTGTGTGAGCCGAACTCGAACTCGTTGAAGGCATCGATTGGGTCTCTGAAATAATGAAATGCATACTTGTAGGCTGACGGTCGATATTACACTTTCTTTTAATGGGTACTCGATGTTTAGAAGAAAAAGACAAAACAAAGACAGAAAAAACTGGATCGGTGGCACAAACCTTGGTGCACGGAAGCTCGCATGGACAGAACGGCGCCCGGTAGTGCGGGCTCGCACGACGGCGGTCCGCTGACCGGATAATAGGTGCCTGCCGCCCTCACCACTAGCAACAATCAACCA
This sequence comes from Campoletis sonorensis, assembly GCA_013761285.1. NCBI lineage: Eukaryota > Metazoa > Arthropoda > Insecta > Hymenoptera > Ichneumonidae > Campoletis > Campoletis sonorensis. The sequence goes on from JACEOJ010000124.1 coordinate 358,683, forward strand.
AACAACCAACACTTCAAAAATACCGCCCTCTAATTGCTCGCGTGAGATTTTAAACAACAAGAAAATATAGTTTGGATCACACGAAACACAGCAAAAAAAAAACACTATGCATACCACATACCATCGTTTTTTAAAGGATGTTTTGTTTTATAAAAAAAGGATTAAAAAGAAATTTAGAAAGTTCTAGATTGTGTGGGATTACTTGTTTAACAAATTTTATATTCATAGGGTTATTGTAAAATGTAACTGAAACTTCGTGATTCAGGGTGGTTTTGATTTTCACTTATGATTCGAAGGTCCATGCATGAGATGTTTAAAAAAAATATCACCATCGTTTGAAATTTTGGTAGACGTTCGGGGCCGATAAATTAACTCAAATTCTGTACTTTCAATAAAGAATAATTCTCATTGCGGCAAATGTAAAAAAAAAATAAGTGTATGTGCTTGTCTGGAGCGATTTCATGCAGTCATGCAGTGCTTGCGTCAAACAATGTATAGATAAAAGTGTTCGAGAAGAAAAATGAAAAACGAAAAAGAAAACTCAAGATATTACGAAACTAAGGTTCAACTAACCGGTAGTCTTGCTGGCGTCCGGGCTTTCAATCCCCGTGTCCTTGTCGTCGATGATCAATCGGTTGTCATCTGGATCTGGTTTATCGATGAGTTCAGCAGGATTTTTAACCTGAATTCTTGGTTTTGAAGTTTCGCTGATGAGTATAGCTGCTGACTGAGTTTGTGATTCTTGGCTGGCTGATTCCATTGGATTATGATTGAGTTGTCCGTCATTAGAGTTGCCAGTATGCTGTTTCTCGTGCATTCCCATTGTGGAATATCGTACAAAGGAATAACCACAATTTGGTCTGGTACAGTGAAAGTGCCTGTTAACACGATTGCTATGACAGCCAGGCAACCGGCAATCAACGAGTTTGTCATAGAACGCGAAACCAGGTGGTATGTCGACGTTGTCATGAAAATCTTTGCTGTGCATCAAAAGCTGATCGGGTCTGTCGGTGGAGAAGTGACAGCGTGACTGGGAGCAGTGATGATGCTTCGTGGATCTCAGAACACAAGCGGGATCGGGACAACTATCGACGTTGTAAGTGGAAAAGCCTTCGGGTTCACCACCCAAGCTGTTCGCAGGTGACACACTACCCTCGCGATCGTCGCAGATCGCATTGGGTGTCGAACTGGGCGTTGGTTTTGGCAGTTTGAAGCTCGTAAATATGGCTTGGGGTGAATCTTGGGTGTGACTGGTTGGATCACCACCTGACCAGATCTCAATGACACGGTTCTTTGGTGGACGACCACGTTTTCTCCTGAACATTGCATCGATGTTCGTCAGATGGGTCAATGTAACGTCGGACGAGAGCACGTGAGTAGAACACGACAAGTTCAATTGTCTGCTGTACTCGTGAATCTTGTAATGCTGTAATCTTCTAAACGGTTTATCAGTAGCAAGTATAACCTCCCGACAATTTTCCCAATTGCAGTGATAGTGCTTTTCTTTGTCGAAGTATGCACAGGAGTCGTCGCAGTTACCTTCTTCGAAGAAAGCATCGGTAATGCGTTCCTGAGTCTCGTGTTCGCGGAGATGTTCACGAACTTCCCGGGGGTCACGCAACGTCGCACCGCACCGATCAAGACCACAATGATGATGTTCACGACCAAGATTACACGGACAATCGGACGATGCGGGTGAAAGGTAAGCCAATTCCGCGGCAGTTAGATGCTGCGGCGACTGGGGCCGCTGTTCGTTGAGTGTTATTGTGGAACTTCCACCCGCAAGGCTACCCACAGGCGTTGTTGCATTCGAGGCTGTAAGATCCATCGCCAAATCACTCGCGCTCTGGAAGGAATCCTCCATTGAATAATAAGATGGAGATCCACGTCCTTCGTTCGAACTCTCGCCATTGAGACTGAGTGACAAACTTTGGGCTCCCAAATCCTCGGCTGGCCAGGAAGGCCTTGTTCCACCAGCTCCAGCTTGCTTATACTTTCTGTACGCCAGCTCGGACTCGTGGCGTTCATGCTTACGCTTATGAGAAAACAATTGTCCTGAGGAATGAAGAACGTAGCTGCAGTGTGGTCTTATGCAATGGATGTGATTGCAGACACGCGAAAAGCGACATTGCTCGAAGGAACATGATTCATTCTTCATGAACTTCTTGAAACCATCCCGAGATAATTGCTCGTCTTTGATGTGGTAGGATTTGTGTTTGTCTGAAATGAAAAATAAGTCAATGAGAGTTACTGGAAGATTGATAGATGGTTGGTTGGGCGAATGGTCTTTTATTTCATGTAAACTGCGCGGAGAATAACTTCCAAAAAATGAGTCCCTTATTCCCTTACCCATATCAGCCTTATTCTTGAATGTGAATCTACACCCAGATCGTCGACAATGAAAATGCGTCGTCCGCTGACCCGCGAAGGGGCAGTATTCCGTGGCGCAACTTTCCGTTGCTCGAAAACGCTGAAAGCCTTCCTGTATTATTGCCGAATCTTTGCGATGATAATTCGCATGCATCTGTACATCGGACGTTGATATGTATACTTTGTCGCAATTATCATGAATGCAATGATAGTGCGTTTGCTTTCGATTGTGAGGACAGGATCGGCTTGGATGTCGTTCCGAACAATCGTCAGTCGGTGAATAGCGCATGAAACCATGTTGCAACGACTCGTCACGTTTCTTGTGCCACTTGAAGTGCCTTATCATTTCTTCCTTCTTAACGAAGACCCTACCGCTACAATCCAAACAATGAAAGTGTTCCCTGCATCCCAATTCCTTGCAATAAGGACTACCGCATTCTTGGCCCGAAGAGAAACGCCTCACGTAACGGGAATAATCTATTATTGGTTGTGGAGCCGAAGATTTTGAGCCTATTAGATTTTCCGCCACTGGCGACATGCTCTGCCTTAATAAAGCTGCAACATAATTTAAAAAAACATCGATCGTTAAACCTTCCAATGAACCAAAGGTCTAAAGTTGACAGCAATTTAAAAAAACATACTTTCACAGCTTGAAATAACATAAGGTGGGAAATATTCAATGTCATTTTTAGATGTTAATGGAGTTGTAGCCAGATACCAAGATAACCATCAGGCGTACTAGTATATGGTTATTTGAAATTATTTCTTCATTTATTCGTGAATCTTAAGGTCATTATTATTTTAGCTCCTTTGATTATTCAAATAGTTACCGATGGAGGATTTCAAATTTATTTTTGAATTGATTTTAATTACAATACGTGCAGATGGAGTTTTTTTCAGTCAATGTCACGACAATTCGGAGTTTTTATAAAGTAAATATTTATTACTGGCGTTAGCATTCAGCACAAATGGAATATATTGCCAAGTAAACACCTTCCAGAATTATGAGAAAAAAAATATTGTTATTTAATTGTCGACAGAGATCTAATCGTAGTGAAGGGGCTTTAGTCGTGTTTTTGAATGCTTTCAAATTTATACGAACGCAAATATTGATATGCCAATGAAAAAAAAACTATTCGAAATAAGGGATAAGAAATATTCTACCTCGTTTAAGGATTTTTAACAATTGCAGTATAGAGTTGACACTAAAGTTTCATTTTCATGATGATAATTCCTGTAATGCGGGAGCATCAATTAAATATGTGAATGACGTGATTAAGATTCACATATATTATTATTATTATCATTATTATTTATCTACAATGAATGAATCTGCATTATTCACTTCCCAACGAATTTATAATATGCATAATTGTATGTGTAATTTAACTCCCATTATGCTTATTAAATATAATTTTACTATCGCATATATTTGACGAATTATGAAAAGAATATTATTATTTGATGAATTTATTTTTCGTAATATTGAAATAAATCAAAGAGTTCGAAGTAAACATGTGTGGTACGTGTTCGGTTTGTTTACATTCTACGAGCTCCCGTGAGGCCCGTGTGTTTCCTACGGTCGCTCGTGCTGCGTTCCTCCGTTCACCGTGCCGGCGCGACGCAAAGGGGCAGCGGGGAGAGGGGACTGGTGGGGCGCGCGCGGGACGGTAGGAGAAGCGGGAGAGCGCGATAAGCTATCAGTCTGAGCCGGGCGCTTGCCGGCGAGGCACGGAGAGAACGGTCTGAGTGTCGGTTGGTCGATTCATCGCTACGCTTTGTCGTTCGTCGGTGCTGATTTATTTTACGGAACGAAATATATCAGCGTACAAGTAGAATTCTATTTTATCCTCGAATAATGAAAACAACTATACAACCCTAGGGCTTTCTCTAAATATACAAATATAAAACTAATAATTTTGTAGAACCAAATTGAAAAAAAAAATTAAATTTTTTATTTCATAAATTTTATGCAAGTAGGATTCTTCTTAATCCTTAACGAATAAAAATAACTATACAACCCTAGTATCTTTTTTTCGATTCAACTTTTTTTAGCCTAATAAAAACAAAACAATGCTAATGAATAATGAATAATTTTATTGAATAAAAGAGGAAAAAAAGAATTATATTTTTCTTTTCATACATAATACACAAAAATAATTCGCAATAGTGATTACATTTTTTTTCCAAGTTGTAAAATTCCTAATTTTTTTACGAAAAAGTAATCGCATTGAGAAACAATCGAATGAATTATTGCTTCGTCCGTACATCGTAATACTATTTCAATTTCGCGATAGAATGGATAGGCCGATAGTAATGTGACAGACAATCTAGTGACCCTTTATCACAACTTCGAGATTCTCGCGAACGCTCGTGCGCCCGTGCGCTCGGCCGTACCCTGGCTGCGGAACGGAGTACTCAAGTTATCATGAGCGATTCGATCATCATTTCGTCGTCATGTGCTTCGGCGGTATTCATAAAAACGCGGGAGCAAGCTCTATTCGCTGTGTGCACACATCAAGTTCTCATCAACGTGAGAGCGTGTAGTCGTGTATATGCATACTGGGATATGTATGTACCGATTACACATTCTCACTTTGGTGAGAGAGTGTGATGTGCACACAGCTTATAAGCCCTCACGAACGGGTACTACCACGGTACGATACTTAGCGACGCATGACATAGCACGGAATTTTGCGACGGGGGTTTCTCTAGCTTCGTAGTGCTACAAGTAAGTTAGCACCTATGTTCGGCTGACGTACGGTTCTTTTAAAACTCAACTTATGCTAAACATTAATGTTTAGTTATACGTTGGCTTCTTCAAGAATTTTATCGATGCTATAATGTAGGAAGAGGCGAGGTCGCTCGTACGCTTGGCACTAGAGAGCACGCTCGGGTCTCCATGAAGTTGTGTTAGAGCCGTGTCGTTAGAATGTCTGTCACTTAGCATTGGTTTACGATCATGCAATTTTGAATGAAAATAAATTTTTTCATCATGAAAAGATTTACAACTTGAACAAAAAATTATCACTTTTGTGATTTAATACAAATGTTGGCTGTGAATATTTTCGAAAGTCAAGTTTAAATGGCACCGAGATGAAGCGTAAGCGTAACGGGTACGGGTCGAATCTCGAGAATAGATACGCGGCGCGCACGGCTCTTGACAGTGCACATTGTGATGAATTCAAGTGTTAATTAGCCGTATAAAGCACAGTGAAAATTTTTGGAATCAAAGTTCATAGTGCGCGGATTGTGACAAAGTGTTAATTAGCCAAAGGACCGTGAGATTAATTAAATCATTTGTGCGGGATTGACATCGATAGATATTGAACAATTGTTATTATGGAATACTACTTCATTAAATGGAAAGAAACAAGTGAAATATGATGGAGCCAGGGTCTCGTGCAATGGATCTCAACTATATGCAGTACTCCAGGGGGTTGCCACACGTGACGACTGGATAACGAGGCCATGAAAGGTGGAACAAGACATCGACCGGTAAGTGAATTAATCACTTCAATAGCATGAAGTAGCCAGCGTAAAAATTGAAAAAAAAATTGAAGTCATACTTTCAGGTATTTTCGGTGTCAATTTTATCTCTCATACTAGCGAGGCTTACTAAGGTTCACAATTTTTTAATGAAAACCACTTCGTCATAGAATATTTTTACTGCAACCGCCCGCAGGATGAAGGTGAAATAAAATTGACATCGTGCATGTGTAGAGAATTTTTTTTTTTTTTTGAACCAAAGAAGGTCGAATGAAATATGAATTCGTCGAATTTCATATTCGACCGTCGTCACCCCTAATCACCATCAAAATGCTAGCAAGGTTTACTAGGGGTCTAATCAACGAATAATCGCTTTTCAGCGAAGAATATATTAATTAAACCCTTTTCCGGATTTCATTAACGTTGACTCCCAAGAGATACGTAGAAAAAAATTCGATTCATTTGTTTGCGGGGGGCTAAGACGAGGACTAAATTTTAAAATTCATTTTATGAAAAAATGGTCCATCACCAAACAATCTTATTGCGCCACTACGAACCACTAAAAATGACCAAGAGATTTATATTTTGAAAAGTCAATTCATTTGACTTCAGAGAGCTAACTCGTCGAAACGTTGGATCGAACCTTCCGCCGTTGATACTGTAGAGGTACCGTAGTAGTTTCACGGTGGTACCAACATCGTTTGGTAAAGTAGGAAACGCTTAGGGCTATTACTAGAAAATTCGACGGGATCTATTTTATCGACGATCGAATAAATACAAGGTTAATAACCAGTAGCAAAGAAAAATCTCAGTACTCGTGTATTCGTCGGTAAGGCAGGGAGCATGAAGATATCGAATCGAAGGAAAAGGGTTAACAAATTTTACCGACTGATATTGTGGCAATTGGGATGCTGAAAAAATCTTCAGATGGCACTAGTCGGTAAATTTAATTTAGCGAATAAGAGGTAGACGCTTAAAGAGTTATGAGACCGAAAGTACGTCGACCCACGAGTTTGTTTCATCGACGCGGCAACAACTGAGAGCTGGCGATCTCCAAAAACTGGTTGCACTTTTGTGTTATTTGCTACGATGGAATTGAAAAAAAAAACGTTAAGAAATAAAAATAAAGTATACCGCGAACGATCAAGGTCTCGAAAATGATTCGAAGGGGAGTAACTTTGACAATTTCTCGCGACGATCTCGTCGTCTAACATGACTTTTGCCCAAAAATCGTAAAGCAAGAACACGTGGCATGACGATTGCATGGACTCGTAGCGTTCCAGATTAAACTGGGAATCCAAGTTTTTCCGTTGTTGCAATTTCAACGATTTCGCGGGATGAGTCGATCAAGCGCGGCTGACCGCCCGCGTTGCGATCTCTCGTCGCAGGAATAACACTCGCCGACTCACATTCCCGGGACAAACGAGACGGGAAAAGGAAAAAGGTTCACGTGAATTGTCGGCGTTTCGTTGACCGATGAGTGCTTGACCAAAGGTTTGCTACAACCGGTGAGATTCGCGAGTGCTACCGAAATTATCGAAACGCCGAACAATCTTAATGGTCCCGAGGGCACTTTCTTGCTTGCAAAAAATCTTCAAGATTTCCGGCTAACTGCCAGAGCGGTATATCATCCGCACGACCAAATTTCGAATCGTGTCTTATAGTCCAAATTTTGAACGCGCACCGATTTGTAGTTTATATTTTTTCCTCGTGCCAATAAAATTATGATTAAAAAATAAGCAAAAGCATTCACCACGTAGCTCCAATTTGGTTGACATGAAAACTAGAGATTCCTCTTAATTCTCATGGTTTATTTCGATACTTTGATTGATTATCGATTTCTGCCAAAGTCAGCGAACCAAATTAACGGTAGTCAACATATTTTGGGATCTGAGAGTCGCGATCAAAATTTTTCGCAACTTCGGAGGTAAGCAACGAGAAAAGAAGATTGGAAGAAGAAGATGCAAAAAAAAACGGCACAGCGCAAGAGTTGAGAGAGCATCCCCGATTCCGAGAAATACTTGCCCCCGACGTTTGAATGTGTTCAGAAACGAGTTTAAAAATTGTCGAATATTTCTCGATGGGATTTGAGGAAGGGGAAAAAGTCTTGCTCGCCAGGACCCTACTTCTTCTTTCGTTTCTTCTTCTTCTTCTTCTTCTTCTCTTTCTCCACATCCGCCTACTACCTTCCTTTGAGAAAGAAGAAAAACACGTGCGCGCAATCTCGTATGTGCCTCGACCCAATGTATCTTCATATGTAATTTATGCAAGGATGTTCACAGACTGGATCGAATATTTCATGATTAAACATGCTTTACCAGTCATTGTTCTTCAAATTTCGAACGTTTTTCTTTCAACGGATTTCTTTTATGGTCAAAAATAAATTAATACGAAAATTACATGATCCAATTGTTTCTCACGATATTTTCCTTCGGTTTGATGAAAAATAAATCCTGATATTGGAGCATGAATTATCACGAAGATTTTGATAAAGAAAAAAATATTTTAAAAATATATCGGGACGATCGATCAATCAAGTAACTTTTCCTTGTTTCTTAATCCATTGGAAATGCACAATTAGAATAATCTGATTATCGAATTAACCGATTTCCAACGATACATCTTCGGGTTTTTTTATACGAAACGTTAATACATGTGACAAACGTTATATAGAAAAAGATGAATGAAAAGAAAGAAGGACGAGCGAAGATAAAGAGAAAGAGAAAAGAGGAGGAACGATGTCGAGCCACCCTCGCCCACACCTTGAATCCTTTTCACACAGTGGGTTTGGCCATCATCGAAAAGAAAAGAAACGAAAAAGAAAAAAGTAAAAGAAGAAGGTTCGCGGACATATGGGAATACAATTTTTCACATTCAAAAATAGCCCCAAACGTGACTGCGCTTAAAACGAAGAATCTTAAAAAAATATGTGAAACTTTCGTGGGCCGAAGTATTGGAGGGGGAGGGGGGGAGGGAGGGAGAGGGTTGAAGAGGAATGAGAGAGGAGGTTAAAGGGAGAGACGTACACGAGTCGAACGTGTGCGTTAGTCGGGCCCTTGGCTCACGTTCTCTCTTTCTCTCTCGCGGGTCTTTCAGGCCCAGAAACCCTTTTATTCCGCACGTTCTTAAAACTCTTCGAGCCTGTGCGTATATAAAACCAGGCGAATAAAAAAAAAAGAAAGAGAAAATATATATATATATGTGTATAAAAATAAAGAAGAACTTGGAGGGAGAGAGGGGTTTAAAATTTTCAAAAAGAGCCCCGATGTCTGAAAAGGTCCCGTATTTCAGAGCTCCCATATATGCTGGCACGAAATTCGCCCTCTCTCTCTCTCTTTCTCTTTTGCTTTCTCTCTTTAACTCTCCATCTTTTTTTATCATTTAATCCGTAGGTCTCGGCTGAATAACCCTTTTATAATCCTCGCCCAAGTTTTTGAACTGCGTATACGGGGGCCACACTAGCAATGCCACAGGGATCGCATACTCGTCGCGCATGCTCCTAATCTTCTTCCTTGTTTTTTTTTTGTTGCTTCCATTTTTTTTATTTTTTTTAAGACGTATGGGCCAAATGTTGAAAAATAACTTTTACGAACGGATTTGGTGCACGTTCGGCGTCATCATCAATTTGAGTAGAAAATTGGAAGCTCGTTTAAAAACTTTTATCGACTATCTTGACGTATAAAAATGTCACCACATTCTCATCCGTATGTTTGAAAAAAGTATAGTTGACAGAAAATATGAATTTGGAAATGCACCTTTAAAAGGTTCCACGAAACATCGGTCGTGGATTTTGAATTTTCTTCGTTTTAGGATCACAATTAATACTGAACAAAAGCAATTAGAAGATTCATCGTTCTTTTTTAATTTTCTTTTTTGATCAACGTTGGGTGATGGAATGAGTAAAGTTCTCCCAGAAGTTCAGCTTTTGAAACAGTGAAGGATTGAGGTTAGGTGCAGAGTTTCCGGGAATGCGAGAAGTCTGAGCGCCACGCGGGGGAAGAAAGAGAAAGAGACAAATGGCACGGGGAAAGTGAGTGAAGATAGCGGAGTCGAAGCGAGACGAAGTAAAGTGCGAATGGGTTGAGGCTCTGCTGATGCTGACTATTCTAAGATGCGAAAGAGTAAAAGAGCGAGAGAGAGAGAGTGAGTCTCGTGTTGGTCGCGTTGGAAAGTTGCAGCGACTTATTGTCTCTCGAACACACGGTACTATACGCGATGTACTCCGAGATGCTACCGCGATGTTATTTCTGTCAAAATTACGTTATGGTAGTCGTTCTACAATCCCGTTTTGCGGTGGGTCTTCTCCATCTTTCTCCTTTTCTTTCACCCTCTTTTTCCCATCCCTTTCTAAGCACTGTTTTCGCAATTTAGCACCTTCTTTGCTTCAACTTCTACGACTTTTCGTAATGGAGCTGCTACACTCAATTTTTTTTATCCTTAACGAACAGCAACGTACAATATCTGTTTCTTATTTATGTGACAAGTTAATTTTCAGGCTTGGACCTTGTCAATTTATACATCACGGTTATGATGAATAATACTTCATTAGCTATGAAAATTATTTTCGAAAAATACTCCAAAATGCTCTATTTCTTCGACTGTACATCATTGAAGAAGTTTTGTCGATACTGTTTTGTTTTCCTGCCAACGAATACAAATTTTTTGTTATTCTGTTCCGAAAGTTCAATCCGAAAAGTTCAATAATTATGTCAAAAGTCCCTTTGTTAATTTTCGAACAGTGGAACGGACCAATAATGCTAGTTGAAAAGAGTTTCGATCCCTCGTCTATGAAGTTTTTCATTTCCCTCGGGAAATTCATCATCATAAATATAGGGACAAGCAAAGTAGGCTAAAGAAAAAAAAAAAAAAAAAAAACGACGTTGAATCAATAATCCAGAAAGCTCGAGTCTAAAATTTACGCCACGTGCAAGATTTTTAGCAGTGTTCACGTTGCACCCTGCAGCAATCAGCAAGAGAGAGAGAGGGAGAATAAGTGGCTAGAGTGGGTTCAATTAATGTGTTCTACCGTCCACATGCGCACCCCTTCTTACCCCCACCCATTGCCCCTCCGGGCTTACGAGAGACCGGGCTCACGTTCTCGCTTTATAATAGTTGCTTCTTTCTCTTTCCGACACTAGCCTCCTTTTTTTTAAACAATATACGTATATATCTATTTATATATGAGGGCCATGATTCGGTGGAGTATGGATTTTTCGTACTTGCTGTACTTAGTACCCTCGCTTTTGCTGAAAATGAATTTAGGGGGCTGTGAAACAGTCCCCTTGTCCAAACCAACCCCCTTAAAATGATTTTTTTTCTTCCGTTTTACATCCTTCTCGCTCGCATTTTTGGACGAATAACGCCACCCCCATGCTCGCCCCCATTTGCCACAAGTTTTCATGGCGCTGCGACACGTTATAACGTATATGTTTTTTTTTCTTTTCGTTTTTTATTCCTGCGAAGCGGGGCGCCCATATCGACTGGGGCACACCCTTGCTCGCTTATGTGTAACATCAGCCTCCATCGATGAACGCGTTTTAACCCCACCCCACCCTCCACCCCATCTCCAAATCGTCCTTGAAAATAAACAGAATCGAACCCTTTCGACAAATTCAAATAGAGCTCGGATACAAGGGAGAGCACATATGAAACGTGGATAAGAGCAAGATGAAAAGGGAAAGAGAGAGAGAGAGAGAGAGAGAGAAAATTTTTTAAGTCCCCCCTTCCTCTGCGTCCCACCCTCCGTTAAGCTTTCATGGATTTTCTTTGTTCGCTATGCCGCGATCGACTGAGCGAAATAAATAGAGATGTGAAACGAGACGAGATTTTTCGTTAAATTTGTTCGCCCCGATCTAATAATGAAAATAATAAAATGAGAAAAGAAACGAAAAAAATGGAGTACGCGTTAGAACGACACGGATCGGCAGACCGCTGTCAAAATAAGGAAATTCGACGCCAAGAATATTGAGGTTATAGATGGCGAACGGTTGGTAGGCAAGGAAAAATAAAAATGGATCACGTCATCGCCCCATTGTACAAGTTTTTTCTCTTTTCATTTTTATTTTTATTTTTTTTTATTCAGTTGCCTGTATCATTATAGATGCGAAGATTGGGAAAGGGGTTTACACCGAGAATGGAGGGAATTTATTCGTGAAAAAAGGGTGGATTATACGTCCGTGGAGGGTTCTCCCTCGAGACTCAGTTGCTTTGCCTTTCACAATAAAGAACTAAGAATGCAATTTTTCTCGTATGTTTGACGATAAGCCCATATCAATTATTGTTTATTACGATTTTCGAAGATTCAAATGTTCTGAATAAGTTAATCGCTTATCTCGATCAACGAATCGAAGGCCAACTCGATTTTGACCATCAACGTTTTTAATCTTAAAAGAGAATGATCCTCGTCCAAGACTTTGACGATATAATTAGCTCTTTGAAATAGTGATTGAAAGCTATGAGAAGAATGGAAGTAGCTTTCTATTTCTTCGCTAGAAGTTCCATTGTACAATGAAAGTAAAAAAGTTTCAACGTGCCCTAGGAGTCGTTGACCACGAGACCCAACATCGATCGAAATGTCATCCAGTTTATTTGAATTTTTTTTGTTTTTGTTTTTTGTGTTTTGTTTTTGCCCTTAACAATTGCGTTCTCCCATAGAGAGGTAGACGAAAGAGAGAAGGAAAGAGAACGATTGTAAGGTTGGTAACCTCATGGAACTTGATTGCCGAGGCTAAACTTCGAAGTATCTTTGCTCTTTCGATCGAAGGAGACACACGTCTATTTTTCAACTAGTTGTGCCGTCGAGAACGGTGTGCAGAATCCGTTCTGGCTTTTGGCACAAGGGTTCATTTCGAAAGAGCTTGAAGCAGTTTAGTAGTTGTACAAAAAAGCAGTCGAAGAAACAGCCTGAACGGTGCGGAAGAGTGGGGAGAATTTGCTTGGTAAATAAAGAAGAATTGAGTGAAAGGGCGAAAGTGAGAGTGAGAAAGAAATAGTGTGTTGGACGTAAAGAAAATTCTCGAGATCGCTTGACACGTCCGAGCTAATTAAATTTAGAATATTTTTTAAATTTCTCCAATTCCCCACGACGGAATTATTTGGCACGCGATCTATACGTACCCCGAATGCATAGCCTTGCATAGACTCGAGCTTTCGTGTTCTTTCTCTCTCTTTACCTCTCTTGTTCTATCGCAATACACGAAACACTTTTAGTTTGGCCTAGGCTTCGAAAAAAAAAAAAAAAAAAAAAAATAACAATCGTGGAACGAAATCATTCTCAATTGGTTCGATACCCATTTTCTTCTTTTCAATCGACACAAGAACTCGTGAACTCGATTGCTTTTGCAATTCGTCATTCAATTTGATCGATCTTTCAATCAATTATTCTTCTATTTTTTTTTTCTTTTACGGGAATAAAAATCAATGAATGAACTATTAGAAGTGCATTTGGATGCATTTCTTAACAGTAGATTACAAAACTTTTCAAAGACATCCAACAAGTTTCGTAGGAAATTTTCTGGAGTTAATGAACGATTTGCAAACATGAAATGGACGTAGCGTGACATTTTCGGGTTTCGAGCACGTACAAGATACGCCCTTTGAATGTTTGGTTCCACGAGGAATTAAATCGGTAATTACGATGAAGAAACGTGAAAAATTACGCGAAAGATTAATTAAATTGATGGAAATGGTGTATCTCGCCTAATTTCCTTAATGAAAAAATGATAATAATATATGGAATTATTATTATTGTTCTTATCTTGTTGTAATCATTATTTACTAACATTTGAATACATAATTATAAGTCGAATAATTGTCAATCAATCATTCCAGTCGACGAAACTCTTTCGACGCTCAAGAACGATTAATTTTCGAAATGAATTATAAGTTAAAAAAATGAGAAAAATGATTGAGGGAATATAATTATTTTGGAGAAATTTGACTTTCGTAATATTCGGATACCCCCGGGACTTTCTTTAATTTTGTTTTTTCTTTTGTCGTTAATTAACACGCATTAATATAGACGCGTTTTGGTGAGAAAAGCTGAGGCTTGACGAGACTCTCAGTTCTTTCTCCCTTTCTCACCCTTTACTCGTTATTATATTCTTGAAATAGTCAACAAACCGGATGCCACGTGACTCTTGGATCACCAAGGTTCACAACGAGAGCTAGAGAGAGAGAGAGAGAGAGAGAGAGAGAGAGAGAGAGAGAGAGAGA
>JACEOJ010000124.1:372765-449551 GCA_013761285.1 Campoletis sonorensis
GAGAGAGAGAGAGAGAGAGAGAGAGAGAGAGAGAGAGAGAGAGAGAGGAGCAAAGCATTTTGTGGCGTTAAAGACCGGAGAAAATGAGAAAGACGCGTGTGAGCTTTTGCCTCATCCGTTGAAAAGAGATCAAGAGTATTTCGTGTGTATATATTATTTCTGGAACGCGCATCGTACTCGCCCACTGACGAAACATCGAGTAAAGATACTTTTTTTTTCGTTTCTTGTGTTCTAACGCCACTGGAGTATGCTCCTTTATACGTTGACTCGGAAAAAGGGGGGAAAAACGAGATTCCAAGAGAGGGAAATAATGTTCGTTCGATGATTGATTGCCTCGAAAAATTTTTGGAAATTAAAATGATCCCATGTCTCGAAAGGTATGTAGCTACGTTTACGAGTATAGTTTAAGAAACAAATGCGGAGAAAAAACGAATTAGAAACCGACTGCTGGTTGATTATCGTTCTCGAGCGTGCCACTCGACAAAAAAAAACGTGGCGATAATAATGATGAAAACAGAGACGAAAAACAAATGAAGGAAATCATTTAAAAAAATGAATAAATAAAAATAAAAACAGAAATATAAGTCCGAGTGGATGGCCTTTGAGAATTCGGAGACTCGTCGTGCTCCGACGTTCTGAACGAGTGGTAATTGCGTCTCGGGGTTAAATCGACCATTATATACATATACATTATAACGTATACACACAAAATATATTCATGTACATTCGTTGAACAATATACACGTACAGGGTGACTTCGATTCCTTAGTATATGCACAAATACATGCCAATCAACTTAAGTTTCCCATTTAGGATCACACACATTCATGTACGACAAAACGAACGAGACGAAATTGTGAAACGTCGAATCTAAAACGATCGTTCAATTGTTCTCGATTCCTGGTATGGATGATTCTCGCGTACGTATATTCCGCGTCACCAGACCATAATAACAATATAATGGTACGATGAAACGATGTAAAATAGACGTGGAAAGAGAAAAAAATAATAAAAATATGCCTCTACGAAGGTCCAAAGAGCTTCCAAGATCCCGCAAGGCAAATCTCCTCGTGTAGAGAAGTCGTTTGCTGCAGCAACTCAGCCGGACCATCGTGTCATGCTCGAGATCGCACCTTCTTGGCTTGCTTACTGTACTCAACACCCCTCCCCCCCCTGCCACCTCTCTAGAACTTCCAAAACGTCGTTACAGTCATTGGCAATTTAAAGTTATCGTTAACTACCAATTTTTCGCATATTTGCACTTATTCTTTTAAAAAAACGAGTGGCTGTCCGAAAAAGAAAACGTTGGGCCATTTCTATCGAAACTTTTTTTCATATCCATTTGCACTGATGATTTGCATAATTTACAAACGAAGTTTCCAGCAATTTTTAAGTGTTCATTGATTATCTTTTTTTTTGTTTATTCATTTATTGAGTATTTTGTTTCAAGATCTTGGAATTTGTAAAAAAAGGATCTTGTTGTCGATGTCGATTAAAAAATGATAAACGAGTGTGTTTTTAAATTCTAAATGCGTATTTGAATGAATAGATTAAAGAAGTTCGTTAAGATATAACAGTTCAGTGGCAAAGAAATAAACTCGGTCGAAAAAGAAAAAAGAATTGGAACGAAGATCACATGATGAGAGAACATGAAAATGGCGAGTGGTTACATTCTGTGTTTTTCCGATTGCCGGGTTGCGATCTCGTGAGCCAGTGAAGATTTTTAGGGGCCACCGAGTTACGAGGCTTTGGGATCGTTGCTAAAGTCAATCACAGCTCGGTCAGTCGTCGATGAATTCTTTCGGTTTCGAGGACGGCACGCGGATTGCGCCAATCGCGCCAAAGCTTCTTTCTCTGTTGTCCTCGTCCCTCGTATACACCTTTTCCGTTCCCGAAAGCTATCGGGGCCAAGCTCCTTCCCCCCGCCCTTTATATTCTCACTCGGCCAACAACGCCCTCGTTTCTTTCGCAAGCTGAGCTTTTTCTTTACCACCCCAATTGACCCCTCGCCCCACCGACGGCTTCAAACTTTTTTCGTCTTCGCGAGACACTTTTTGTATTGCCAAATATTTGTTGGATCAGAATCAAACTCGATGGCTTTCGATTGTTCGATACAAATCAATTACAATGCGGAAAACCACATCCGGTATTTGACGGTTTTTAATGCTCACAGAATTATATTTACAAATATTACCTTGAATACTATTGGAACGAAAAAACAATTCGAAATTCTTCATATCATTACGAAACTAAATTCAAAGGCGAATGCAAATATCTTTAACGATCGTTTGAAGCGATAAGTTTCAGTGAAGCATTCGCTTCGAAATTCTGTTCGTATTCGTAGACGTACGAAAGTAAAAACTGTCAAATAATCGTGTAAAGAGAGAATTGTCATCGGAATATTGAGGAAGAAATGGAAGTGCATTACCAAATGACCACAAATTGGCGTGTATTCGTAAAAGTCAAGTTTCAGTGATTTTTTTGTTTTTGTATCAATATGAAGGATAAACCAATGGAAAATAATTGGTGGATATGGTCAGTTTCGATCTGTCAAATGTGTCGGCGTTAATTCGGTCGAAATCCCGATGATCACCGAGAATCAAGAAGTTTGAAGGTTAATTACTTATTCCTTCTCATTCGCCCTTTTTCCATGCTCGTTTCGATATCTCGAGACTGTCTAGCATGAGAAGTTGCGATACACGCAGAAAGTTGAAGAGTTTCGTATGTGATATTCGGTCGAGAGAACAAACGTAGAACGAAAAATTAGAACTGCATTCCGGTATGTTGAAGGGATTCGCGAACGGTGTATTCCCTTAATGCTTGGCGCGGTGTGGCTATGTTCTCCTCCTCCCACCCTTTTGCGTCCTTTCCTTTCCTTTCTACCTTTTCGCTTGAGCGCTATCTCAGCCTCGAGCCGATTCTCGAATGGCCGAAATTAATAAAAAGTTGAGGAACGATAAATTAGGCCGCTGGCGCGCCAGCTACTCGACTCTGCCCCCCTTCGCCCCACTCCTTTCACGTTCAAGGGGTCCATTCCTTTTCTCAAAGTCCACTCAAGGGAGAGAGAGAGAGAGAACAACTGAGAAAAAGCGAGAGAGACGAAGGGCCCAGGCGATAATAAATTTCAAATATAAAATTTCGAATCCTTTCGCTCTTATATGCGCGTTCGCGTTCTTCGGACCAAAGGACTTTGGGGGTACCAGAGGTCTCTCGTTTTTACGAGAGTGCCATTGTGTCTGAGTATCCGCAGCGCCCCCTTCCAATTCTTTCCCCTTCTCTCTTTCTCTCTTTGGCGAAACGATATTGCCGAGGACGCGGGGCTCTTAATGTTCGAGAAAACGAAACGAGAAATTAACCCCTTCGCCCCCCCCTCTCCCATTCCCCCCCTGACCCTCCTCCTCCCCGTCGCCTGCTGCTTTTGTTGCCTCTTTTGTGACCCCTCCTCATATTCTTGCAATTATAAATTGCAAATGTCGATACGTGAACGGCGTGAATTGTATTAGTGGAAGACGATAAAATGAAACGAATGAGGCGAAGTCAAAGGCATTGAAATGCTCCCGCTATCGCGCCAACATTGGTGGACAGCTTGTCAAATATTTATTTAGTTACTAATGCGAAAAGTTTTTACTGGAACGACTGCAATTCCCCTTCTTTCATATACTACCAATGCTTCAAAACCCATATAACTTGGACTCAATCGAACCAGATTTATCGCGCTCGTGGTAAATCGTTTCAAAAGTTTCAAATTAAGCGTGAAATTTGGTTGTGACGATTGGAACTAACTGGTACGCGACTGTTTGGCCTCTTCGTGCAAACAACTTGTACTTTATGTCAAAACCGATATATTCGATGACCATTTTTTAGGTCATTTCTCGACCAAGTATTTTCATTATTGAAAGGGACATTGAAAAATAGCTACTCTCATTAAATCGGCTTTGGTCCAATTTAATAGTTGCTTCGAGTCAATGAAAAAAGGTTGAATAAGTAAAGCTAATTGAAGACGTTGAAGAGATTCGTTGAAACCGTTTAAATATCAACGATCGATTAGTTCATCAAAAGTCCAAATTGTTAAATAAAACCGGCCAATAACGTCCAACCTTTTGAAACAAAGACCCGAGTGCCTTAATCACAGATGTCGAGTAATTGTGAAAAAAAAAAAAACAAATAGCGACAAAGAAACAGTGAGAAGAGGTAGGGTTGGCGAAAGGCGTTCGTCAGATTGAACGGGATCGCAGTGGCTGAAAATTTTCCAAACAGCCCGACGAGAGGGTCTAGGACAATCGTGGGTTCAACCGTAAGAACAACCGGATTAGGAGAAATGCACGCAGGGATGGCAGTGGTGGAAAGTAAATAGGCTTGACAAATGTCGCCGAGTGAAGAACCGAGAGAGAGAGAGAGAGAGAGAGAAATAACATACGAACACATTTATTTATATACATATGTACACCGAGTAGTCTATTGACGCAGGATCGTTGAAGAATTAGGCGGAAGTATAATTGACGAAAATGGATACTTTATTTAATTAATATACGTTTTTTGATCGGAATCACGTCCGTTTCTTGTCACGCCGTTGACTGTTTTATTATAATTTTCTATTTATTTTTGTTGTTTTTTTTTTTTTATTTTCGTTCAATAATAAATAACGCTTTGTTGCTTGGGTTGCCTCGTTTATATGTTATTTCATATTTATCGTTTAGTAGGCTTCGGAATCGGTGTGCCAACATATATATGTATATGAATAATACAGAGTGAGGCTAGCTTTAAAGCAGGCAAGCCAGTGGCAACTACTCTAATTGGCCACTTTGTCCATTTATTCGATTTATTTAAATTATGGGACAATTGACAGTAGGCATTCTATTTTTTAAATCTCCCTGCCTGCCCGGGGCTCCACATACGACTGATTGGGCGAGATTGGCGTGAGACACTGGCCCCACAGATTCCCCAGTTGTGGGCTTAATCAGCTTTGATTGCTGACCGGCTCTTTCTCTCTCGCTTACACCAATCCCTCAATCCCGTATAAGCGCTTTCGCGCATCTCTTTCTATCCCTCTTTCGCCATCACCCACCCACCCCCGTCACACCACCATCGTCAACGTCCGACGCGACTATACACTTCGCGACCTAACACATTTTATTTTATTCCGCTTTACGTCGGACAATCCGTCAACCCCCTTCTCCCATTTTTTTCAACTAACACAACCGTTTGGCTTTCAGAGAGAAAGAAAGATATAAAAAAAACGACATAAAGAGATTGTTCTTATACGCTCTTATTTCAATCAACATATCCAAGATCGTTCTCGCATCCTCTTTTACTAGATGCTGAGACCGCGCACGACTCTATTTGCTCAAGATTCTTCATAATCGTCATCTTCAGTATTATAGTCTACTCGATTATACGATCGTAATATCGACTACGAGAAATTCTTCTAATGTGTCACTACGAATTGAGAGCTTCTCTCGGACCTTTGTAGAATCGCCACGATTCGTACGAGGGACGAATCAGAGGAAATGATGGCATAATGATTCGTTATTATGGGATCACCATCGTACGTCGAAATTTAGTTCCATCCAAATAATGGCTAATTGGACGATGAATCTTTGTGGAAATTTGTTGACGTTAGGATCCCAATGAAGTATAAAGACATTTCGAGACTACATATCAGTCGATTACGCGGATTTATATTCACCCCTTAAATTATATGCTTCGAAGAATAGATTTTTACTTAAAAAAATGAATGAAGAATGAGCAACGTGTGTTTTTTTTTTCTTTGCTTTATCCTACGTCGAGTATTACGAACCGGGAATTCATCTAATTTCCTTGATAATTCCCATAATGCTGTGGGCGGATATTTCAATAAAGGGGGGAAGCGCGAGGCTCGCTGACCCTGCGGGCTCTCCCGATCAGAAAACCGGCTGAAACTCTCGACGCATCACGATTCTCGTCAACTCTCGATTATTACCGATATACACATCACTGTGTATTTCCGTCAAACACGTCTACTTGGCTCGGAGCAAGCAAGCAATAATAATAATAATAATGACAAATCGGGACCGACCGAACAATGAAGATATGGAGATCAAAGGAAAAACAAATGCGAAACTTAGCTCGAACGATTATTCATAAATTGACTGGAAGTGAGAAAAATGAATATGGATGTGGGGAAAAAAAAAATAATAATGTTTTCGAATAAAAATAGAACAAAATTTACTTACCAGAAACTTTGGGATCAGCTGAGTCGACCTTCATCGATGCGAGACTGACAATCGTTGGTGGTACCTGAATCGAATTAAATTCAATTCAATTGATTATTAGAAAAGAAATAATAGTAAGAAGAATATTAATAATAATTTGAACGAATTAATATTTCGTTGAGATTGAATAATTTATTTATACGCATATTGTTAATTAATCGGTTCGTTGACACCGTTGTGAAAAATAATTATTCAACGAATCATGAGTAAGCATGAATAAAAGAAGGTTCGGGTTTATGTTAACGATGAGACACGAGGGTAAAGGGGCCATTATCAATGATTTCCGGTTTCGTGAAAGAAAAATTCGACGAATATTTTATGAGAAAGCGAGTAAACGCATTTAATAGTGAATTTAATTAAAATGATCGTTCGAGGCCGAGCAAGAGCACCCTCTGATTGCGTCTCGGATCAGTGACCTTGCCTCGCGTCTATATCACAATGGCATCGAATATTCAAACCGAACGACGTTTCCGGTAACTTACTCTATCGCTGACAGTGTTTCTTTTTTTCTTTTTTTTTCTTTATTTTTCTTTTCTTATTCGTCGTGCTCGTCGACGATCGTTCAAGTTCGATGCCAAATAAATCGACGCTAGTTAATCGGAGATTCTGTTTTACGCTAATTGCCAAAGGTCACGGGTCATTGCAAGTAATTAACCACGAAAAATACATTTTCTAGAAGGAACGTTTCTTTTCTACAATTATTATTATTATCATGATTGATTTTTTTTTAAATCATTTTTACTACTTTCAATATTTTTCAATCAATTATTCTTAAATGTGTTTGACAACTAGTGACAATTTTCTAAACATTGAAACGAAATAAGATAGGATCGAAATGAAATAAATGGGGAAAAATGCAGGTCCACTTGATGAAAAGTAGTTATGATGTCGTGCGATATGTAGTGGATGAGACAAAGTGAAAAAAAAAATGAAGAAATAAAAAGTAGCGATAATAAGAAGGAAAGGGGGACGAAGAGTTGTTCAGAAGAGAGCGTCAAGGAAGCCATACGTCGGTGGTACAAATTATTCGAATCCTGTACGATTTCCGAAGCCCTTGCCAGTCTGAGACGACTGAATTTATGAACTCGTTGCCACATCATGTTTTCCCCCTTCCCTAATCTCAAGCATTCACTCTTTTGTACACTCCGGTGATCGTAAGTGAATTTTATTAACAGGCCATTTCGTTGAATCGTTCGAATTTTTACAACCAACGATCCCAATCTCTCTTCATAATATTCCGGCCAATTATTCTAGTTGATAAATAAAAATTCAACGCGTCTCAAAAAACTCTTGCATTCAACATTTCACGATTGAAGAAAAATTTATTTCATTTTTTTTTCTCTGTACGGCTCAGCATGAGCAAAACAAATGAAAATACTTATCAATAATGAAAAAATACGTAAAAGCTATCGATCTGTATCGAAGATCATAGTGCGTACAAAGTTCAGAAGAAAAATGAAGAAGAGAAATTCTATTATATATTACAACAGTGGGTATTATTATTGTATAGACAAAAAGAGAGAAAAAAGAGCAGGAAAAAGTAAGATATAGAAACAACAACGAAGAAAACAGATAGAGAGAGAGAGAGAGAGAGAGAGAGAGAGCGAGAGAGAGTGAGATACTCACATGGAGAATATAATGGTCTATGGGGTCAGCGATGCTGGCGAGTTGTAGTATGAAAAGGAGTGGAATAGCATCGCCACGGGCGCATGGATTTCGCAACCGTATATTGGCGAAGAGTAAGAAGAGCCGAAAGGAGAAGAGAAGGAGGAGGAGGAGGAGGAGGAAGAAGAAGAAGAATACGGAAAAGCAAGATGCATATACATATATGTATTGATATGATGCATATATATATAAATAAATACATATAAAGGTGGAAGGCGGAGGTAAACGGTAGAGGAGGAAGGGGCAGCAAGGAGTGTTACAGAGGGTACATGAGAAAACAATAGAGCTGATTTGCAAACAATAGAATAACGTTAAGACGAAGAAGAACGAAGAAGAGGAAAGAAATAAGAGATTTAAAAAAAAAGAAAAAAAAAGAAAAAAAAAACACATCGAACGAAAGAAAAAAAAGGTGAAACAAGAAGTAAGAAAAGAAAGATAGAGGCGCACATAGAGGCTTCGAGTATTATATGCCATGTTGCTTTATTCTTGTCTTATGCCATAACGCAAAAGGGGAGGAGGGAGAGAGGAGGGGGGACAAAAGAGGAAGCAGGACAAATATATTGTTCGTTGGCTAAGTGAGAGAGGGAAAGAAAGAAGAGAAAATGCCAGAGACAAATGAGATAGACGGAGAGAGAGAAAATACGAGAGAAGAAACAGTTGATGACGGGGAGGCAAGGGGAAAGAGGGTCGAGGGTAAAAACGGGTGGAGAGGATCAAGGGGAGGAAAAAAGAGCCAAGAACGCTCGCATATGCCCATTAATATTCAAAGGCGCAAAAGTAATGTAAAACGACACGACGACGAAAAATTCAACCCCGGGATGAATAATTTCGATTCTCCGGCTATGGGATTCCTACTCGTGGAATTCGTGTGTGGTTTTCTTCTGTCTGATCCTCGTGACTCCGTGTATGTGTTTCAAAGTGCAACACGGTATTTTTTTTTTTTTTTTTTTTCATCTTTCTTTTTTTTTATCTTCGTGATTATTCGTGTGTACGTTTGTGGACAATAACTGTATGATCTGAATACGTGAACTTTTTTGTTCTCCTTTTTTTTTGTTCTTATTTAATTTTACGTTTGTACCGGGAAATGCCAACTTGGTTATTGCTCGATCTCGAAATGCATATTTACGCAAATAAGATTTATGGGCGGATGCGTTTCTTCGCTGTATTATTCAATGCACTCGATGTATTTTTTTATTTCTCTTTTATTTTTGCTGCGCATTTTTTTCACCGTTGTCGATGCTTCCTGAATATTTTCAAGTAGATTCAGTTCGAATTTCTCGTATGCAAAGATTTTAACTTTGTTGTAATAGAATTTTATGAATGATCGTATGAAAAACTGTTTTTGTTTTGTTTTGTTTTTTTTAAATCTTTTTTTTTTTGACGTTTCGTCCGCTGCCGAGGAAAGAAACTCTTGAAACAAATGATAAATAATGTTGGCAAGTCCAAATAATTGATTGGTTTAATTTTTTCCTTTTAAAAGAAAATGCAGTCGGGCGGGGTAAAAAAAAAAAACGTTTGATTGGTAAATTCCACTCGTGGATTGTCGAAACGATGACGAGCGGAGGAGCCAAGTGACGAACAAAAGATCGCCCCCAAGAGTCTATAAAACTTTTTTGAATAACACGAGAGAATCTCAATTCCCGGTTAATTGATGATGAAAAGAAGCAACCCGCATGATATATGCGTTAAAGCTTGACTACTTTTCATCCACCCGCTTTCATGCATCGTTCACGCTTCATTATTCACGCTGGGTCAGTGAACCCAAGTGTCCGCCATGATGAATTAACTTGAAAGATAATATTCCAATGTTTTTTTATATATATATTTTTTTCCATTACGAAATCGAATTGACGAGGTTTTAAAAATAAACATCGTTGTGGCTAATGAGTTCATTATAATTTCGAATTAACGAACGAATCTTAACTTTGTTGTCCCGAAATATGCGACGAGGTGGGAGGAGAAAGAAACAGTTTTGAGATTTTATTTGATTGTTGGGATAAAATGAAGGGGGAAGAAAAAAAATGTAGAAATTCAAAACTCACCCTCGAATCGTCGCCGTCATCACGCCTCGTGTTCTGTAATAAAACACTGCCCATATGCGCTTGAAGATTTTGTTGTAAAAGCTGAGCAAGTTGCGGATTTTGTGCCAGTATCGCCGGGTTTTGTTGCAACAATTGGGCCAGGGCAGGATTTTGCACGAGTATTTGACTTAGGGGTGAATTGGCTAGAGCCTGAAGTGGATGGCCAAGCGAAGGTGAGGCCGAATTCGATGTTTGACTCGCCTGTGATAAGTTTCCCGAGGCATTTTGTCGAGGTGGACTTTGGGGCGTGTGCGGTGGCGTTGGAGGACTTCCTGGTGCCATCGACGACGCGTCCTTTTCTTCTTTCACCCTGACCTTTCCTGTAACCCCATAGAAATGAAGAAAAAACTTTAATTTCAAATTGGATATTTAAGATTTCGAAGAACAAAAATGTGATACATTTTCGTTCAATGGAAAAACAACAATTTGTTTTGAAAGCTGAGCTCAATGGGCCCTTGAAAAAATATGTTGTTATTCTTCTCCGTCGATCACAAAATCGTTGCAAATATACAGTCAACTTTTCGAAGCAGCGTGACCGATGGAGGTTCGTTAAAATAAAACGACAATCGATTAGCGGAGCCTTGGCCAACATTAGAGCCTGCGGTCTCGATCTTCTCTTTCTTTCTCTGTATTTCTGAGCCACCGTGTCCTATCGTGCCAATCAATTAGCCACGTTTCCGTCCATTTCTGCCAAGTCGTGTGCAGCCTCATCGATCCTATATACACGAAGATCCCTCCAGGCCCTCTACGCTGAATTACAGTCATTATCTGACATAAATCCGTCGTCGAATCCCTCATCGATCCACGAGCTCACTCCCACATTTTCAGCCTCTCTATTTTACATTCAAATCTCATTTTTTTCGATCGCTGAATTTCGACTTTTATTAATTCCAAAACTACTAACTATTCTTTTGCAAAGATATGTTGAACAATTAGAAAACGAAATTTTTGAGTTCCACTTTGTAATCAGTGACCCCCAAATCCGAGGAATTCCAAGCTTCAAGTCAATTTGTATGAAGTATTCGACAGGATCGAAAGTTTCAGTCGATACGAACTCATTTTTTCTCATTAAATCACCCACCATAACTACTATTTTTATTATGATGACTATTCGATCGAAATAATTGCTCAGAAAGCATCACATCTGCTCTCATTTGCGTAATTGCAAACGCTTGGTGTTGTTAAATTCGTTAAGCCATTCAATTTGAACGATTAAAATTAGTTGTGTGTTATTTCGTACGTACTCTCTACCCACCAACCCTTATCGTTTACGTTTTGAGCTCTGGGCAAACTTGGCGAAATAGTAACACGCTTGAATTCACATCTTGACTTATAAACACATAGTTAATATTTTATATATACATGTGAGTATACTTGAGTGTGTGGATTTACTAGAAGCCTTAAATCATTTCGTCGTTTATGCTTCGGGAGAGAGAGGGGCCCGGGTGTACTTGTCGAAACTTTAATGTCCACATGAACGTATTGTTGCAAAAGGAAAGCCAAGAAGTTTCGTTAACGAGTGTGCCACATATATTCAAAACTTTTCGATTGATGAAAAAACAAATTTTAGCTGCAATTTAATAAAAATTAAATTGTAACCCGTTTAATCGATTTCTGTACACGATATTCATTGCTTGAACTTTTGATTAAGTATTGGACGCTTGAAAAATCATTCAACCAAACTTTATAACAAGCAAATTAACAGACCGTAAAATTTGTATCGGTCTGATATTTTGGTAATCAAACGTGATACGGAGACTCTTTCAAGAGCTTCGTGTTTCGACGATTTGTTCAGTAATTGAATGATTTTTTTCGATGATTTTGACTAGTTAGATTGTTTATCTATTTTTCGAACAATGTTAAACGTCAGAAAAATGGCACTTTTATATTTTTCACCCCGTTAAGTTATTTGTTTGGATTTGTTGTTTTGAAAACGATAAAACCGAGAGTTTATGCTGATGTAAAAATAAGAAAAATGAGATACTTTTAGTGATTTGGTACCGAGAGGATGTCGTGACGGTTCAGGAAGTGTTCCTTGCCAGGCTTCCAAGGGTACTGATTTTTATATGATTTTTGGAAATTTAGTCCCTTTAAAAATCAACGAAAACTACACGAGTGGGGATTTGGATTGGGTGGAACTCCGGGTGCAAGTCTCTTTTACTATTGGACGTTATGAGCCCTGCAGGAACGAGCATCGGCTGATTGGGGAAAAAATTTGAGGGTTTCTGAGTCAGACTTGCAACAAGAAAGAAGAAAAAAATACACAGTAGGCTTTGAAGACGGAAAGAGGGGGAAACCCCTCGTCCCATTCGGTTAGGGTGGCAGGCACAAGAGGGGAGAGGGTAGTCGTGAAATTGAGACGTCTCGATAACCAATGTCCCGTAATTGCTTTTCAACAGGTGACCTTGTATATTCCAATCGAGTGATCTCTGCACTTTTAAAAAGGTGCAAATCAATGGTGCAGTTGATCTTGTGGTTTTCAACGGATTCTACGCATTTCATGAATTCCATTCACTTTTTTTTCAATCTCGGAGCTCATCGAGCTTAAACGAGTGCGTGTGAAAAAAAAGATTGTTCAAATCGAGAAGAAGGTATTTTGTAGATTTGTGCCCAATTCAAGAAAGATTCTATTTTCGTCGTCGTTTATTCGTGACAATCTTACGATTAGTCAGGAATCAATTACTTAATTGTCAAATTACTCGAAGTGTGTGAACTTTATTTTGAAAAATGTATTTTTTATAAATGGTGAACATTTTCACAGGAGCTGGTGCTCATTTAAGGGGGAATTAATAAATTGAAACGAATTAAAGGAAAATTACAATAATTATCACTATTTTAATGATGATTAAATGTGAAGAATTTTATTTCAAAAAGAATACTTCACAAATTGGTATAATCGATCGTAGGATTCAATTTATTTTCATTCGTTGACTTTCTTTGAGGGATTCAAGGGAACTTATTTAATTTGTCCTCGGGCTAAACGGTTAACCGCATGATGAATCGGTGAAACTCATCTTCGGCCAGCAGGAAAAAAGGTTTGGAAAACGGTTGGAACTGTTCTTGGACGCGCGTGAGAAATAACATAACCCGTCTTTAACCCCCTCCTTCAAATGTTTGCCTCTGTCTTTTTCTTTCTCTTTCCGTCGCACCATTCACCAGAAGCATTTTGATACGAACGATAAACCAACACTTTTCAATGGTGGATAGATTTTCGGTATAGGTGCGGGATAGAGGCAGAGTATTTTGCGCGGATGATCTCTAGAGGGGGTCCTTTTACCTTTGGGGGGGCCATCCAGAGATTTCTCCAGGTATATAACATTGGACGTCGACCCAACACCGGATATTACGAGAAATATAGGACCAGACATGTGTGTGCAACGCTGCAAGACGATCCATGAGAACGTCAAACTTCCAAATTTTTACCTGCACTACCTTTATTTTCGGGGGGTGGTTTTTGGCCATATAACGGAGAAAACAGTGGCTAGAACCGATAGTTTAGGATCGAGGATTGATGAAAAAAGGAGAGAAAAAAAATGAAGAAGAATACGAAAATAGAGAACGGAAAGGCTTAAGGAAAGCCACATGTGGACGCGTAACGGTACGGGGATCGATTACGAGTGTTCCAAAATTACGAAACCCCCTTGTAACATGGCTTTGAACCCGGCTCTTGAAAAAAAAAAAAAGAAAAAAAAATCAACTTCCCTTCCTTTTTTTTCTCGCCGAGCTTTTTCATAAACGCTTCCATACTTCCCACGAAACTTTCCATCCATCATTTCACGCGGTAATGTGATTATTTGATTTTTGTTGATTTATGAACTACCGAATCACGGGAGTTCCGGATTTAACTTTTTTTCACAAAAATTTCAATGAACACGAATATCAATACAGACGCAAAAAACTTAGATTACCGCATGAATCGTTAAAATAAACATCCCCAGAAACCTGCCTCACTTTTCTATCTCCCACGCAAATCCGGTCGACGATAAAACCGAAAAATCAACACCCAAGAAACAACCATTAATTGGAGAGTGGTTTAAAGCATCAGCTGAAAAGGCAGGTTAATCAATTATCAATTAGGCTCGATAGGTTCCTATAAATATTACAATAGGGTGAATCTTTCGTTTCGTAAAAAAAAAAGAAAAAAATATAAATGTATAAAAACAGGGGAGGATGCGCTCGATTGACCGTGTGTGTCGTCGTCACCTGTCAGCGGCACTCTAGCAACAAAAAAAATGCCCCGAGAGCTCTGAAGAATTTGGCGTCGATCGGCGAAACCAGAAAAAAAAGCCAAGAATCAGGCAAAAAAAAGTGATGGAGGGAAAAAAAAAAACTTTGATGTTCGATCTTTACGAGATACTTAAACCTTTAAACGGGTCACACGGCACACGGTGTACAGGCTCGAATTTCACCCCGGACTCAGAGAATCAATGAAATAAGAATATAAAATGAAAGAAGAGAGAAGAAAACGCAGGGGAAAATAAGGAAGAAAAAAAAATTGCAGTGAAAATCGGTTAACCCCGGAAGATGGTGTGTGGCCGACCCGATTTTTCTCAGGGATTAAATCGAGCGTGTTTCGCTTGATATATACTTATATATAGAAACGTCCTCTCGATCATCCCTTGCTTTAATCGCTCTGTCTTTTTTCACGGAGCCACACTCTGTGACGCAGGTAGATATAATGTGTGTATGTATAGTACGCTCCGAATATATCGAAAGCCACGTTTCTACCTGCACGCGTACTCGTTCATAAACCACCCCAAACGGGAGGGGGTGAATGCGAGAGATGAAAAAAAGCCTTGAAAAAAAAAAAAAATATGAAGAAAAGAAAAAAATATGGAGAGGGGTGCAAAGGATCTCTGAGGGGTCGTAGGAAAAAGATGGTGAAATACGAAAACGAAGTAAACTGACAGCGAACGAAAGATAAAAATAGGTAAAAAGAAAAAGTTTGAAAGATTACCCCAAGTGGCGAGAGGTTTGAAGAAGGGGGAGAAAAAAAAAAACAAGTCGCCCGGAAATCCCCGAAACGATTTTTTTTTCGCGCTGACGACTTCTACGAGGGGTTGTGTTTGAGAATGGGGTAAAAGTGAGTTAATAGTCGGTAAAACGGTATTCACCCCGTGACCCCGGAACCTCGTCAGTTTTTTTTTCTTTTTTTCTCTCTCTCTCTCCCCCTTACTCTCCATTTGCCCATTATTTTTTGCCTCTCATCTTTCTCCTTTTCTCGATTTTTATATCCAGGGGATGTTAAGGACACAGGTATTCGAGTCTTATCCGCGCGCATCCCCTCGGGGCTTGAGACACTCCTTTCGCTGAGGAATTTAGTCGATGAAAAGAGAAAAAAAAAGATTTGCAAGAGAAAAAGGGATGGGAAAAAGATTTTTTTCTTACTGCAAAGGGTGAATTCACCCCTTTTTTCCACCACCATTCCGGATGCGTCAGCAATAACGGGATCCTCTTTTTTTCACGTTTAGCTTGTTTCCCGAAGACGAGCTAAATATCGCCGTAATAAAAATAACGGACTTGCAGCAGATACGAGTTATTGGAACAACAACAAAAAAAACCACTTCCGGTTTCTCGTTTCTCGTAGTCGCGTTGACACCAGGAGATAATCATGGGAGAAAGAACGCGAGATTTAATATTATGTAGAGTCGAAATTCGAGCGATTATTTATACGCCAGTTACTCGAGACTCGTTCGTTCATTTTGCCTTAGCACTCGTTGAGACCAGAGAGTCACACGAGACTCCACGAACTTCGTTACTTATATTCAGTTCTTTGGTTTCACACTTTTTTTTATCATTATCACAATATTTATGAAAATACCGAACCAAATAATTGCTTTCTCCATTCATGAATTTCTGGATGTCAAGATTCGAATGTCTCACTGTTTTGTTTGGAGAATTTTAGTTTTACGTTTATTTAGGATAACCCGGCGATACAACCGTAGACAGAAGTGCCTAAAATCTTTAATTCGATATTATTTTAATGGTAATTTTTCAAATTGTTGATTTATGATTGCCGGCATTAATTATATCGAGTAAGTGCAACCGATTCTCCACGTAAACAATGTGTTTTTTCAAGCCTCGAGAGAGCTCGAACAACTTGCATTTTTTCAGGTTAAAAAAAGGCGAAAAATGTGTATATATATAGATATATAAATGGATGTGTTCACATTGGATTTAATGGCATACCTCTGGACAGTCGTCACTCGGTTGGAGCTTTGACTTTAACGACGTATCGAGAAGAGATGAGGATTATCGATCGTTAACGTTATACGTACTCAAACAGAGACCTATTATTACACGGTAAAACTGTTCACGAAGCTCTTCGAGAAAAGGAGTTGTATTGAATATGGTGAGAATGAGAGTAACTGGGATAGGATGAGAGTGAGATAAAGATTTAGTGAAAAGTAAAGAGGAAGGTATAAACCTACTTGACATGTGGAGCAAAGATATACGCGAAAGTTATTCGCCAGTTGTTTGGTCAGCGGACATTAACGTCGACGGTACGAAGTAGTCTTATTTCGAGAATCCCAAAGAAGAAGGTTACATTAAAAATATACAAGAAGACACTCATGGAAAATGGAAAATGTATGGTCACTGATTACGAAAAAAAATGATGAATTCTCACGGCAAAGTGAAAAGAAGAAAATCAACAAAAAAATGAGATCTTTAAATTGAAGGAAGTTTGAAAAGCGAGGCTCAACCTTTATCGATCTGTCAACGGTG
This sequence comes from Campoletis sonorensis, assembly GCA_013761285.1. Taxonomy (NCBI): domain Eukaryota; kingdom Metazoa; phylum Arthropoda; class Insecta; order Hymenoptera; family Ichneumonidae; genus Campoletis; species Campoletis sonorensis. Next base: position 389,489 of record JACEOJ010000124.1, read on the forward strand.
TTGATGGACGAATTACCCTACGATAAATTCTCCATGTCTTATGGAGCCCTCTCTTTATTCGAGTTACTTGCCCAGACGATTTTCTATCGAGACTAATTTGAGCTAAAAGATGAAAAAAATCGACGGTGCAAGAGGGGAAGAGGATGGACAAAAAAGAGAGGGGGGGAGGGGAGAAAGGGCGATATTCCTGAGGCCGTTATAGCGATGGATGGGGATGATGGAGAAGGTTGAAATAAATAAAGGAATATGAAGATGGGAGCGAGAAGGAGAAAGAGGAGGCCTTAAGCAAAAGAGCAAGGAGATGGCGAGGAACAACTGCGTACTGCGTGAGGGTCAGTCATGGATTGTGAGCAGGGGAGAGAGGGAAAGAAAAAGGCCCAGTAAGCCCATTTTTTATCAGTCCTCCGAACCCGAAAACCCTTTTATGCCTCAACTCTTTTTATTTCTTGAAAGCCACGGGAGGATCATTGCTCTCTGTGCCTTGGCTACTGCCCCTAAGATTAATTATCTTACGTATAGTCGAAAAATGAAACGAGACCAAACAAAAGATTCGGGTATCCACGGCGAAACGTTAGGGCATCGGATTCTCGGCGTGTATAAACGATTTTTGAAAATTCGTTGAAAATATAGTGAGAAACAAGTTTGGATTGTTTTTGGGGCTTGGACTCTCCAGTTTTCGTGCGATGCTTAGAAAAATTCATAACCAACGAGAGCGAAAATGATTTTGGTATTTGGAAAAAAAGGGTCCTGAAGAAAAGAAAATAAGAGGCAAGAGAGATGGAAGGAGAAAAAGAGAATGGGGTAAAAATGGGCCTTCTTCACTCTTGTATACCCTCCACTTCAACTTCTCGCTTTCTGCTCGTTCGAGACTTCTCACGAGCCTCGTTAGACTTAAAATTCCGGGGGGTCCATTTGAATATCGCATAATGTCGAATTAATGCCGGAAATTCGAGTCGAACGGCCCAGACAGACCCCCTTCTCTCTCTCTCTCTCTCTCTCTCTCTCTCTCGCTTCCTCCGTCCTTCCTTCCCTCTCTTTGATCTACACTGTACGACAGTAATGGGGCCCAAAAACATTCATTGGCCCTATGTACGGGAAAAACGAAGGTAGAGGGACTCATAAAAATTCGGATGGACGAGAAGAAACGAGAGCCACAAATCGATCTCGTTTCTTGCACATGGGAACGCCATATCGAACCCCTTCGGGTTCTTGTTATTGTTTTCCAACAGAACCAAACGTTCTTAAATTCAACGTCACAATTTCCAGCTTATTTTTTTACACTAAAGCTTCTGCTGTGGATATTTTTCGCTCAATTCTCTCACAAACAATCTTATTAGAAATGAAATTACAATAAATTGGTGCTTATCTTTCTTTCTGACACTTATGTGCATTTAAAAAAAATACATATCGATCGATTTGCCCCTTCGATCTGGTGGTTTTTATTAAAGACTTTTTTATTATTTATTTACTTTATTTATCTCACGAAGACGCGTTGTTAGAGCGTCAAACCTACTTGCCGCTAATTTCATATGCGACCTCGGCTCATTTTTACCTCGCCATAATTTAAAATTTATGAGTTCGAGAATCGGTTATACGCGTCACTCTTGCTCCTTCGTTTATGCTCCGCGCCCAAATCGAGTCTTCATCTCTCTCTCTCTCTCTTTCTCACTTACGATCGCTTTTTGGGTCCTACCCCGAGGTTCTCGCGGGCCATCTCACTGTTTGAGACACCGCGCGTCGCAAGGCGCGGTTTAGCCCCCGTTGGAATTTGAATATTAAAATTAGCCTTCCTCTAATACGGAGAGGATGAGGCCCCCGGGGAGAGTTGCAACGTGGGCGCGCGAGGAGATCCCATGGGCCTTAATTCCATCGTACAATTTTTCAGGGCTCCGCAGGAGCATGATCGAAATCCCAAGATTGCAAGATCTGCAGCTGAGACATAATTTGATGGAATTTTGGAAAAATTTTCTCAACTAAATGCACCTCAGTCTGCCTTCCATCTTTAGCCACGCCAATCTTTTATCATTTTTTAATTAACATTTTTTACCCATATTTATCGCGGTTTTCACCGACGATACAAAATTAAAGGGAACCGAAGGACGGTTGAATCGTTTTCTAACGGCATCCGAAAACATCCATATAGGCTCATTTTTTATAATTTTTTTTCATACTAAATGAATGTATCGATTGATACAGCTTTTCATTTGTTAAAAAAAACCCTGTTCTTGTAAATGAGGGTGAAAAATGTAATTTCAAAAAATGATACTCGCGGTTACCTCAATAGCGACTGTACGCTTCGACCCCAAAAATAGAACAAAATATTTTTCTTCAATTTGACAAATTATTTGGGTATTAGGTTAGGAGATTGAAAAAAGTTCTAGTTCAGTCGTAAGCTTTGCCAAATGATAGAGTTTATGGCAACGAATGTGGATCACGAAAAGTGTTAAGTGAGTGTTCATAGGTACCTGGCAACCCAGCTGTTGACCATCAACTCTGAAGGCGACACTGAATAAATTTTAGGAGTAAAAAGAAGAAAAAAAAAGACACTGACGAACCGTTACAGATTCCAAAGTACAAGAAAGAGGTTGAGATGCGTGCGTGAGTACGCGAGTGTGTTGGAAAGGATCGCTCAATTGATGTAACACAACGAAGGTTAATCCGTTGAGAAAATAATCCAGTATCGAGGTGTATTGTCGTGACGTATATATATTTGAAAGTTAGCAAAGTTTGCGAAATAATTTGAACGGGCAAGGGGAATGAAAAGACGTATCGAGCATAGAGATTCGTTTGGAGATGCGGGAATAAGATCCTGTAAGATCCTTTAAAGCCTTGCGGGCGCGCGCAAGTTGGGCCAGCATAGGCCTAGGAATGCCCACTGATGGATTGGTCATCCGTGATTAATTTGACAAGCTGACTTTCTGGTTTTCGGTGGAGACTGACAAGGCCCCGCGGGGCTTTACGGCACTCAATGCTCTCGTGGCTTCCTCCTAATGGTTCCAAGAGCGTTTGCCACCATCACAAAGACCAGAGAGAGAGAGAGAGAGAGAGAGAGAGAGAGAGAGAGAGAGAGAGAGGAAGAAAAAAAAGGAAGATGGTAAGAGATGCTCGAAGAGAGAATAAGAGAGTAATGCTCTTGGATCTTCGTTTCTCATGGTTCTCGTGTAAAATCAAGAAACGAACGAGCTCTCGCTATCTTTCAAACCAAATCGGGAGTCTCTCCCAGGGTTTCTCTACCCTTCGTTCCTTCATATACTCGCGCATTTACCCCACAACCCAAAGCCAGAGAATTTGTTTGAAAAATTAATCGATCCCGTGCTCTTCCCAACCATGAAAATACTAATGGCGTTAGCTTTTTTTTATGCTGATCACCCCATCCGGCCTCCGAGAGGAATGTAGATAAAAACGGGCGAGAAGTTTGGAGAAAAAAAGAAAAAAAAACAACGGAGAGAGGGAAAAGGAGAAATAACGCGGGCGTACTCGATGAAAAGGACTAAAAAAAAAGGAGAGCCACTCAGAGATGTTACAATACATGGTTAGCTTCTATAATGAATTTCATAACTCCTTAATTGCGTTCATCAGGCCAAAATCTCAAAAATATCCTTTTCCACGCACACGTTTCCTTAATACATACACACAAACACATACATTAACGTATTAAAAGTATATAGAATACAGAAATATTAATTCTTATTACATCGGACATTGGTTCGTTGAACCGAGTTGGACCTTGAATGAATTTCCGTGACAATGACCCGACTGTTGGGCACGTCAATCGTATTACATCGATAGTGACGTACGTTGAAACAATTATCAAATTTTCGTGGCTGTGACGAATGTAGGAAACGTTTTTGTGATAGCGTATGAAAAGTGTTTATTTATATGAATATGATTCTTCAAGTTTTTCCTCGCATTCTAAGTTCGTATAAATATACACAAATTATCACATTTATAGATTTCTTATGTTTTCAACACAACGAGACGTTCTTAGGAATTCAAACAACAAGGATAAATAAACCGGTAATCGTAAAAGCGTTTGATTGCTACATGAATGTGTAAATAAAAGCAAAATAAATGAATGATTTGACACAAAAGTAAAATCGTATGGGAGAGAAGGAAAGAAAAAATTCATTGAGTATCCGCGTTGAGGCGAAATTAAACAAATATAATCGTCTCGTGTGTGTGTGTGTGTGTGTTTGTGTGTTCGTGTCAGGGGGACGGAAAAGCACGAGGGTACGAGAACGTGCATGTTGCAGAGGCTGCGAGCGTGCAACCGGAGAATATGAAAGGAAGGAAGAGAAGGAGAGAGAGAGAGAGAGGGGGAGATGAAGAAGGAAAGAAATAGCGGTGGTTGGTGTTGGGTATTGGTATATAGTGACGAAGAACGGAGAGTGAAGCGAACTTGGAGCCACAGCACTGGGTAAAAGGATCCCATTGAATTCTAAATTTAAACGAATGTCCGAGTGTCAGCGAGCTGACGGGCAAAATAAACAAGATGCCTGCGGTTTGCTCGTGGGCTTTTTGAGGAGAAAAAGGGATGCTGGCCCGTGGAGGAGTTAAATCCGAAGAAAAAGATGAAGAAGAACACGATAAAGTAGATCCGGAGAGTGGTTGGAAGGAAACACAAAAAACAAAAACAAAAAAACAAAAAAGGGGAACTGAAAAAGTTGGTGATTAAAAAAATATTCGCGAGTTTGGAACCGATCCGTTAGAAAGAATCCTACGTAGGAACGTATGATTTTTCGATCGTGCGAAATATCGAATGAACAAGAGAATAAACTCACAAATTAGAAACTCGCGCCTCGCTCGAGAGCGAAACAACCGGTTTTATGGCGTGAAATAGATCGAACGAGTAAAGTCACAATAAAAATAAGTGTCAGTCATTCAAATGCTAAAAGTCTCGATCGTCGATACTCGAAAGCTCATCGTAGTCTCCTGAATTATTGTCAAGACCAGTAGCAGAAGTTACTAATTTTAGCTACAAGCCGACTCTAATGCACTAATTAGTGTTCTTAATTTCGTTATGCTCGAAGAATGTGCAAACGCGTTAGGGGTCACACGAGTAAATCTTCTCCCAAGGCTGGCTGACGTTGTGAAATGAGAAATAACTCTCGCAAGACCCCCTCAGGGCCCAGTGAAACACAGTAATTTGACAAAAAGTTGGATTCCCACGTGCTCCTGATGTGCGGTACGTATTTGCCCGTTCGAATCGTCAAGTGCAAAACATATAGCGCGGTCGCTCGTACAATTTCAAATGTATTGGTGAAACACGCACACGTGGACAAATTCGTGAGCATGTTTCACACGGTGAGTCAGAGCTTAATTGACGAACGAAAGAGAGGAAAAGAGAAAGAGAGATAGAGAGAGAGAGAGAGAGAGGAAGGAAAAGAGAGAGAGAGAGAGAGAAGGTACTGAAGTTAAAACAAAGAGACCAATAAGTTAAAAAAAAAAGATTACGAACAAAAGTCAGAAGAAAGATTCAATTGACCCAGGAAGAAGCGTCATAGTGCCACATGCCAATGTCCACCTGGAGCAGGATTATATGATCCCGTCAACACTTTTATGAATGTTGAATTTTAGTTAAAATTCAATAGTCCATTTGTATGACGTGTATTTCGCCATCTCCGGGCGTTCTTTCTCTTTCTTTCTTTCTTTCTCTCTGGTAATAATCTCTTTTGGTCGTGAAACGGACTGGAGAGCTTGGCATATAATTCCAGGCAACAGAAGCAGCACGTGTGGAGCAGAAGCTTGGAAAGAGAAAAAGAGAGAGAGAGAAAGATAGAAACGAAAGAAGAAGAGTGAAGGAAGGAGCCGCGGCTCCGTTGAGACGGCACTCGTAAAAGGTTTTCATAAAAGGTTTCATAAAACGTTTCACGATCTCGTCATTCCGTGTTCGGTACGACTCTCTTGAATTTGTTCATTTTTTCTGTTGTTGGGGTGGTGTTGTTGTTGTTGTTGTTGCTGTTGTTCTCAGGGATGAAAGAAACGCAAATGACAGAGTGAAGAAACTTTAAATGCCTCTTTATGTTTCAAAGAAGTTTCATGATAAAGTGTACTTAAAAATCATTTTTTTCAAGTTTTTAGAACATTCTCATCAATTTGACTCTCATTTCATCATTTCCAAAGTATTTTCATCATTTTCTCATATTTAACAATAAAATTCGAACTTCCAGTTAAATGGTAGAAAGCAGGGCGAGCTTACCGTTGAAAAAAATATCATTGTCAATAATAATTATGACGAATTGATAATATAAACAAATAGCAAACAATTGTCCAACGTAAATCGTAAAGCTGTACGAACCCGATGAACTCTGGTTCAACAGTTCATCGGCATAGTGAATCTCTGTCTGGGCGGGTGAAGCGTAAGAGAGCAACAGGTCTTCTGGTCCGGACGGGGATCTCCCTGAGCGAGTAGTCTGGGAGTGAAGGGAGGGATTATTCAGAGGCATGGAATGCCGAGCGAAGCTTGAACCCTGGACCAATTTGCCACTATAGCTATAGAATATATAACTCTCTCTCTCTCTCTTTCTCTCTCTTCCTCTCATTCTCTTGTTTGAGAGGACTGTATGTTTCGGAGTTCCCCAATCGTCAACGTGAAAACGTCAACAGGTGGTTGCGAAAAACTCTTTTCTCTTCCGAGACTTGTATTTATCGTGACGATGAAGCTGCCGTTGTAGAAAAGACGCCGGAGGGAACTTTCAACGGATTGTAAACGTACGAAAAACCCTTGAAAAACGCGGGACCCTTGAAATAATGAAAAAAAAGAAAAAAAGAAGAAGAAAAAAAAGCCCCGATCGGGTCCACATAGAACCCAGAGTTTCACAGGCAGGATCTTCAACGCGGGTTTATTGTCTTGTCCGGAGAAACGGGAGCTCCGATTTCGATCCGTCGGTGGGTCCGGAGCGGAACACTTCTACTAACGCTTTACACTATATACGTGCTCGAGTAGGGATTTAACCCACGTGTAAACTTACAACACAATCGTACACACATCAATGTGTAGATTAACGTGTATGTACGAAGAAAGACAAAACGAAAGCAGCACATATGAAGCATCTCACTCCGATCCGGATCCTCGTCTTCCTTTTCCTCCACATGTCTCATATGATCCCGTTCTTCTCCGTAATGCCGTTGTAATCCTTTGGTCCAACGTTAGTTTTTGCTCTGCATTTACCTTCGGTTCTTGGATTCTCGTTTAAAACGTTAGAATTTAAGTCAGATTAAGTATCACCTCTCGTTCACCTCAGCGAGAGTAAATTTAGAAAACCCGTCGCGATTACAATAGACTAAAGAATAATGATGATAAAAAAAAAAAAAGATAAAAAAAAATTATGTATAACGCGAACGAAAAGAGACGAAAAAAATAACGCCCATTTCTCGTGGAATGAATTCCAGCACCGGAGCCCCGCTATCAGTTAATGAATCTCCGCGTGGCCTCGGCTCCAGAGGTGAGAGAACCCTCAGCACGCCTTGCAACTGACAATGGAAACCCGACGAATGAAAATCGAAAGAAAAGAAAAAAAAAAGACAAATAAAAAGAAAAAAAAAAAGAGAAAAAAACTAGTGAAAAGGAGAGAAAAAAATAATACACGAGAATAATAAACGAAACCGAGATAAAAAATGATTCGCCGGAGAAGGATACGGTTTGGTGTGGCACGGCGAGAGATGAGGCACGAGAAACTTAAAGAGAGTGATAGGGAAAGAAGATCGAGAGGCAAGGATACATCTCGAGAAGAACTCCTCCGCCGTCCGTCCGTCCGACTGTCCGTCTCCTCTTTTCATTCTTCTGCTTTTATCCGTACCGAAGACCGAGGCCTACACGAATGATTAATGGGTCCAACGAGTTGTAGGCAAAGCGATGCCTTAGAAGCCTTCTCTTTCTTTTCTCTCTCGCTCTCTCGCACTCTCTCTCTCTCCTTCTCTTTCTCTCACACTACATCAGTCACAAATATTCATACACACACGCAGACATATGATTTTCTAATATTTTCTGTTCTCTCGTGAGAAGATGACGAGAAATCAGGAATCCGTGGCGGGTTTCGTGTCAGTGCGGGGACGATGATGGAACAGAATATGTGGGCGCTTGCTTAGAGCTACGAATCTCCCTCCAGAAGACTTTTAACCCCCCCAAAAAGTCTGTCAGTCAATCGTTCGAACGGTCAAATGTTGCACAGTTTCTCGTCCAAGATCTTGAGCATTGATTACTCAGTCCATCCTCGGATACGTAACCGTCAAATATTTACCAACCAAAATCTTTGGAGTCGTCATCTTGAACTTGGATTTTAGATTGAGGATGGAAAAGAAAAAACAAACCAAAGCTAAAAAAAAAATCGGTTGAGGGAACTTTGCCAAATGGCTGGCAATTATTGTATTGTTGAAAGAGACAGAGAGAGAGAGAGAGATCGTAGAATCAAGCTCCACGTGGCAATACCTGTTAACCGATCACTTGGTTAACCTCCGAAAGCTGTATCGCGGGTTGTTGAACGAGGATCGATCGCGAGGCAAAGCATTGCGAGAGAGTCTTGCCAAGCCGAAGACCCCGAGCGACTTTATGAGTTATAAGTCGGCCATCTTGAACGAAAGAGCCATCAACATATTCACGTGTATATAAGAAGGAACGGCAGAGGCAACCAGAGCAACGGGGAGTCGCACATATGTGAGCCACTGCGATATGTAAGTGCCCACATTCTGTTCCTCGTGGCTGTTACCGTGACTTGCGACTTCGTACAGTCGATTCTAAAAAGTGTCCCGTACCAAGCCAACAATCGATATAGAGTAGGAAAGAGAGAGAGAGAGAGAGAGAGAGAGAGAGAGAAAAGATTAAAATACTACATCGTTTATAACACAAAACATAAGTCATTGATTCCTATCGGAAAAATAAAGATCGAAACTTCTCACGGACAGTTGGAACCGATCTTTGACAAGGAATCTTCATCTTGGTCTGCAATCCCATCGATATCCGTGTTCGGAATCATCGACATTCGACAAAAGGCAAATCGATACTTTCGAACAACCATTACGATCGATATTTATAATAGAACGATGATCAAAGACAACGAAATTCTAAGCACTCTGCCAAAAACTGACTCACTCAATTTCCTCGTCGTCTTCAACTCTTTTGTTTCTCTCACTCTCTCTCTCTCTAATTCTTTTTCTAGTTTGTTCTCGTGATCGATCAAAAAAACTCAAAGTATTGCTCAACTTGGACGAAAAGCAAGGTTCTAGTCCCTCCATTATTTCGTCTCATTTAATCTTCTTTACTTTTAAACTTTAATCCCTAATCTCATCGACGTTTTCTATCTTACGTTCAACAATAGCAGACATTCCATTTATCCGGATGTCCTCCAGACTTTTTATTAAACAGCCCACCTTTCCTGTCTATTTTCAGTCCGTCAATTATTGATAAAATGGATAAAGATTTTTTTTATTTCACCTCGATCTGTCAATGTTGTACTATGTCATTTCGCATTAGTAACGTTTCGCTACGTTTTATTTTATATTTTTACTGTATATACTGAATAACCCGTAGACGCCCACGCGAATTTACGGTTTCTAAGTTATTTGTTTTGTAGCCAAGGACAACGATACCAGAAAAAGAGAGAAACAAAAAAGAATTATTGTAAACACGATTGTTGTACGAATGTAAGTCTACTGTGATGATGGCCTTCGAGGTACCAAGTGACCTCGCGAATCGTTGAAAAGACCTCCGTTTGCCATTAGATCGTCACTGCGCGGATCTCCCGGTCGTTCAATCGATCGTTTCGTTTAATTACCGGCCATTATTCAGTAACTCATTGTTTTTAAATTGCTGATTAGAAACGTTTTTCGTATTCCGCGAGGCTATTGTAGCTCCGAACGTACGTTGCAGGTTGTTGTCATTATTTACAAGAGACTATTTGTAACACTCGATCATATTGTACTTTTGTTCGTGGATTTTGAAACAACGATTGGTGAGAGCTCTTACCTTGTTGGTGAGGAGATTGTTGTTGCTGTTGTTGAAGGTGATGTTGATGTTGTTGCAAATGGTGACCAACGGCTGGATTAAGAAAAGTTGGCGGTGCTTGTCTGCTAACCGTTTTGGCTAATTCACCACCAGCCAAACCGTAAATAGCGAGTAATTCTTGCATCGTTGATTCAGCGTATTCGCTCATACCCTCAAACGGCTTTCTCTCCTCTCCGTCAGTCTCGTTCTCGTTCTCGTTATCACCGTCCTGCTGATCGATCCTATCGTCATTAAAATCTTGATCCTGATCGTCCTGGAGCACGAGATCAATGTCTTCTTGATCTTGACCCGGACTGTCACTTTTATCAGACAATTCGGAGCTCGGACTGGGCACCTGAATGTCATAAAATAACCATATTTATGATTATTCGTGGGACCCTAAAGTAATCGATGTGTAAAATCGATACAACTTTCGAAAAATCGTTGGAAATCATTGCGGTGCCGTTACGCGCTGCAATTTTTCATTTTCGAGGTGTGAAAACACTTTTGGAATAACTACACAGTGATTTTTACCGTTCAGCACAATAAATATCTGTGATCGAATCGAAATTGTTCTTAGAAATGATTTTTTATTCACCATTTTTTGGGTATTTATGAAAATATGAATTGCAGACGAAATTTTTATTGCATCGGGCAATTTTTGAAGTTTTTGATGAAAATATTTGGTTAGATGATGAGTTTGTAACTTAAATACCAACCTCGCCACTTGGTGAATAAAGTTTCTGCGACCTTAGCTGCTCGAGAATAAACTTGTGCCTCATAGAATCGTTGCTGTCGTCGTCGTCACCCTCGGAGGACGGCGGTCTCGTGGCAACGGAAAGATCCATAGGACTCGCCTCATTATTGTTCAATCTTTGTTGCTTCGATCTTTCCTCAGTCGGTAACAAAAGTGTTTTCCTCTCGTATTCGAGAACGTCGTTTGAGCTCGCCTCGTCCACAGCAGTTTCTTCACTCTGATCCTCGTCATCTCTTTCGGAATCGTCCGAAACCTCAGCCATTCGACTGCTAATTGGTTTAAAATTTTTTCTCTTGTTACGAGGCTTTTGCATTTTCGACGAGTGCAAAGCAATCTGGGACTGCGTGTCAAACTGTGAATCGCTGTCCTGATCGGTCGTCGCCCGTCGGGACGTCGCGTAATTGTACACCGAGTCTGATAACATCTCCGCTGTTGAGTCAAGAGAAAGAGTATTTAAAAAAAAAACGAAAAAAAAAAACAATATACTAGTAACGATATAATTGCACGTATGACCGAATTCGATGGTGTTGAAGTCCAAAATTGTTGACACATAAATTGACATAATTGGGACTTACTTGGGCCATAGGGACTCGTGACGGCTGACATCTCGAAGACTCCTTGTCTTCTTCGTCTCTTTAAAGCATCCTGCAACAAAAAGTGACAGGAAACGTTGAGAAAAATATTGAAACAAAAGACAAGCACGATAACTTAATTACTTAATATAAATTCTACGGTTTAAATTTTCCTATTGAGTAATTTGCATCGTTCAAACTTCCTTAATTGTATTTTACGCCTGGTTGTTTAGCGCGTTATCAAGAATCGCAATTCCAATAGGTATGCAGGACGTCTACAAGCGTAAACCATTAAAACCAGTCTTCCCCATTGTCTTTCGTAGCATTTTTCTCAATCTGTCTATCCCTACTCTCTCGCTACTCGTTTTTTTTTTCCTATTTATTTTTCTTCTCTGCAATTCTACGTCGTCTCAACTCAACAATGAAAAAGCCATAACCAAATGGCGGAAGGAGGGAATGAATTTAGCCATTGGAGTGAGCGAGCACGAGATCTCATCCAGGCCAGACACGGGTGTGTCCATACGGGTCCGTGGAATGTGGTCATACAATATAATACGCACCTTCGAGGCGTATTAAAATCGAGGCTACTGTCAACCTGGATATCGAGAGTCTACTCGACCCGGACAAACAGCGATAAAACTCATAGTGGCAACTCTCTTCAATCCACGATCTAATTCAGACTCCACTCGATCGTTCTCCATTTTATTGCTATTGCATAAACTTTTTCTTTCTTAACCCTAATACAGAGAAATCTTGAAGTTCAAAAGAAAACTCCGAACAAAATACAAGTTAGATAGCAATGACTTTAATCTCTCTTAGTAATTAAGAGCCAAGCAATTACCATCGAGATTTTATTAGAACTTGATTAGCGTATCAACTTGGAGCACGTGTGTCATTCTTGATGAAGTGGAAGTCGCAAACGAGCATGTTAAATAGAAAGACGATGCATAGAATCGGCTGCAAAAGACAGAAACAGAGAAAACTTCATTTGCAGTTGCTTGCACTCCTTTTTTTCGTTGCACAACATTTCATGAGTACGATGAAAAATGTCGGGAAATGATATAATATGAAAATTTAAGTATTCTTCTCCGGAGCAAATGACTTCGCGATTTAGAGTTCCAATGGAATTCCTCTCTAAGAAGGTTTCTCCGCATCTAACATACGACAGGCTTCGAGTACAATGAAAAGCTGATTCGAAGACATTGTATACTGCTGGTCGATCAGTTTGACTTTCAGGAAGTTGGACAAAGGACGATCGAAGACTCGAGCAAGGACGTGGAGACTGATTCGAGTGAAAAGAGGAATTGTTTTACAAGTTGATGGGGCCGTTCTTCATACTGCCAGATAATAGAACATGGAAAGGGAGATAAAGGGAGGAAAGAGACTTGACAATTCGTTCCTAAGTTATTACAGTCTTGGTTTAGCTCCGGGGTGGTGGAGAGAGGAAGAGGATTTACGGGATCCACGAGAGCGAGAGGTCATGACCACGGAGTTGGTCATGCACGCCAACTGGATTGTGGGCCACCCTGGGTGAAAACCCGTGGAGTAGGCCCGGGTTAGCTAACCTCGACCGGAAACTTCCAAGAGTATAGTTGCGGAATGACGGGCAATGAAAGAGAGCGAGAGGGCGAATGAGGGAGAGAATACGAGAAGAAGGGAGACAGTTTCCATTGAGAATGAGGAGAACAATACGAACTGCACGGAAAAATAGATTGATAGGAAAGCGAAAAGTCCAAGAGTGGACTATACCGAAGGGATAATTAACATCTGTTACCGCACACCTCGGACAGAGAAGCCACGATGTTGCAAAGAGCGAGTCAGCAAGGCGACGCCCTGTTTCACCCCACCAACGGGATTACAGGGGGGCGGATCTAGAATAAATTGTTGTTAGGGGCCCCCGCGCTCGAGCTCTTTGCCTCGCACGTACTACAAAGCTACGATCGTTAATTCTCGTATTCGTATTACTTCGTTTCGTTCTTTCTACTTTTTTTTCCTCGTCTCTCAGTCTCTTTCTCGCTCTCTCTCTCTCTCTCTCTCTCTCTCTTTCTCTCTTCTGTTATTTTCCCCTTTGCCCATCGTCTTCATCGGCGACTGCGTGTTCGGGTTTATGAAACATATTACTACTACTATCGACTTATGAGCTTGTAATAAAAGTTGACGATATAAGAAAAAAGAAGAAAAAAAAACAAACCGAGGAAGAGAGGGAAAGAGATTGAGCACAGGGATGGAACGAGGGTTCCAAGGGTTACGACGATGAAACAACAAAAATTATTAATATTCCTTACACGCGTCAGTTCGGCGGATTTGTGTTTCTAATAGACGATCTTTCTATATAATGTTATTCGTCGAACGGAATATTTTGTGGAATTTATGACGCTCAAAGACGTATTGTATGATAATGCCTTTTTTTCTCTCTCTCGGTCTCCCTCTCTCTCTCTCTCTTGTTTTTTCTCCTTCTACTATTTTATTCACGTAGCAATGACAGCTTTAGTAAACGAGGACACGAGTTGTGTTGTCGAAGATAATAAGAGATTTGTCTAATTGGCATTTTGTATTTACGCGTGTCGAAGTTAACGAGGAAATGGACTTTTTGTTTAATCTGACAAAGTTCAAAAGGACGCTGATGCGGCTGCTTCCTATCCGAGAAACTTGATTGTTCTTCTTCATGCACTTGGACATAGAAGGGATAATTAACATCTGTTACAGTACCTACGCGTTTACGTGGACGCCCCGTTTTACCCCCTCCCCCTCCCTTTTTTCCCCGCCATGCTTCCAAAACGGGGCGGACCATGAATAACATTATCACAACATCGGTCTGTTACTGTTTGTTCTCTTATACTTATTCAAAAGACTCCTTAACAACGTTCATATGTAAAGCAGGAAAAATTACTCATTTTTAATTATTCAAACGTTTCTACCGAGAAAAATCACTGTAATCCTTCGTAGCGTCAAAGTAACGAACGTTTCGATCAAATATTCAAAACAAAATTTCAAAGCAAATTTCATAGCCGATCGATGAAATAGAATGGATGAAGAAAAAAAAAAAAAATTTTATCGCGAGTCTTAATCAAAACCGCTTTCGTCACAAGAATTCGAGAACCGATGCAAGCACTCGCGTTTAAAAGCTCCGAAGATCCACACTATACCTTGTTGAAAAACAAGAAAAAAATAACTACGTTACGACCTCAGGAACGCTGCGTTTGTTTGACTAAAAAAAACACCCGGATTTTCGCGATTCCTGGAGTTGGCCTAGATTCTCATGCAAAATACTCGAGCACCAGGGAGACACAAAAGTGGATAAAAAAGGAATAAAACCGAAGAGGCATTCGGAGATTCCGAGAAAGTTCCTCTACGTTATTTTTGTGAAGGGTAAAGCTTTCGAGAATATCAAGAGACTAAACGATCTTTAGCGTCTTTTATGTGCATCTTATTAAGCCTGTGCGATATTCCTCAAAAGTAAAAGGTTTTTTTTTCCTCGCCAACTCTTCATACCAAGACCTTGATAGAATCATTGTGAAGATTAACAAACGTAGATTTGAAAAAAAAACGTCGATCAAGTGAATCGAATTGATTCAAATCATATCAACGAACAACCGATAAACGAAGAGTAAAAATTTGACAAATTTGTAAATAGGATAACTCGGGTTAATGTAAATTTATATAAAAGTTAATTCAGTCATGAGATTCAGCTTTTTCTCCATATGCTGGTTGCCTAATTTCTCGCATCGGGTATTAGGGATGGAAAATATCTCGTGGTGACAACTTGCCAATTGCTGTTGACGAGTTTACGAGTGAATCTCGTGAATTGTTGTCGTCATTGTGCCAAAAAGACCGTATGGAGTTTTGAGAGCAAGAAGAATGAGGTTCAAAGCAGCGGGTGGACAAAAAGACAGAGAAAGAAAGAAAGAAAGAAAGAAAGAAAAAGAGAGAAATGAGGAGTGTGTTGGCCACACGGAACGAAAGATCTGTTGCTTTTGCTGTTGCTTGTGTTACTGGCAAATGCTTGTGCTATATGTACATGTTGGCTTGATGGTTCGTCCGAGACACTCGACATTTCTCGACGCTGATGCCGTTGCCAGAAGGACTGGAAATGAAGAATAAGAAGACAAGAGAAAAAAACACCATCCTCACGCCGCTTTTCTCCCGATGCTGGGCCCACATAACGCGCGTGGCGTTCACGTTCGTCAAACACTTGAATGTAATGTTGCCAGCCCTCATATCTACGCTTCTTTTTTTTCTCTCTCTCTCTCATTCTCCTTTGCGCGGTCCATCTAGAGGAAGTTTCAGACTCGATTAGTTCGAATATGAAAACCAAAAGGTTTTCCTTTATTTCCTTCAACTACATTTGTCCAAATGTTCGTTGAGTCTCGTAACTTTGTAGCCTGAATCATGGGTACGAAGAGCTAACGGAAAATCATTGAGATTGTTTCGAAACTTTATTTGAAATGAGAAAAAAAGGAACAAGAAAAATATTTTATTCATTATTTTTCCTAGAATCGTCGCACTGTCTTGTAAATTTCCGTGTCCATCGAAATACTTCGCAAACGTGCGTCGTCTCAATTCTGATTGTAAATTTTACCTTAAAATGTATTTTATATTAAAATTCTTAAAAATGAGGCGAAAAATTTTCAAACGCTTTGTCATAACCTGCAAATAAATGCAGGGATGGAAGGAACGTATTAATAAGATTCTGAATCAAACTGTACATAATTCGTTCGAAGAGGAAAGGAGAGAGAAAGAGACCAGAACCGGGAAGGTCTCGGTTGGCTTCTGGAGTGGCCTGCCTGGTCTGTTCTCGCTGGAATACCGAGAGATTATTCAAATTCATCTTCTGATGCTGGCTTAAAATATATTATTTATCGGAACTGAGAAAAAAAAGCAAGGGAGAGCGAGAGAGAGAGGAAGAGAGAGAGAGAGAAAGAGAGAGAGAGAAAGGAGCTGAGCTTCGCAACCTCACGCTTATGGTTGCCTACTCGTCCCTTTCTTATCCACGAGTCATCTCTTCACCCACACGCTACTCGACAATTGCTATACCGTTTCAGACAGATATTTCCATCTTTCTTTATTCAAGCGATTCGAATTCACACAAGACTTCGTGAAAGATTAATTACTTGCGCACTTGACAACAGCGATAAAGATGATCTCAATTTTATTATGTTGTAGAATCCCAACATTCGTGTTATTCGTGCTCAACATTCTGTCGACATTAACCTCGGGGGCTGTTGACAATTTCATACTTTAGGATCAAAACGAGAAACTATAATAACTCGTTTGAATTTCAATTGAAGAGAAAATAAGATTTGTTCTCATCAGTAAACTACTTCGAGTTTATTTCAAATGATTAGAAACTTGATAAATCCTCTTTGGAAACTTCTCCTTTACTCATCTGCATCCCTGGAATATTATTCTTTCTCATCATTTTTGAAAAACCTTCTCGTTTTATGATTCAGTCGCTTCTTCTCGCTCTTTTCCTCATCATCTTCTCGGAGGAGTTCGAGAACTCCGATTTCAGGTCCGAGGACGAGGGAATTGAATGTCCCGCGAGAGTGTCGTTCGAATGTAGTGCACTGTAGACTTTCTGAGGCAAGAGGGAAAAAGAAGAAGTAAGAACGGTCCTGGGTGGGAAAGAAGGAGTGAGAGAGAACTTTGGAATATATAGAATAAGAAGACGAATGAAAGGGGGCAAGAGCAGGATCGCATATTTGTGAGTGTGTTTATATATGTGTGGCAGCTCGAGGAGCGAAAGGGGAAGGGCGAATGTGTTCATAAGATATGGTGTGAAACACGAGAGGCTGAGATTAAAGAATGAAAAACATAGAATTCTGAGAACTGGTTGAAGTCATAATATTCGTAATTTTAAGCGAGCTCACTAAGCGATGCAATGCCTCCCCGCGCCCGAATCAGGCTTGCACAGAATGAGAGGAAAAAAGAAAACGAGACCTTCCTCTTAATGATAAGAAGCTAAGAATCAGCGTGCAAAGTGTTAAATACAATTTCTCCACCTTAACAGCCGCTAATTCCCTCAAAATATCCACTGAATTCGACAAAAAGCAGTCTTACAACATATTCCGAAAGGATTGTTATTTCAAAAATTACTTTCTCAATATCACGAACGACAATGTCACCTAATCTTTTCTCTCATAATTTCCTAATACTCGAATCAATTCAACAAATGTGTTTCACGAAGTGTTCAATTTGGAAGAACAAATGAAAACTATATCCGAAAACCTGGCGCAGCTGACACTTGACAAAAGTCCGGAAATAAAGGATTCGGCTTGTTAATCAACAAAATGTTTCTACATATGCACCACGTGGAGAAATTTTGAAATTTTTTATTATGCACACAAGGAAAACGTGAACGTTTTGTTTACTTGATAAAAAAAAAAGCTGGATTTTTTTTGTCAATGTAGTCCTTAATATTAATTAGTGGAAAAAATTGATATCCTCACAAAAAAATTACTTTGTTATTCGAATGCACTTGTATATTTATATATGTTCGAATATGTACATTTATATATATACACACGCAAGTTTGCTCGAGTGAAGATAAGTGTAAAGGCGTTAAAAATAGAGCACGCAACGACTTACTAATGTGGTTAGGTCTACTTAGCGTAACTCCAACTATTTAGACCTGGATACAAGATGGTTACGATGGTGTGGGTCTCGTGGACTGTGGGTTTCGTACGATCAACGAGTGTAATAAGCGCGGTGTCTTAGCGGACACGAGTGTATATACAGGGGGAGAAAGAAAAGAGGATATCGCGAGTGAGAAGATGAAAAAAAGAATGTAGAAGAAGGAAAAAAAATGCTCCATACGTTGCTTTAGCCCTCGTTGGTAAAGCATAATGGACGTCTGAGTTTCACGAAATGCGCTAAAGAGTCGTTCGTTAAGCGATTCTCACCATAGGTCAGCTGGAAAATGACCGCCAGCGCGAGGTTCATTTGTGTTTCTTTTGTTTATCATTTGTACGCTTTGCTTTTCACCGGGGAAACGGTAAAATTCGAATTTCTGTTGAGCCGCTAATTGGCATCGGCTCGAGCGTGCGAGGGTCGATACATAATTAGATATATCGCGAAGAAAACAAAAAGAAGACAAAGAAGGAGAAGAGGAAGAAGAAAAGGGAAAAAAGTGTCGTAGAAATAGAAAGCACGGTGGGCCACCCCCGTGGAGCTCGAATAATTAACGAGTCAAGCATCGCGGTTAATTAATTAATCGTCCGGTGGGATTAGGGTTCGTAAAGTTGAGTCGAGCTTAGACCATTCGTGAAATACGCATGGATCGAGCTAACTCGTCTCTGAAATCTTCTTAATTGACCCTGGGAAGAGTGAATTAGAACGACAAAAAAATCGACACTGTTATAGTGTTAATGAGCTGCATGGACTTGATTTCGATACTTCGTGATTCCTAATACGAGATTCAAACAAAAACAAAATCTTTTTTTACGTACTTTTCTTCTCTCAATTGAGTCGCGGGTTTTTCAACTGAATGATGATTATTAACGCTCAAGGAATCATTTTAAAAAAAAGCTTCGAATGTGTATTGCATTTTTTGCAGCCGGGACAAAAGACCAAACTCATATTTACATGCGCGGTATCTGCACATCGAAATATCGTTAATTTTAAGGAGGCTACGCCACATGCGATCTGGAATAAAACGAGATTTGGTAAAATTCGTTATTTAAATAAGGAGCAGCAGGCATATATACGAAACACGAGCCGATGTTAGAGAGAATATATACTTTTTTGGGGCTCCCCGTGAGTTCGTCGAATCCTCGAATAGATGCGGATGACGGTGAAAGAAAAAAAAACGTCGCAACGGGCCGCTGAATAATTTGATAAAATTAATAGTAAAAAAGGGTAGGTTCGCACAACCCCGGCGGCGTCAAGCTCGCGTCTATTATGCTCGTATGCAAATTCGTATGTGAGGGGCTACAAAAGGGGTGGATAGAGAGAGAGAGAGAAAGAGAGAAAGATACAGAGGGAAGCTGCGAGTACAAGAAACCAGCGAGTTTTGAATATTATGCCACGAAAGAACGGGGCACGAAGGGGGAGGGAATGTAGGAAAAAGGATCGTGATATTGCAAAGGGGCCTCAGGATGATGAGAAGAGGGGCACGAAAGAGAAAGATGGAAAATAGTAGAGCGCGAGTGAGAGAGAAAGAGAGAAAGAGAGAACGAATTGCAGCCTGCGGGGCATTAAAACTTCCGAGATTTATAGTGGCCAAGCGTTATAGCATACGGTCCGGTCCGGTCTGGTTCGTTTGTTCCCTCGTTCGTTCGAGCTGGTCGAATGTCCGCGTACGATTTGTGAAGCGTGCGGCCGATAATGCCTTCAGTTCTCTGCAATACCAGAGCATGCACCACCGAGTGTATGTATAAGAAAAAGAATTCAAACTCTATTGTAAGTTTGAATCCTTAAGAACAGAAAAAAAAGAAAGAAAACAAAAGAAAAGTTCAATTGAAATATTTAAAAAATCATTGAAACTTTATAAACGTTCTACATTCACCGCCTGGTCACTTTTTCCACTCTCATCCATCTTTACCAATTGACCTCGGCGACTAATTAGCGAGTACTTGTAAGTGTAACGATTAGAGTATACAAGAGAATCTCTCGTCAGTGTGGAATTAGAGCCGCGTCATTAATGCTTCAGCCACTTTTCAGCATTTAATTCGCAAAGCTTGTTATCGTACTTGTTGTGAAAAATATATTTAATATACCGTTGAGAGCGTAGTGTATGATGTTCTTAATGTGAACTAGAAAATGAATATTTTATGGGTCTCGTGGCGCGGGATTGATCCCATAAAAATGGTATATCCTTGATAAGGGTCGAAGGACATGTAAAAAGAGAAATAGAGAGAAGTTCTACGTATAATTAGTGGCAAGCTCGAGGTTTCGAACTCCATGGGCGTTCTCGTGTTCGCGCGCGGGGCTTCAACCGGTTCAAAGAATCGTAACAGGCCGCGAAACTCAAGTTCTCATGGTGAAAACCTTCGAATTTTGGTCTTGGCTTTCGTTTCGAAATGTGGCAAACTTAGGCTAAACCCCAGAGCGGACCATGAAAAATAAATCAAAAGATAACGAATATAAAAAAGGGGGCAGAGGACGCGGGCGGAGAGATGGTATAGAAATAAGAAAAATACGACATAGAGAATTGCCAGAAAGGCCAGAAAAATCTCAATCCTGAAATGGCAAATGGGCAAGGGAGAGAAAGAGGAATAAAAAAATAAATATAAAAAAAAAAAAGTACAAAAAATGAAGAAAAAAAACCCTTTTGCAAAGGCGGGGCACGAGAGTTGCCGTACATCTGAGAAGTTTGGCAGAGCCTGCGGGTGAGCGGTCGAGAAAGAAATGAGCCCAGCGAGAAAGATAAAGAAGAGAAAAGCGAAGATAGGGAGCAAGAAAGAGAGGCAAGAAGAGTTGGAAGCGTCAGGGCCCCGGAATGATGAATCGTTTCTATTAAAATACTTTTTCGACGCAGTGGAATACGGAATGGGGAACCGCGAGTAGGAAAGAGAAAGAGAGAGAGAGAGAGAGACAGAAAAAAAAGCGCGGGGGGAGGGTTTCTCTCGCGGTTCTTTCACGGTCTTAAACTCTTTCTTTCTCTCTCTTTCTCTTATTCTTTATTTCTCTGTATCTAACTCTCTCTCTCTCTCTCTTTTTTCTCTTTCAGCCGTAGAAGGAGATCCCTCCACCTACCGAGTCGAGTGGATTTATTTACATATTTTCAATCTGGATTAAGAGGTATTGCTCGCTCTCGCTTTCCGACGTTCTCTGTTTCTTTTCATAGTTTCTTCTCTTTCTATCACTTTCGCTGCAGCTGCGCCGAATTGAGATAAAGATAAAGAGAAAGAAATCTACCGCGTATATATGTCTTTGAATACGTCATTATTCTCATTGTCAGCATCGAAAATACATTATGATGCATATGCAGTCCTTGAAAATTACACATATTTTGCCACCGGGTAAGAAAAATATTGCCGAAAAAAACTCATATAAAATACTGTGTAAAAGGAAATTTACAATCAATCGTAAGTACAAGCGTTCTTTGCATAATGATTGACAAAGAACAATGCTTGTGATCTTCCCTAGCCGATGCGTTAATGAGTGAACGATGGAGGGTCCAGAGCCACAAGCGGGGAAAGGAGAAGGACGGCAATTAATCAAGCGAGGAAGTGAATTATAATGAGTGAGGACGGAAGGCGACCAGCCTCGAAGAGAGTTCCTTCACTCGTTTTTCTAACCCAGTATACTCGTTGACTAACAATAATACGAGCTAGCTCAACCAGTATATATTTTTATTGAAAAACTAGGAAAAAAAATTATTTATTATTTTCCGATGCAATTAAGCGTGAAACTAGTCGTTAAGACGCGGAGTAAATTAAATTACTACGTGACTGGCGGTCGTCGAACGTGTGCAAGAAAATTGAAGCTATCATTAAAGGCCACGTAGAATTTGTTAACATTCAATTATTGAATAAATAAATTGTTTAAAATATTGAGAAAAATAAGTAAAAATATGCCAACAAAAATATCTGCTTCGATAGCCACACAGCAAAAAATCGTAAACTTCAACGAACACTCGTTCAACATAAAGCACAATTGTTGATTGTAGAGTCCGATGAGATCACGAGTTATAGGATTACCAAAAACTATTCCCAATGATTATTCTTTCGCATCGAGCAATTCGACAAGCCCTAAAATAATGACACGGAGCTAAAGTAAAACGAGGATGGATTTCACGCTCGTATACGTGGCCGAGGGAACCAAACAAAAGAGTCCCACGTGCGTTTCCTTTGGGCCTCAAGGCTCCTCGTTGTAAGACACGACGAGAGCAAAGAAAAAAAAACAAAACATTACGAAAATGTCATAAAAAAAACGAATGAAAAAAGAGAGGAACGAACGAAAAACAAAATAAAAAAATTGGAGAACGAGAGTGAGAGAAACCGACAAAGTCCAGTGCGAACTGAGGGAATGATAAATGAAGCTCTCGCGCGTACTCTCCTCTCGGCCTCTCTTCGCGAGGCAGCGAGACCTGTCTCAAACTGTCCAATAGGAGGTTTCGGGGCTCCTCATATCGGGTACACACTATTAACATAGTAGTGGACGCAGGGATAAAGTAACAAATTTAAAAGAAATCCAATATAAAAGCCAAGGGAATTCCATCGCAGATCTTATCCCCCCCCCTCCCCACCTTTCCCCTTTCATCCTCCTCCCCGGATGTGGGGAGTTCTCCCTCAACAAGGAGACTCCATTAATCACTTGGTCGTCGTGCACCAGACTCCCTCTTTTTCGCTCGTGTGTGCTCCTCGCGGACTCTTTCACTCCTCGCGTCTTTCATCCTAGCGCAATATGCATAAATATATATATACGTGTGTGTGTGTGTGTGTGTGTTTATATATATTCGTATATAATGTATATAGGAATGTTCACTCATACAAAAGAGGTCATAGCCTCTTGCCTCGAAGAGCCCTCACGACATGTATACGAGCTTCTTCATTTGTCGCGTATTAGCTGCTCATTAAAATACTTTTTTTTCTTTAATTGTTACGTCTGACATCTTTGTCTTTCTGTGTAAAGGAAGTACAGCATTGTGGGGAATACTGCGAATAATTCGAAATTTCTTGAATTCTTGAAATCTACCAAGACGATGCCTGTTTCAATGTTATTTCCACTCGAAGTAAATATGGCAACGGAACAAACGAAAAATTGGGAAGAATTGCTTCCCTTACGTTCGTCTTGCAATCTGCAGAAGAACGTAACACTCTTTTATATTGTTTTTCTGAAATAGTTCTAGAGAAAGTTTATGGTTCAATATTGAAGCTTTATTAACTACGAGGGAAAAACGACGTAGTTGGTCATGAATTATGTCAAGATTAGTGATTTTTTAAGCATTATTTTATTAATCTAATACCAGTTGATAAAGAAAAATATATAAATATATAAAAATTCGTAATATGGAACTATGTAGATGTCAGGGTGATGTTAATTTTAACACCAAATTTTCAACAGTGTATTAGTATAAACGTATAAATATATAAATATCCATATAAATGAGGTGAGGAAACGAAAATGCTCGTGCAAACAATTCAGTCGGATAATTTATATTTGAAAGACGTACGTCGAACGTGTTCGAGGTCTTTAATCGACGATTGATATACACGGAGAGCTACCCGCCCAATAGCGCTTTCCGCTAAACGATTTTTTTCTCCTCTCTTTTCGTATTTTCTTTCTTCTCTGCTTTTATTTTTTTATTTTTTTTTTTTTTTTTTCATTTTATTTTTTTAATACTCGGCGTTCGATTAAAAAATTCAGCCAGCGAATTTATACTGAAGAGTTCGTACGCGTTCACCATATTCTGGATTTCGCGCCTTTTTCGTTGTTCCATTGTCTTTGGAACGATCGTTGGAACGGGTCGCCCCCTTTTTTGGTAACGCCGCTTGCAGCATTGCCCCGGTCTGTGAGGCCCCTTGCCCGCAAGGGGCCTCACCAACACCCGGGACCAACAGTCCCTCCGGAGAGTAGACAGTTTCTCGATGTGTTTATTAACCGAGACACGGAAGCGAGCTCGAGCACGCGACACGATTATCGCGATCGTGTGTAATACACACGTATTCACGTGCGTGTACGTACGAGACATTAAAATGTGAATGTAGGGACGTAGCACCGTCTTGACGCCAAGTTGAGTGAATGTATCCCACACACACACACACACACGAACGCACAGACACATTCGTACACGTACATCAATGTAAATATATTAAGTACATCTTGGGGCTGCCATTTTTGTCAAAAAAATCTTCGCTGTCACGTAGAAATGCTTAGATTAATAATAAGAAGGATTTAAATACGTGGACGAAACTGTAAACCGATCGGCAACCGGAAGTCTATAAGTTTGACATATGCATTATGAATTTTATGTTGAATATTCAAAAGATAATATTCATCGATGACAAACCAGCATATTAACCAAGTGTAACAAACATTATATGGACTGTCAAAGGACTTTGAAAAGTTTGATGACAGTACACTTAAGTCCTGATTAATTGACGATCATAATTTTTATCATTTCAATCTTCAAGTGCTCAAAGATGCGATGCAGTCAATTTGTGGCCGATTAATTTATCATTTTTTATCATGTCGATCGAATGTTTAACGATATTGGATTAAAATGATTGATTATGTGCTTATTTTAGTCGACGGGAATCTTTGGATTGTAATTGTTTGGGTCTAATCGAAATAGAAATTGATCAATTTTTATAAAAGTTTTTTGATTGTAAAACGAATCTTCTTGTACCTCAAAAACGTTTATTTTTTGACTAAATAATAATAACTAAGAATCCTCAAGATGACTCACGACAGAGGTGAAACATTGAGAGGAAGTGTGGTGAAGAAAGAAAAAGAAAAAAACAAAAAATCACTGTTTCGGTTCGCGTTTCATGGACCAACAGTGGGATCATCAGACTCATTTGCGAGTAATCAAGTATAGATTAATGATGCTTCAAGAGACAAGAAGAGAAGTGAGGATACAGGAAGGTATCAAAATAATAATAATAATGATAATAATAACAATAAATAATAAAGAAATAAGGAAGACGCGCACAAGATTTTTTCGTTCTAAGCGATCGAAAGGCAGGAGCAGCGTGACTTTGACCGATAGGTCCGCTTGTATAACGCTAAGGTATCGTTATCTTAATGTATGTGAACGAAGAAAAAAAACAATGGAAAGGAATAGCAGAAGAAGGAAGAGAGAGAGAGAGATAGAGAGAGAAAGAGAGAACACGAGAAGGAGATTCAGGGTATCAAAGATATTTCCTTCGTCCTTTTCGTTGAAAAAGGACGAGGGGAATATTCTGTAGTAGGACGAATGCGGGACCAAAAACGTAAGAAAAAAAAACAATTTAGACCACAGGGAGAAAAATAAAGATGGAAAAAAATAAAAAGCAAAAAAATGGAGGAACGAGGAGGAGAAAAATGACCATCGACCGTGGTGTGTTTCGAAGGTATACACGCAGTGAAAAAAAAAGTCTTTGACAGTCCCTGTTGGACACTGTCCGGTGCGATGAAAATGGTCGACGACTAACCGTGGAATAAATGAACTCTGGTCTACACTGACCCGCACGAGCCTCGTTCTCTCTCTTTCTCTCTCTTGACAGAGGCCTCTCTTCGTGATCGAGAAAGAATACGGTGACAAACGAGCTCTACTTCGCCCTCAAAATGTCACTCAAAACCTTCTATCGTCCGCACCGCACTTTTCACATTCCACGTAACGCCGCAACTAACGCTATCCAACGATTTTTCATTCTCACGAAACTTGTAGCATTGTACCTTCGTTAACAGCTTTTTAAATGTTCGAAAAGTAACAAATTTGAAACTTACTACGGGAATATGCCTGGAAGAAAACCATAAGACCTCAAAAGATAATTTAATATTGGAAAAAACCATAAAATATTATTATTCACGTGTAAACAATAACATGATAGCCTGGCACATCACTCTAAATTGTTTTTTCCCGTAGTTTATCGAGTATAATATTTTTCAACGCCAAGAAATTTAAAACTTTTTCCACATTTTATGAGAAATTCGTTTGAATTCGTTACTTCGATAACACAAAGAAACAAGAAGACTGAATAATTTGAAAAATTGGATGATATTGGTCATAAAAATGTTGTAGAGATCTTGAAGACAATAAAAAATGATTATTGTATAAAATCGTACGAGGTGCCAGAAAAGGATATCCGGTGAGCATATAACCGTGGGACGGTGTGTATGAAATTAAATATTTTTTCTCGCCATTACTCACGTCAAACATTATAAGCGCGTAATGTCAATTTTTTTGTTTCTATCATTCTGACGATTGCGGCAAGGTTTTTTTTTATTATTTATCGTGGGCTGTCTTGACATTGATGGATTAGATCATCGATGGACACGTGTCTCGGTTCTACGAAGCCTCGAAATATCTATTGGATTGATTTTCGTGGGTAAGAATTTCGTGGCAATTTATCGCGAGGAAAAAGGCTTGTACAAAATATGTGGCGGGAGATATTTTTTTTGGATAATAGTAAGGCGTTGGGCCGATAGGATATCGTTGCGGTCATAAAACAATGAAACTGTTGGTCGGAGGGACAGCAATAAGGGGCGGAGGGGGGGGGCGCAAGGAAACGTATGACCCAGTTACTCAGGATCGCGAGATGTAAAACGCAGCATATAACTGCGTTTCGAGATCACGTGTGGGTTAAGGCCCCGACGTTAACGGCGGACCCCATTGGGTCCGAGAATGATAGCAAACTGCATGGAGGTAAGGGGGGAGGGGGAACCTACGCACCGCAGGAACGCTACGAAATATATCCGCAAGCACGTTGATAAACATTGGACTTGTGTAGCCAAACGGGAGAGAGGGGGGAGGTGGCAAAGGGAACAACGTCTGAACAGTTCGGTGCACTATTCCCCACTCTTCACCTTTTTCCTTTGGATTTTGCAACGTTCGGCCTATCTCCACGGATATCTAACCACGAAGACAACAACGTAGTCGAAGCTGAGAAAAATCAAATGACATACCGATCGTCGAACGTGTGCTCTTTTGACATACACGCGATACTTTCTTTCTCCAAACAATCAGAAACGATAAGATTTTCATATTAATATATTCGAACGAAATGACAATGAAATTTATCTTGACAATAGTGTCTCTGCACGATTTGCAGTAATCATATTTGTTTGAAGCTTGAGAAATTATAACTTACGATGCAGATGGTTTTTTAAAAAATAATATTGAATTTTTATCGTTATATTTTGTTTTTTTTGTTTCATTCGAAAGTGTATTGTCATGTGAATCTATCGATTTCAACGAGCATATAAATTTGCGTCAACATAGCTTAATGAATAAATGATTAATTGACGTCTCGTTCGATGGAATTAGGGTCACGATGTTCTTGCAACGAAGTTTCTATCATTATTTTTCTCACATACTCATCAGCTAACGATTTATCATTTTTTCCGGTTTACCAATTTGCGAGGCCGGTACGTGACGAGTTAAGAAAACACAACCATTTGCTCATCGCGATCGATAAATTGTAAATCAAATATATAATCGTACATTAAATCGAACAATTTTTCGATCGAATTATCATCGGACAGTTTGAGCGAGATTGAGAAACAAAAAAAATCGATGATAAAATACATCCAAGACTTTCGATGAGCATTGCAATGAGAAAAGTACAGAAAACACACGAGAGAATACATACGCGCATGCAAACATTTACACATACAGGGGAGACCAGATGTTCGCGGGAGAGTCTCGTCGCACGAAAGTGCTGACGAAGACCACCCACGGGTCGTCGGCCCCGGGACTCGCCGCGCGCTTTTTACCTCTTTTTTCCCTATATCTTTGACTTTTTTCCTGTTCATTTTCTTTTTTTCATCGTTCCTTTTTTTTTTTAATATAGAAAATTATCAAGAATAACCGTTTGTTAACTCGGTCACTGCAAAGTTTCGCGTTATTGTCACCAATAGTATCAGCTTTCGTTGGTGAGCAAATTGGAAAAAGGAATGGTGAATAAAAGAAATTTCGGCCTACGTCGCGATTTGCCAAATAATCAAAATACGAAGTTCGACGATCGTTTCCTGAATGACGGGTGAGGATTTACGAAAATATGACAGTCGGTAATAATTAAAGGTGATATAAAAAGAGAAAAAAAAAACATGAAAAAACCTGCTATTCAGCACGAATGTTTGATTGAACGCAAAAGAAAAAAAAAAAAAAACGAGAATAAAAAATACAATCGAGTTATTCGCATGGGTCGTTGGCCTCTTCCATCGTACGAGTTCATGGAATCCTACCTCATCTCCGTTATTCAACCACGAAAATCATAAAAGTTTCACGCCTACTAATGCCTTATATCGTCTTATATCGAAAGCGGCGAAAGAAAAAAAAATTAAAAAAAGAAGGAAGAAAAAAAACAGGAGAAATATAACCGAACGCAATTAGATATCGAGTCTCGACGTCGAGCAATCGAGAGAAAAGAATAAATAATAGTCAACGTGTAATGTGTATCCATCGTCCATGGAGGTAAAAAAGAAGAAGAAAAAAAACATTAATGAGTGTAGAGTACATTCTGTAATAGCTCAATACACACGTTGGAGACTAATGTGTTATACAGTCGTGTTATTATCACATGGAAGATGTTGTATAATACTCCCAGCAGGCTGTTGTGACTCGTATGAGATGGTTGACAAGCGCGTTCAGCAAGTACAGTCCCTGACAACCTTCACAAACACTACGTATCGCTGTAAGTTTGAAGTTTATCGAAAAAAAAAAGAAAACCATGGAAACAAGTTCCTGTGAAATTCACTGTAGCGATTTTTAACTAATATTATTAATCTCATTAGTCAGTGAAGATCTCTTACGATTTAATTTATTGCTTGATTTGATTCAATCAATTTCTAAGTTGTTTTAATTAGTTTAAACGAAATACAAAAGATTGGAAACTATGACAAAGCGAAATTAAAGTTCGAAAGACCTCACAGGAACACGATGAAAATGATCAGCGCGCTTAGACCGCCGAAAGTGAAAATTTAAGAATCGTAAATTTAAATTTGCAGTGGCTCGTATAGCCTGGAGGCGCCCCTATTCTTGCGGATTGTCTGAAAAAGTGGAGACTTGGGTCTTTTCCTTAGAGTGGAGGGTCTTCGGGAGCCATGTCCCCCTATTTTGATGTGGACGTATTTGAAATTCAAAATGTGGCGAGATTGGTCCGGTTTTGTCGTAAATTGTCGTTGCCCTGCTCGCACGAGGGCACATCGAGTGTATATTTATATATGTGCTGGCATCGAGAATGTGGAAAAAGTTGTCCAAGATTTTAAAGTCGCGCTTTCGCGGCGTTGAAAAAGTCTGGAAGGACCATAAGGGCGCCGATATACCAAAGGAAGTAACAGGGAAAGGAAGAAGATTGTTTCCCTCCCCTCAGCCCACGAGCTAGTGGGTCTCAATAAGGCAAAAGTTGCCCCCTTCCTGGCTTGTTCTTGGGGGCCCCCCCCAACTCTTGCTGGACGTTCAAACGAAAACGGGAAAGAGAGAAAGACATCGCGCGCGAGACTGGAGGAACCGCGGGAACTTCTCTATTTGGATGGCGGAACAAGCTCCAAACGCCCGGGCCCACCACAGGGGAAAAACATTCTCGATCACGAAGACACCAAGAAAAAGTCAAGGGGGCCTCCTCGCACGGGCGCTCAATGTGGCGCGAGAGATCTTTATTTTTCGATACTTTTTATTCATTTATTTTTCTCAATTCAATCGAGAAAGATAACATCGATGGGGGCTCCGACTGTCAAGAAAACAGCATTTCAAAAAATAATTAAAATTGCACATGAAACCTGGGGTTTTCGAGATTGATAAAATTTCGAAAAATCACTGAAATATGCCTTTCAGTTGACTGAAAATCATAGTTTGCGAATTTTCAAATTTCCGTTGAATTACAAGTCACGGAAAGAGCTGCCAGAAATATTGAGGAACAAAAATGACAAAATGTTTCCGAAAAAATCTCGAAACCCAAGCAGCCAAGGCTCATTCTCTAGAGAAACACGAAGAACCTTCGAGCACAAGGAAATCCCTGAGATTTGGATGATACGCTGGGGTGGGCCAATCTGTCAGTAAGGTTGTAAGAAAACCGTCGAAAAATCGCTGGTAGTTTATGTACAAGAGGAGGTTTGTGGACTTAATAAAACCGTCATCAGGGAAACGATTTCAGGGTTTCGGTTCCGTAGCTTCGAGGCTTCGTATAGTTGGGATAGGTCCGCACTGGCTCTTCTCCATGTGATTTCCGGGTGTAGCAGCCATAAGAATGTCTCTTACTAGTGTTTAGCTTGGAGATGGAAAATTCATTAGGAGACGAGAAGACGGAGGAGTAGAAAGTGTTGATAAAAAGTGATAAATGACAGAAGGAGGTAGAGAAAGAGAGAACGAGACTGGAACTAGAAGAAAGACCAGGACGAAAAATACAGAATTCAAAACAATCAGGAAGGAGAATGAAAAAAATAAAAGAAATAAATAATTAAACGAAAAAGGCCATAAAAGATCCATAGTGAGAAAAACACAACAAGAAAAAAAAAAAGGAAAAAGTCGATGGGGAAATGGATCCTAACTAACACATCTTTATGCATCATTCAGATCGAAGCTGCGAACACGTGAGCCCTGTCTCTCTCTCTCTCTCTCTCTCTTCCTCTTTTATTGAGACTGATGCGTTGCCATTGCTTGTCTCTCTCATACTCTTTTAGTGAGAAAGACTACGAGACCTAGCGCAACCTCGTGCCTCACTATCTAGCCAAGTGGTAATAAATATGTCACTGGGAGCCGCTACTACTACTACGACTACTATTACCACTACTGATGCGGTATGTTAGCCAGCGGGCCGAACGCTTTCACGGCTGGTTCCACTCTTGTCCAAGCCCGTGAGTCGTTACTTCACACCTTTCCACGCTGCGTGAGTCCTTCCGTGATTTTCGGTATCTTTCGTGTCATATACGCCCGACGCGACTATTGAAAAAAAAAAAAAAAAACGGACCAAGAAAGACACCTGCTTCTTCGAATTTGAGAAATTAACGTAACCTCTCAGCTCTCAAAAAACCTTTCCGCATTCGGGACAATAAAACATCAAATGCGGCTTCCAAATAGCGACCACCTTGGATGGAAATGGTACATTGATAAAATCTGGTCAAAACCATCGTTCGAACTGTCTATTGTTTATATCAATTTCCAAAAAAACAATTAGTCACACCAGTTTTTGAAGCTTTCTCCAACTGGCAAACTCGTGCTACATATGGTCAAAATAATATTAACGGCAAAGCAAATGTTCTTAATCATCATTTTTCTGTCTTCAAAGATCTGCAGGTTTAGCAGTAGGTAAATTTGGGTTAATAACAAAAATCGTTCGTGGTTGAAATTCAATCGGATTTGAGTCCAGTTACTCTGGTATTTTATTACGATCCTGATAAATTTAAATGGCCAAGTAAACTAAGATTACGATTCGAAATTGTTTCAAGTCCTGCAGAATCTAATGCAAAAACGCTTAATATTACTCAATGGTGTGAAACTTGAATTAAAAAAAAAAGCATCAACACTCCATGCATGGACGTAACTGTCAATGTTCACGTTATTAAGGTGTAGTCCGATTAATTTGCATCGTGATTGAATGACCTCACGTGGATCCGGTTGTGTACGGAATTCCATTATTTCAACCTATATTAAAAAGTGAGGGAGATAGAAAAATCAAGACAGAGAAATAAAGAAAGAGAGAGAGAGGGAGAGAGGGAGGTCAAAGAAGAAAAGAAAACAAATAGCGTTGTCGACACGTTATAACCTATTCCGAGGAACACCCTGTTACACCAGTTTTCGACGTTATTGCTGACTATGTACACACGAGTTGAAGAACACGTATGGTGTCTGGTGCGTGTAGGTGTATCAGCGAAAGAGTCTCGAGTAGCGGACTGGACAGAGCGCGAGCCAATGTCTCTTACGACAGAAACGCGATAGGAGATAGTAGAGCACACTTATGAATACATATATAACAGCTTAAGTCTGAGAATATCGGATCAACATACAGGGTGATCCAGGAAAATTTCCCATGAGGTAAATCCAACTGGGAGTCAACCTTCTGACAGTCGTTTCAAGTTGTATGTCTTTCGTTCAAGGGTATGGTGTCAAAATCACCTGATATTTTTCCAGAAATGAGTTTGGGTCGGATTCTGCATAAGAAAAGTGTGTGTTTGCCTGATTAAAAGTAGATTTCACGAGAAAGATAAGCTTGTGTCAAATTACAGAAGAATAGTACCCAAAAAAAAAGTTGCATCGATTGATTCTAGAGCTTCATTAATTCGTACTGGACAGCACACAAGACTAGCTTCTCGAAGCAAATCGCATTGAAACCACCAAAATGAGAATCGGTTGAAAAAATATGGAAATGTGGAACGCACGCGTCGAGGATAATGAATTTAACGAAAAGGAGTAGAAAAGAAAAGACGGGGAAACGATACGAAGGAGAGAGAGAGAGAGAGAGGGAGAGAGCAGGCAAAAGTGGAGAGCTGCGGTATCTGGAATGTGGGTTAGGCCTTCATCCTATGTCGTTAACGTCGCCACACTCGCTTGCTCTAATAATGAATTAATTCCTGAATAACGGTCGCGGAAGCGAAAAGACACTATAGATAAAAGCGTTCACATCCAATCCCCTACCCCCCCCCCTCTCACTTCTCCTTCTTCTCTTGGTCACCTCGCCAAACCTCGTAGTTTCTATACATACGTGCAATCGAAACTCGAGAGTTCCCTGCGGGATCTCTCTCTCTCCCTCCCTCCCTCCCTCCCTTTCTCACTCGGTGCATCCTCTCCGGTTGCTCGAGAACCAGGAGCCAGAAAGAAAAAAGAGAGAGAAGGGCAACCGGTCGTTCTTTGAGAAACCGAGCGTGCTGTATTGGAGCGGTCACAAGGAACTAAATATATGTTTATATATATGTATAGACGTATATATAAAAACATGAATGCATATATGCATGTACATATGTATAGATAAATATGTACACACATACCATATAAATATGTGTATATGGTAAGGACCTCTAGCTACCGGACTGGCGACTCACGTACCAACTCTTACGTACGTGCCCGGAAGTCCTATGATCCTACGTTCCAATGTACTTCCTACGGAATCTTCATATTCAATTGTTTCCAATGAAATTTATTTTTTCAGCTCGTTCTTCATCAATTTTTCAGTTTTTTTGTTTGTTGTCTTCCAAATACATCACGTCAATTTGGAGTACAATAAATTTCCAAAGTGGAAAAACGCTGAGGAACATTCGAAAATGAAATTTGTGCAAAAAAATGCGTAAAATGAAATATTGTCGATCAATGACAAGTGAAAAAAAAGAATGAGCAAATTGCAATTTTCTTTTCATTATATATTTTTGAACGCCAGGGGGAAAATATGCGAGCAAAAAGCGATACTTATTATTTATAGTCGAGGCACAAATATATATTTCGAATGGAAGAAAAGTTTTTTGAATTTATTTTCAAGTGAATGTGTGTACGTGTGTATAAATGGTTTTTTACAGTCTTAAGGGCACAAAAAGAAGCGACTGGAAATTCATCCCTAACGTCTGTCTCTGCGAGCACATGGAGTTGCCTCGGTTGCCTGCGTATATAAGCGTCGTCGATAATTAAAATCGATAATTATCTCAGGGTTTAATAACCGGTCGTTATCGTTAAGGCGAAGGAGTAAACCGTGTCCTTACTGAGAGAGCGAGAGAGAGAGCGAGACAGAGAATTCTCTCTCGGGGCTACTTTCTGCGTCATCATTCTTCTCTTTCTCGTTCTCGTTTTATTCTTCTTATCCCTTGGGCGGCTTAATATGCGTATGGGATAGGAAGGTGAGGTACGACTGCGAGAAAAGGGTGCCCTTAAGGGTTTCAACGAAGACAGCAGAGAAAGAAATAAAAATTAAAAAGCCCTAAAAAAAAAAAAAAAAAAAAAAAAAAAAAAAAAACATGTATATGTGAAGACGGCATAGTTTGGTGCCGGACTTGTTGGGGTGGTGCGATCTCTCGGTAACAAAAAAAATTACATACTCTGACGTATATATGTATATGATCGTCGATATTGCAAGAGCGTCGGGAAAATTAGAGAGCAAACGAAGACAGCCAAGTCACCGATTTAAATTAAACCAGCTCGATCCAAGATCCATCTTGCGACAGTACGAGAACCGCGATGCACCAAAAAAGAAACAAAAACAACCCCTCCACATACTGATGGATAGAGGCAATATTTAAGAAATATATTTATGACGAATAAACCGCCCTCATTCGATCTAAGAGACGCTCGAGCCAATTATAGAGTATTCTTTATGAGACGAAAATAAATAATTAAAAATGGCAATATCATTCGGACTATATTCAGATTAATTGTGTTATTATTTATTTTTATTCATTCCTCAAAATGATTTTTTTCTTTTTTTTGTTGTCGATGAAGTTTGCATTTAACCGTTCGTTGATGGTCATTGTCATCCGAAATAATTTTTCGACGTTGATTATCCTTTCGATGAGAATTAACGATATTTTCCAAAAAGTAATATTTTTCATGAGAACATGCTCGGTTTTGAATTTCGAAAAAATGATGACTTTTTTAAAGTCAAATTTTAATTCTTCCTGAAATCGAAGTTTCCAATCATTCTTTAGAGCTATTAAATTTCACGCTCAAAGGAATAACGTTCAAAGTGTACTCCTGATTTTTTTCCATGAAAACTGAAATTGGCCCAATGACAGTGTATCGACGAACGGTTAAAAATTGGAACAAGTTTTTTTTTTGGTGGTGGAATGTTGAAAAACGTAAAACTACGTTGAGAAAAATATACTGATGATAAAATGTGAAGAATTCCATTAATTAGATTCGCAACAACATGCAAAAATGTGTTGAACGACATGTGTAAAAATGGTTGTACAATTAGCGAGTATTCATATTCGCAATTCTCTCCCCAACATCGCATACTTTTTTTTTCTCTCAAGGTACTTTGGCCCATTGTTATTGTCTTTCGTGCTAAAAAAATATCTATCCCTTAACCCCAACGGGTTACGGGTACAAGAGAACGTGAAATGACAAACGATAGACACATGTGCGTGTCTCGTTTCCACCCGTTTCTTCGCCCTTCTCATCCCTTCCCTCGTCACTCCACCAATCCAAACAACTCCCCGCAACTCGTGCCCATTATTTGACGTCCAAAAGCTCTGGCGCAGCACGAGAAAACATCGTTGTTGCAAACATTACGAAGAACATAGACTGACATGAATTTAAAAAATGAAAAAACCATGGAAAAATGCCTTGGAGATTATTTTTCAATAAGTCAGAAGTTTCAATCATTAAAACACCTGAAAAATTATTTATTTTTTTCACCGTTAAAATAATGAAATCGACCATGATATCAAAAAAGACAAATTACTGATTTTCTCTAATGAACGAAATACATCGAACAAACAAAAACGGAAAAAATCGAAACGTACGAAGAGATGTAAAAAATATAAAAGATAAATTTGTATAAATTTATAGTTAGCTCTCCATCTAAATAATCCTGACCGTCCAAATACTTTTGTATTCCTAATTAAAAATATGAGACGAGAAAAACATTCGGATTCCTAAATCAGTCCGATCGTCATAAACACGTAAAATCTGACTGAGGATAAGAGCCATAAGTGCATAATCGCAAAAAGAAAAGATACATTATTAATTATCAACGAAGCTATGTTATAAATAATGACGAAAAAAAAAAGGATCCGGAGGAAAAAAGATTTCACGAATAAGTATAGAATAACCAAGACTGATTTTTTTGTTTCTTCAAAGCTGTGGAAAAATGAGAAGAGTCGTAAAGTTAATCCAACACGGGAAAGCAGAGACTCGAAAAAGGGGAAGGGGGAGCCCTATATATGTGGAACCTTCTGAGGACTCTCGCTCTTTCGACGTATCCTTTTCTCTCACTCTCTCTCTCTCTACTTCTTTTTCTCATTCTTTCTCATGAGGCCCAGACGATCGTACTCGTACGAAGAGGACTCGAAGTATGAGGAGAAAAAGAAGAAGAAGCGGCGGAAGATGGAGAAACAGAAAATCACGCGTGGTTCGTCATAAGAGGAATTCCGTTGGCGATACTCCCTGGGCCTCATGCCCCCCTCCCTCAGCCCCCTCCCTTTCCCTACGGGGCCCACAGATCCAATGCTTTTTTACTGGTTTATGGGATTTTTTTCACGCTGCCTTGCCGAGTCGTACATCAGTGAGGGCTGACTGACTCCCTTTCTGCCTCATTCGTTCCTTTCCATCTCACTCTTTTTCACTTTTGTATATACACACGCGCACATATTCGCCTGCTTCTATAACGTGTTCCTTGTTCAACTCTGAAACTTGTACAGCTTGAAATCGGCGATTCCCTCTTCTCACTCTTTCTCTCTCGCCTCCATCGTCTTTTTTTTAACTTTTTTTCTTTTTTTATTATTATTTTTTATTATTTATTTTTATTTTTTATTATGTTTCATTTATTTTTCTTCTTTCTCTCTCATTCTTAGCGCTCTCTCTTCGTCACCACTTCTCCTTCTCTCTCTCTCTCTCTTTCCTTCTCTCGTTCATTCCGAGACTCCAACGAGACACCGCCGCTGAGGGAACAATAAAAAAGAGCAAATGCCCAGCCGCCATAAAAACAACTGAAAGTATTAAAAACTTTAGGCCTTTTACTGCCCGGTTTGGCTGAGACTCGAAACGAATGAGAAAAAACAGCAGAAGGAGAGAGAAAGAGGCTTCTCTGATGCTTTTGCCAACGTGAACTAACCACATCGAGTATAGGCATTCGAAATTTTTTTATTATTTTTTATTTTTTGGAATATTCTCATCCCTTTCCTCGATTCTCAACAGTCAAGAATATGAGAATCAATTCAAAATCTAAAATTGGACACAAGATTTTTTTTTTTTTTTTATCGACTCACTCGAGCTACCGCTATATCAACGTTAAAGTTCCTCGATCTTTCGAGATTTCTTGCAAATCAACTTTACAAGAAAATACCCGGTAATTATCGTGTCCCTTCCTCGCTTCATACTTTCGTCATTTTTCACATACATTTTCTTCCAACACCTTTACAATTATCTAATCACTTTCTAAACGTCAATTTACTGCCATTGAGAATAATAATTAATTGTGACTTTTGACCAAATCGAATCTACTACTAGAATTCCTAAAAATTCCCATTGAGTCAATCGACGAATTCGAATATATATATATTTTTATCGCCAAGTAATTTCAAACGTTTTTCATCAACTTATTTCCCACTCTTCGTTTCATAATAACAGACATGTCATTTCACCGTTGAATATTTTATCGTCATTTTCCGAATAAACTGATTACCAAGTATTTTTTTAAACGCTTTAGTATTTTCTACTGAGCTCTCAGCTATAAAGCAACATTGCATGATTGATTGTGAAATTGTTGATTCGAAAAAAACTAAAAAAATCGTCACGAGAAAATTGGCTAAACGTCAAGAGACGGGTCCTTATTCATAATTCCTATGAATAATATTAACAATTACTTTACACATCAAGCACAAAGATTCTAGTTTATAAATAATATCGCAGAGTATGTTATTTCGGAATTAGTACAAATTACGTTACTTTTGAATCACCAAAAACTCGTCACCAAAAAAATGCCACAACTCCCTAATCATTTTTGACGAAATGGTCATTTAATTAAGATAACTGTGATAAATTACTTGCAAAATGCATTTGGTAGAATGAAAAAAAAGATAATGCCACACTTATTCAAGTTAGAAATGGGCTACGAGCCTCCAAATTCGTCCATTGGGAGCCGAAGCAGAGAAAAAAAAGGTCTTGTGAGTCGTACCTTCCCAAATTAGGGCAAATTGAGCGAGACGGTGTTGAGTAAACACCGATCTCGTGTCTGAGTGTGCGAAAAAGCTCAAACGTAAGAAACTCTACGAAGGAAAAAAAAAAAAAATAAGAAGAATAATACGGTAGCGCGAGGGGAGAAACGAGAGGGAAAAAGACGAAGAACATTTTGTGCACCGGATGGAGGCACTAATGGCGAATTCGTTACGCATTTGCGTCACAACACGAACGAGAATTTCGTATTTTAGATCCTCTTTATTGCAACATCCAAGAGACAGAATTGCAGAGATGTCTTGCTCGTATACGTTTTAATATTTATTTGTTTTTTTTTCACAACTATTTGCCACGAAAATTTTATTCCAAATACCAGGTGAGCCGAGGCCGAGGTAGCGGTAACTTTTGAGGAGGGCAAAGAGACCGTAGCTACGAGAAGTCGGGCCGACTCGTATATCATTATAAAACCATATCTTTTCTTTTGCTTCCTAATCTTTTCACCTATACGTAGGAGAAAAGTGCCGCCAACGCTCTCTTATGTGCATTTAACCGCGTTGGAGACAAACTTTTTTCGTTCCTCTTCCATATTTCTTTAGGTGTTTTTTTTTCTTTTTTCATTTTTTTTTTCAAGTCAAACAGAGAGAATTACAGCCTAGCGTTTATTGGATTAAGAGGAAGGCTCGAGGAAGCTTGTGATTCTCGCGTAAAGAGAAATGAAACACTTTTGAAAAAGTTACGGTAGCTGGGAAGCTGACTTACTAAATCCTGTGTTTAATAATGCTCATAAAATTTATTTGTGTGTTCCAAAATACGCGTGTGCCAAGATTCAACTTTTTTATACACCTCAAGTAAATAATCCGTTATTTATTTCTTGGTAAACAAAAATGCCTGACATAAATGTTTAACAGTGCCAAATCCAATGGTTTGTTTTACGAATTATTTTGTAATTATGAAAATTTGACACTTTAACCATTTTTCGAAGGAAGTTGGTCCTACGAATATCGTCGACTGATTTAATGGCCCGGGGGTAATTTTTTTTCCTAGTCAATTCAATGCATCGTAAAAATCTCATATTACTTATGTACGGAAGATGACGATTGGAGGAAAAAAAAAATATCGCGAATGCTCGGCATATCGCATGAACAAACAATCGTAATTTTTCGAGATGTTTAACCTCTTTTGTATGAAAGAAATATAAACTCAAAGGATGAAAAAAGAGGGACGAGAGAAAACCGAGAGAGAGGAGAGATAAATAAGGCCTTTGAGGGATGCCGATCTCAAAGCTGTTCACTCATGATATGGGGATTTTCAGCCTTAACAACGTAAAATTCCAATTGTTTCGTACACCGGTTTTTTACTCACTCAACCCCCTTCAGAACAGCTGCCTTTTATGCATTTTTTGTTTCTACATTTCGACTGTACCTTCCTACATAAATATCCCTACGATTACTCACGAATTACTCAATTCTTAAATCCTGTCTGAAGCAAACTTCGTTTTGACGTTTAATAAAATAATTAAAAAATCATACATTTATTCTAATAAACGTAATTAGTTAAAAATTCTTGGACACTTCATCGAAAATCCCTCTTTTTCGTCAACATATTAAGGTGGAAATAGAAGATTGTGGCAAAGTATAATCAATGAGCCAAATTGATAAGGAGACAGATTTTTAAAATCGTCTCTGTCTGTTTTTATTGATTTATTCAATTTTGATTTATTCATTTATTTATTTTGGTCTTCCCCTGACATCTAAAAAAATGAAGTTGGAATATGTGAAAATTGATGTTTTCTTAATTTAACGTTCCACTCGAATTAAAAGATTTATCACGATGTGTTTTTTGTATTTTATAAATGTTTTAAAAACGAGTCGCTAACCTCGAGATCTGTTGATAAACGCGGTTGAAAATGAATGATTGTAAATAATTTAAGAACCCAACTAATTATACGTTCGTTGAACGTTAAACGCATTATTTTGTTTACCTTGTGATTTGAGTGAACGCAGAAATCTCGTGAATTCGAGTTTCCAGCTCGTCAAAGCGAACCAATAGCACCATAGTCCACACGGTACCGATTGATTTTCACTTCGTTCAAATAAAACTTAATTCGATAACTTCACGAACTCTCCCAACCACGATTTTCCGTTTTTTTTTTTTAATTATTTTTATTGCCACTCGTAATATGAACGCAAAACCGTAGCACGATTTCCGTGATCGTTAAAAAAAGCACTTCAATTACACAGATATATTTTTTTTTTTCGTCCAACCGGTATTCACCAATCGCACTTTTCCTGGCGCCAAAAACCTTATTCTCAACGAACTTTCCACCACTGACTTGTTCATTGACACGATTATTTTCCGCGTTAATTAATAAATCGGAGCATTGATTCGATTTGATGGTATTGTGAAAAAAAATAAAGAAAACCAAATCTCCAACAACGTGTACCGCGCAATTTTTCAATCGAACGATCTTTCAATTATTTTTTAAAAACATTGAATTCTCACACATATCGTACATGCGTTTTTTTAGTCGAAAGAATTTTCCCGCGAATTTTTCCACTCGAACTGAGACGCACGAAACTTTATTGATCGACTGAAAATCCAATTCCGCGTCGAATATGTCTGATCGAAAAAGTCCCGTACTTAATTATTTGGCTAATGATCACAAAGTACAAATCGTCCTCTGCAATTGCTCGTAACTTGGTCAGACGATCGGGGTTAGAAAAAATTAAATTCCCGCGAAATTCAAATTAGCCAATCCCAGAAATTTTTGTTGCGGGAATATGGAGATATTTCGAAAACTCTCTTTCTAACGATTCACTTGTTATTTATTGCGAGGACCAAACGTTGATGAAAAACGTTCCAGTTTTCACTGATCACACTTTTTTCGAAGCACGTTGATGACACCCAATAAACAAAAAAAACTATAAATACATTTACTCAAATATAAATGTGTACGTAATTATTTATGTGTTTGTATGCACGTAACGCTTTATCACCGCAAATCCTTGAATCCTTTTGCTCTATTTTCTCGTACGGAAAATCCTCGTGAATCCTCCTTTCCTTTCTCTCGCTCTTTCTTTCTCTTCCTCTTTCTCTCTCTCGCTCTCTCTCTCTCTCTCTCTCTGTCTCTCTCTCTCTCTCTGACGTTCTTTTTCGAACGAATTTAATTACATATTGACTAATATTAATGCAATAATAATAATCACGAAAAACTGGACACTGCTTTTCCGTGATTTATCAAAGATATTGTGGTGGATTATAAGTTGTAATAAAGTTTATATATTTTTGTTGTTTTTTAGGAATAACCGACGATGGAAAACGACGTGCCGCGGCCTCACCTCGACGGGACGAGCGACGAGAGCCGAATTGTTCCGGCCGCGAGACTCGCGCGTGATCGGGGGTGACGATTCGAGCGAGGGGGGTCGCTGCCGGCGGCAGCGTCGGTGCGGCGCAAGAGGGGAGGGGGCGTGTGCCCGCGTGGCTCGAGTAGTGGGGCAAAACGACGTAGAGGGGAGTTGAGGGGAGGGGCTCAAAAATCGGGGGATCGAGGGTGGGAAAAACCTCGAAAAGAATTTATTTTTCTTGGCTTTATTGTTTTTCTTTTTTAAGAAGAAAAATAAAGAAAAATTGATTTATAGTTGTGAGAGTAGAACTGTTGGAGAAATTAATTTTGGAGAAATTTTTTTTTCTCATTTTTTATGTATTGTCAAAATCAGAGCAATTCAGAGCCGGTCTAGAAAGTCAAAATTTTCATTAAACCTCATGAATAATTCATCGAATTCCATTCAAAAAATATTCCCAAACGTAATCATTTTGGGATTGATTGGAAGAAGATAAATCAAAACTTAAACCACACATTTTCGATAAAAATTGAACCGTTCCAGAAAATCGTGTTAACGGAACTTCGAGTTAGTTCTACAAAATGCTCGAGTCATTGGACATTTTTTGAAAGGCATAAAATGATGTTATATTTTCATAGGCATCGTTACAATTTGTTTGAATTTGTGGTGAGCATTTGAGATCACAAAGTTCGGGAAATTGCGTAATGCTTTAATTCAACAACTTTTATTTGAGAGAAATTTGATCAAGCAATTTTTTTTCCATGCACATTAGGGAACGTGTGGGTGAAGGTATGAAATCATCAATTTTTCCTTTCCGGGACACTCTTAAGCCCTTTTGCATCCTTTTGATCCTCATGCCGGTCAATTGGCTAGGATCACGCTGAATTAGTAACAATTAAGTACAACCGGAATCTTGCTTCCGGTTGAAAAAAAAAACATGATCAGCAAATTTATCATAAATCATTTCCGATTCCAGGCATTAATTTAATTGAATTAGTTTAATTAGCATACTCCATCATAATTTGATAGTTCATTAATCTTTGGAATAATAATGTTTATTAAAGGGTCTAAATTCTAAGGATAAGTTGCCAATCGCACGCTGTGCAGTTAATCTTCAAGATGAGCCTGAAAACTTGTTTTACTCAGATTTGAGTGGATTTCGTTGCTTTCCCCTTATTTTGCGTGTATTAATTACAGGATAGCGATTTTAGCGAGTCGTTCGAGACCGTAATCGTGAGCCGGAGATTTCGCGCGTAGCTCTCGGCAGACGCGAGACGACTGAAATGTGTGTTTCTACCGTCAGATCATCACGAGACGGGCCAAACGAAACGTTTCCCCTCGCGGCGTGTTCTTGCCATTCGCCTGTTTTTCTCTGCTTCGAGCAACGTGTCAGTCGTTCTTTTCTGTCTTCTTCCCCCCTCCCTCCTTCCCTGGCCCTCCCTTTCCCTTTTGCCTCGTGACATTCCCCTCTCGTCGCCATCGAACCCTACGTACCAGCAATGCACCAGTGTCTGCTTTGTGGGTCTAGGCTCGAGTCTCGACCCAAACTTCGATCAAGAACATCGCAAACGCCCTCCAAACCTCCGACCCAAACCCGATGGCCACTCTTCTTTAAAAACATCCTAAAACCAGCGCTCCTTCCCCTACCTCTTGAATCTCTTCAAAATCTACCCCTTCTATCGCGAAACGATTCATTTTGAAACTCAGCAAATCAATTCTTTTAAACATTTCTTACTTTTTTGCTTGCTTTTGAAACTCAATATTTTTGTTCCGAATTCACAGAACTTTGCTAACAGAGCGGTCACCTAACCCAGTATTGACCTCGTCTAGAACTCTTTCTCGATTTTGGAGATCACTTATTCGTCAAATAGCCGAAAAAAAAACCATAAAGTCAAGTTTTTTCAGCAACAAATTGTGGTGCTAGCTTTTTTGCATCTTCTACAGTCTCTATGACTTTAATTTCCATTATACCGACGCACCTGATTGAAGAATGAGGAGTAGGGATATTGTAGTGGATAGAAATTCGAAGC
Source organism: Campoletis sonorensis (assembly GCA_013761285.1). NCBI lineage: Eukaryota > Metazoa > Arthropoda > Insecta > Hymenoptera > Ichneumonidae > Campoletis > Campoletis sonorensis. The sequence goes on from JACEOJ010000124.1 coordinate 432,569, forward strand.
GAAAGACGATCTGAAGTGTCCGTTGATTATTGTTCGTGTATACTTGTCACTAACGCGTTGTGTGTATTCCTCGTCTCTTTATCTCTCCATGGTATGCGATGGATGACTTCTGAAGTTTCACCACTTGGCAAAGCTATGATCACGTAGAATTTGCAATTTTTATGTTGATCCGAAAGGCAATGAGAGTCAAAACAAACGAAAAAAACGGTCGCTGGTAGGTCGGGAAAAACGGTGGCAGAATGTAAACAATAAGGAATCCTGAATGGCATGGAAAGCTTGATAGAGTTGGACATTTCTGGATTAAGTGCAACGAAGAGGGCAAAGACTGGATTGGAAGAGCGCAGACTCGAGATGGCAAACGTGACAACACCCATGGAGACTGTTGTGCGTTGATAGGGGGTGGCTGATGACCGTTCACCTAGCAACCCCCTTTTGGACACTCCCATTTTTTTCCTTGACAACCCTACAACCACCAATCCTCGTGGTAAGAAGAAATCTTGGGTCTTAATCGATCTGTATGAGGTTTTCAATGTTTTTTGAAATTTGAAGAAATTCAGTGAAGGGTTAAAGGGTTTAAGGGTAAAGGGTGCGAGATCGTTGGGTCGAATCACGTAACGTAAAGAAAAAATCCCGTTACTTCTTGAGGCACTGCCTCTACAACCCAGCTTCCTGGTGGATAGAAAGCTGATGCAGTTTCACGCAGTCTATTAGTTCCACAACTCGAAGGATGTATTAGCCCAGACCCTTAAAAACATTTCCTGTGTATGCGGCAATGTGGGAAAATGTAAAAAAATATAAATTCGTTTCACCGTCATCCACGAACGATCCGTTAGGTCTTTCCAGGCCACGATCAAAGGGTTGAACCAGGCAAGGGTTGAGCAAGGTACCCAAAAAAATTGAGGAAATAGGTCAGATTAGAAACCTCTTACGGTTCTCCTAAACAGCCCTTTAAGCCCAAATAAAGTATCGCCTTCCCTACTTTTCACTAAACACCAGGTTGGCTTGGTCCTCGCAGGAAAAAAAACATCGCTGTGAACAAGTTCACTCGTCAAAAGGCTGTTTACTCAATTTCTCATCGTTTCGGGTAATGAATCGGAAAAGTCGTTCTTTTAAAGGTTTTTTTTTTCGAATATAGAATTCCTTTTTCTATCAATACTTTTCGAATTCTATACAATTTTTAAATGCGAAACTTTTGTTTATTTAAACCAAACAATTTTCCAATGATAATTTTTTTGAAAATTTCAGTTTTTTTTTTCTATTGTCTACAAATATTCAGAGGATCGGCGTGCGTTAATCACAACCCTTCAGTTAATACTATTGTTATTATTATTATTATCATCATAGCCAAAAGGTCAAAATTGTTCCCAGGCTTGTTTTAGGCAATGAAACCTTTTGGAGGTTCGAGCAGGTCATTTTTTGGTTCCTACGTTGCATCAAACTCTATCTCTCTTCCTCTTACTCTCTATAAAAGGTATCTTCGTACAGTCGTCCGGGGTCACGAATCAGTCCTTTTTTGCTATGAAAGATCGAGAAAAAAAGAGGCAAAAAGGGCTTTCTTTGGGTTTCTGTCATTGATTCTGTTCTTTCGGAGATTCACGTGATACTGGCTCCTGCTTTCCTTGCACCGTGTGTGTATGTTTTTCTCTCGGGTTCACGGTCTATGCAGCGTGTGAGAAAACCATTAGAAGGACACCCTTTGACTACAAGGGTCTCCTGCTGCTGTCCCCAGCCGTTCCTCCTTCATCCGAAGGGTTGAATAGAGGATCAGAAATACGAAAAAATCTTTTCGGGTTATTTCATATTTCCAGGTAGCCAAATGGATATCCCATGACGTAAAATTTTTAACACGCAATTTTGAAAAAAATCATCGTTTTGGACTTCGACTCAAGCTTTTTTGTTCATTTTTAAATACCTTGTTTTTTTTTTTCCATCTCATTACATTTCTATTCCTGTTCTATTTTTAGACCCCATAAATATTAATCAACTCAGTAATTAAAAATAAGTCAAAATTATACTTTTGGAAAGGAAAGGGGCAGTTATTTTCGACCACGTGTTTTACCGTCTGATTTGGCCTAAATTTCAATGACTCCATTAATTGGCAATTATTATCAAAACTAAACTGTGCACTGTCTGGCTTCATTATTTTGCTCATCAACTATTAAATGAACTACGAAATATGTTTGAAGGAAAATGATAAAAAGGGTTGACATTGATTCCGTGTCAGCTGTTTCGAAACGTCTCAGATTTCGAGGTCCCCAGATCCGGAAGGAAAAGACGTGTATAAAAAGGATGTTGAATATTTGAGGAGAAGCATAACCGAAGAGAAAGAATTTCGAATCTCGTAACATATACACAGTGGCCAAAACCCTTTTTTACAAATTTTCAATTCCCATATCGTCGAGGATGCTTGACAGTTGGGGGCACCATGAAAAATTTGGGCGTACCACCTTTTCTGATATCTCTTTTTCTCCCTTTTGTGTCAGTGTCTCTGTGTGTACACGGTGGCACTAAAAATATCGTTTCGTGGAGTTTCTTCCGTCGCGAGGGTTTTTTTTTTTTTGCTTTTGCTTTTTTCTTTCTCACTTCTGTACACCTCTGAAGCCCTTTCTCCTTTTTTTCCATCCTTGGAAAGATGAGCGTCTCTCTACGTGCCATATGGCTCAGTGCGGAGATAAAAAAAGATGAGAATGAAAAAAATTAATATTTCCACCGTGGAAGGGCTGCTGCCAGAGCGACTTGCCAGTATTTTTAAACCTTGCAGGATATGCCAGAAAAAGAAAGACAAAGAGATTGAGAGAGAGCGAGAGAGAGACGCTCAAGTAATCTGGAGTTGTTTTGGCTGAGGGAGCTTTTCCCGCCGACACACTTATTTTATCTTTATGAATTGGCCTCCGGTTGGGTTAAGTGAAAACACATATAGGAGCATAATATGAGAGGCGATCAGAAAAACTTCCCACATTGAGCTATATTCCAAAAACCCAATCTTCTATGACCACAAAACAAGTAAATATTTCATAATAAACATGAAAGAATAAATATTTTTAATCCATTCGAATGATCTTTCTTTTCCCCGTTAATTGCCCAAAATATTTGCCTTGATCGAGTTGATTAACAAAAATAAATTAAATTCAGTCGTGAGAGTAAAAAAAAAGTACAAATGAGCAAGGTTCGGACATAAAAATATTCCAAAAAATAATGGTCTGAATGTTCGAAGACATCAATCGATCCCAAAATGACAAAACTGTCAGAAAATCTTGGACAAAAAATACGAACAATATTGATTCAATATTTATTTAAAAGATGAATAGTAAAATGAAATTTTGAAGAAAAAGACGGAAAGCCAAGCAGTTGGGATAAGTTTGAGTAGACGTTTGTAAGAATATATATCGATGCATTGCACGAGTAAAAGCGACGATGCGGAGATCGGTGCAATGCACACAGACGACTTTAGCATTTCGAGGGGGTGTGTGTGTGAGTGTTTGTGCAGAGTGCACTACTCCGGAGCTGCGTCGAACGTGGAATGTGGTCCGCCCGGCGCGCGAGCGACTGAGCGTAGCATATACACACACCCACACATTCGTCGTCACGGGATCTCGACGCACGTGAGTTACACATTGCGAGAGAAGTTTTGGTCCACAAAGGAGCGAGAGAAAGAGCCGCGAAGAGAGTCGCGAACTGAACGTTTTTTTTTCTTCTCTCTCACTCTCGCTCCGTTTTCTCTCTGAAGCTCACCGTCTCTTGGCTCCTTTTTTTTATTATTATTATTTTATAATGCATTAGGTATAATAGAGGCACGCACTTAATGGACTATATTCCTCGTTACAATATGCCGGACTGTGCTCGTGGGTGGATAGGGTGGCGTCTTTCTCGCTCGACCTCTTCTCCTCCGTACCATTCCTTTATCCCCTGACTTTGCAATCGTTTTTAACTTTCCTCCTTTATTCTTCTTCGTTCTTCTGTTCTTTTTTCTCTTGCTCTCTTTATACTTCTTCTTGCTCTTCTTCGTTGACTTCTTCGTCTTCTTCTTCTTCTTATTCTTGTTTTGAGCCTTCTTCGGAGTGAACCACATCGGATTCTGTTCCACGGACCTCTTACAGACAACACCACACACACGCAAAAACACACACACACACAAACAAACACGTATACACGGTGGTGCACACGTGCTTGGGATAGATACGCTCCTGGCCTTCGCGTATTGTAATTACATGAATTATTATTTCATTTCATGTTGCGGATCCGTTCCGCCTGCCATGTAGTAGTCTCTTCTCTTTCTCTTTTTACTCTTTCTCCTTCTCTTCTTATTCCCCTTCCTATCGTCGCACCTTCTCTCTTACTCTCTCACTCTCTCTCTTTCTCTCTTTTGCTCTCTCTTTTCGTTCGTCCCTTTTAGCCGAGTCTTTCTCGCCACACACAAATGCATACAGCTTCTTGAGAAGAGGGCTACAAGCAAAAGCAACCCGTGGTTCCGATGGTAGCAAAAGTTTCTGCAACCTCCCTCTCTCACAAAGTCAAATGAACCGAGGTCGTACGCAGAGAAGAACGGATTTCACCCTCGATTATGGCTTTAAAACAGTTTTTCATCATTTTTTCAAATATCGTTTCGCTCCGTCTCCTATTTTGCAAATCATTCAGCCACTGATCGCGCAATCACGTTATAAGTAGCACGCGAAAAACTTCGTTTGCAAATCCTACGATCCAGAAACCTCGCCGCGATTGCATCGTTTCAAGAGAACCATAAAAACCTCATACTCAAAAATGCACCAATTAAAAATCGGCCATTGTGCAACTACGGTACAAAGACGACATTTCCGTTGTCCTTCTCCAGCCTAAAACTCTCTTCCATATTGTCCTCTGGTTCGGTAATTGTTGCTCCTTTGAGGGAACGGAGAGCCGAGGCAAGATTAAAGGGAATTTGAGTGGAGAAGGACAGCAGATAGAGTTCTCGGTGTCAGTTATGTCCATGCATCCCATATTTATGTACGTATTATACATTGGATGCACGCTTTGCGAGCGTGTGAGGATTTAATCTTGCAGTACTGTACGGAGAGGACTCTCTCGTTCTGGAACAAACGTTAAAAACCGTGCCTACACATGGATAGGAGCTTATTGCACGCATAATCAAAAACGTGTGCGTGTGAGTGAGTGTGTTCGTGTATAAATAGCTCGGAGAGAGTAAAAAAATAACAGCTTCCATGAATAAATACATTTACGACTATAAACGTTTGAAAAAAACAACAATAAACGCACACTCACACACTCTCACGCACACATGAACACGCGAATACGTATATGAGGAGATTGGACAACACGATCTTGTGCATGGCTGAAATATTCAGTAGTCCCCATCGATACCACAGTCCTGCCCCCACCCCCGTTTTCACCCTTCCCCCTCAGGCCCGTTTTCTGGGCCCGTCCACATGCTCACAGCAATCTTATGCTTGTGTTTGTGTTGCCGTGCATACGAGACACTCCAAGCTCGGACTGGTTCTCAATATATGACTCACGCGTGTTACCAGGACCCCACGAGAGACTCCAATATGTGTGAGTGTATGCGCTCGTATATCAAAACCAGTAGGCACCCCCGACATTGCGATCGCGAACTCTTTTGCCGTGTCCAGCTTGTGGAAGTTTCTTTTCTTTCACGTTTAACCGCGTGCTTCTGTGTGGGTGTGTGTGCGTGTCATTTTGCTTGTAATAAACTCGAGCACACACACTCACACGCGCATATACACTTCGTGAACTTACCGAGTCCACCCACACTCTCGAACACGTGCCCGATTGAACGAATTTATGAAAAGTGGTCTTTGCAATTAACTTAAGTTGTCGTGTTATCTGTTGCTAATTAAATTATTTTTGGTTTTCGTATTTACTTGGGAATCTCGATCGTCATTGTTATTTTGATTATTGAGGAATATTTGTTTATCGACATACATTTTTTCATCCCGTTGTGGGGAACTATGTTAAACGATATAATCGTTGCAATCATTGTTCTGTAATTTCATCCATTGGTTCAATCATTCCATTTCGGTCAGACGAGTTTTTGTGTAATTTAGAGACAATATTTTTGAAAAATTATGGTCCTCTAGTTTTTTTAGAAATATTTTTGCTAGTCTGGGGAATAGGGATTTCACACTTTTTCCAGACAGCAGTTTTGTTGTTATTTCATTAGTATTTACGAAACTTTGAACTGACCTTCATTTTCATATTGCGATTTTTCGACGGGATAATCCTCGATTGCCCAACTGCTATGTTTCATGCTCTGAAAAGAAAGAAAGATACTGTGAAAAATAATATCCAGTTGAAATGGAGTTAATTAGAAAAAAAATTGAATCATGATGGTCACTGGGACAATTGGTTTAAAATAATTGCAAAGATAAAATCAAAATGAAATAGCAAATGAGATATGTTTTCCAGCTGAAGAATGGACATGCAATTTTTGAAGAAAACAAATTCAATGCAATGGCATTGGAAAGTCAAATGTAAAAATTTTCCCACGAGAACAAAGCTCTGCTTTGTGAGAAATGAAAATAAAATCATTTATAAATATATGATCGATGTATGCTCTCGTATTCTCGGAATTCCGCGACTATTTTCCATCTCGCTCGCGAATGTGCGTGGATGATCGGTATGCGCGGGTATTATGTGTCTCGTCGGAGAGTGTGCCAACGATTGGAAACGGGATATCCTCAGCAGCTTCGGGTACAACGTATAAATATATATACATAGATCTAAATGCCATACATTTATGAATGTATAGACATATAAAAATGAAGCGACAACTTCGAGTTCTGGATCCGAACAATAATCGATACGAAGGAGTCGAGAAAGAATAGAAGAAGAGAATTCGTTTCTCGTTTACATATTGTGTTCTACATTTTTCCAATAGAAAAGCTCCAAACTCAAATGTCAAACCTGACATTTTAAGAAATTTTTGAAAATTTGCATAAAATACAATTGTCATCATAAGATTGAAAAAAATCCAATGAACCTTTTCAGCATATTAAAAAAAAAAACAGACACACATTTTCCCTAGAGATTTGTTCCTATCCGAGTACTTGCTAGCCTAAAACAACTTCTCTCGAAAGCCCAAACTCTCGAGACCCGAACAGCTCTCCCAATTTCCGTGCATACATCAAAACAAAAGTACCTAATCTCATTTACAGCTAAATAATGTCGAAGCTCTGTGAGCAGCTCGGTGGACCGTCGTTTCGTTCTCTCGTACAATTTTTTTAACGACATTTATGTACCGATTGTATATCGAGGCTTCCTGCGAGAAATGGTCAAGTAGTGTATAGCTGAGCAAAAGCCTTATTGTTACCATGCAACACTACATATCCGGACTCGAATGTATATAGTAATATAAGTACAGTTTACCCGATCTAGGCGTAACGAGCGCGTTAAATCGATTCCCACGGCAAAAGCACGTGGAATTGGAGCTCCTGCGTTATCGGAGACTCGTTTTCGCAGTCTATAACGACGATTCTTTCAATATCCACGTATATATATATATATATTAACATGAATTCAATACATAGATATTTTCATATCGAAAAAAGGCTACGAGCATGCACACACGGATGCATTAGTGTGTATAAATATTTAATATTGCAATGCTACGAGTGTTTAAAAAGTGTATATATACGTTGTATATATGGTGAACGGTTCTACGAACGAGGAAATTGTCTCGAAGTTGTTCTCTGGAGTCGTGTATTCCTCATATGCACTCTCACATCGTCTTGGTTTTCTCGTCTATAGAACGTCACCGTGAGAAATTAATGCGCGAATCCGATAGATCGAATGACCACGATAGCACACACCAACAAACCAACACAAATACCTTTACATAGCATACACTCATTGAGTTAAATGCACCAGCGAAGAAGCCGGGCCGCAGCAAAAGAAGAGCATCGTATTGCCTTCGGACATCTACATTTCCAACGACGTATACAATTATAATCTTCGCTCTCCTCTCTCTCTCTCTCTCTCGCTCGCTTTCTCTCTTTCTCTATCAACACGCTCACTTCCGGCGAAATCAAAACACACATTTATTTTTATATGATTTTTTTTTATTCAAAAAGAAAATATACCCGAGATCGTCACGCTCCCAACTTATCGGCCACGCTCTCCGAGCTGTGGTTTCCGTATAAATTTCAGGGCTCGCTGCAACTCTCACAAGGATTTTCTCGTACGCGTTCTTTCGCGTTTTGTAATCGAGATTTTTTTATATCTTTTTTTTTCACTTCCCGACAAGTTGAATAACACAATGTCGAGGTTTCGGATTTGAGGTAACTTTCGTGATGATTTCGATCAGAGAATTCTTTGATTTCTCGAACAGAGAATTCCTCAAGTAAATGTAAACATTTATTGCTGTTTTTAGTGCCAAACGACTTGAATATTTATCATTATTCTCGAATCGTTGTTTGAAATAAACGGTATTAATTAAAAATCGTGTACATCATTGCTGTGAGACTGTCAGGTACAAGAAGAATGAAGAAAAAAAAGAGGATGGAACGTGCATTACGTGCTTTCCGTACGCGAGAGCCATGAGCCCTCGTGACGGAATAGTACAGTCATGTGTTAGAATAATGAAGACATTTGTGTGTTGTGTGTTTGTGCGTGTATGTGTGTTGATTCTTGCAAAGGAAACGTCGACGGGAAGTTAGTAAAACGGTATTTCAGATCAAAACGCGAATGATTGGTCGGAAAGCACTTAAAAAAGCAACTAATTAAACATTCAAGATCGTCCCCTCTAAAGTCGTAAAAGAACTTTTGTTTCCAATTTTTAATGTACGTCAGAACTACGAAATACTTAAAAATAATATTTTTTAAATTAATTTCGCATAAATAAATATTTCGATTTCAATTTTGCCTTTGTTATTGTTTTATTTATTTTTTCATCATTCTGGTTTTCTTTTTCTATTACTTATTTATAATTTGAATTTCGAATTCGTTCGACGTAGCGTATCGCAAAGATCGATACTGTAATTTCAATGAGTCTCGGGTCTCCCTCTTTTTCCCATATTTCTCGTCGCACCGTCTTTCTTGTTCCTTTTCCTTATCCCTGTTGGAGAGAAGCTCGTCGGGTGTACGCGAGTTGAACTCGGCCTCCCTTCCACGATAGTTCACACCAGGCCTTCCTCTTATTCTTGAATTCCTTCCCGTTTTTAGCTTCCCGGAATCGACGGACGTTCATTCACAAGCAGAAAGTCTCCATCGGACCGAGAATGGAGAAGCTTCGCGGAGTTGCGGATGATCGCGAGTAAGCAAGAGAAAGAGAAAGAGAGTGAGTGAGAGAGGGAGAGGGAGAGAGAGAGAGAGAGAGAGAGAGAGAAAGAGTCCGACGAAAAAGAGCGCGGAAGAAAGTACACTCACGTGTGTGGACCTTACACGCGCCACCCGTTGAATTGGCGTTTGCCTCAGGCATTTAATGGCAGAATTCCTCGAACTTTATGTGAGAGAACATTTTTCAATAGCCTTTCGTACGTACGTGCCTGTAACACCAGCTTTTTCGCTTTTAACAATAATGCAACGCGATACAGACGCGGTGCTTTTTTCATGTTTTTTATTCTTAATACGAACCGCCCTTATTTTCCCAACGAAGAAGCTGAGAGACGGAATAGAAGATAGGGAAAAGGAAAAACAGGCGTTTTTCAGAAATTAGAACTCTTGAGCCCATCGAGGCTCGAAATTGCGTTCCATGAAAACTGATAACGTTGATAATTATTGGCGTTCAGTTGACTTTTTGGTTTGGGCCCTAATTATAAATTACGTCACTGACACGTCAATGACCTTTTAGTGAACGAGAATCGACCGAGGCCCGTCCGTCGTACGCTTTTTATAACGTCAATCTCTCGTAATTTCCTCGCGTTTATGCGCGAGATTGACCGTGGACCTCACGTATGCGTGAGGCCCCCGTCCCGTAGACGTCCGCGTGAACGTGCCACCCGGGCCTACCGGACTTACGCCCAACACCACAGGCCCCGTTTATTCGATGTACACATGATATAATGGCGCTGCTGTCGGTGAACTTTGATCCTTGCTCACGCGCCTCTATGGCCCACTCGATCGCACACGCACGCGGCCCCCTTTATTTGCGTACTTACGCTTTTACTTCCCCCAATTCATCGTTTCCGTCGTGAAAAAGATCCTCCAACGATTGGCCCCGCATGAAAGAATTTTTTTCACTCACTCTACCGGCAATTTTTATTTTGAGACTTTACTCGTGGGGCTCCGTTCGATCCAAGAAAAAAAACAGGCCCATGGGAGGGCCAAATTGAAGAAAAAACGTTTACCGAGACTAACAGACTCGTTGACTAGCGGTCAAGTAATTTTTTATTACAGCTTCGTTGTCAATGAAAATTCATCTCACTTCAATAATTTCACGGTTCGAATATTTTCAATTAATTAGTAATTCTAGAATCAATTATTTGTCATGAGCAACAAATTTGATTTTAAAAAATGACTGCAGGATATCGATATATTTACATTGTAGGTATTTTAAAAAAAATGATAATTATTCATCTAATCAAATAACTAATAATATTACGATTGTATTTTTTTTTCTTTATCAATGTTTTGATCAAAATTTGTTGTTACGAGTTAACAATGTATTTTTCTTTGACAGAGAGCTTTGATGCTTGTGACTCACGATTATTTTATTTCCGAACTGCAAACGCTTCGAGCCTGGGAAAATTACAGCGTTTTTTCTTCATTCGTGCTTAAGGTTTTTTTTTAACTTTACGAAAAGTTGGCAGCGGTGTTGAAGTAGGACAAAAAATCGGTAAAAATGGGAAGCATCGAATGAAAATTAGGTGCAAAATCGAAAATGAGAAGGAAAAAAAAGTATTACCGTCACCTGACTAAATGCCCGGAAGGAAACTGGGCCCTCGCCCCAGGGGTCTCGTAGGATGGGACTCTCGAGCGCGAGGACCCCACTGTGAAATTGAGCCGTTAATGCCCGCTCGAGTAACCAGAAGTCTACTGGTGTGACCCACAGGACAGTTCCGCGGGACACTGACCCTACTTAAAGGCGCACCGGCTGCCTGGCGTTGCGCATCCCTCAGTAGCAAATGGGCCCATATTAAGCCCCAAAAATTTTCAATACAATGACAACCCCCACATTCAAACTGACAAAAACACTTGAAATATTTTGACAGTTTGGGTCGATTTCTCGGCTGATCAGAAGTAAGGGAACAAAGTGAGAAAAGAAAGAAAAGAAAAGAAAAAAAAAAGATCGTAAAGATCGAGCCAATTGACCCTGAAGAAAAAGAAAAAAAACATGGGTTCGTACTAAAAAAAGTCTTGCTGGGGGAAAAATCTAGGGGCTAAGTTCATTTCAGACATTTATCTACTCACTTAGGACGTGTGAAAATTTCATTTCACAGCGGTCGAGCACAGATAATGGCAGCCCCTCATTTTTTTCACCTCTTTTTCATTTATTTCTTTTTTTCTTCCATTTTTTTTCTCCATTTAACTCGATAAAAACTCGCTTGAAGAGCTCAGACTGAGAGAACATTTACTGAAGTACTCGGATATCTGGGAGATAAATGAATTATTGTTTTTGCGCCATCGTGCGAAAGAATATTGTGTGAATCTCGACGAGAATCGCTAGGAAATTAAAAAAACATCGAGATTGAACGCAAAAGAGCCGCTTAATGATAACTTACGAAAACGAGAGAGATTCGAAAAAAATTAGGCGGTAGCCGGGTGAAAAGGACCATGAAAACAAAATTTTGCCTTTTCTTTCACAAGTTTTTGTGTCAATGCTATTTCATATTTCAAGAAATAGAATTGAGCGAATAATTAAAGTTCGAAGTGCTAACTCGGGTACAAGTAGAAAATTTAAAAACAATGTATTTTTTTTTGTTTCAATGTGACAAGTTTTTCTCAATGTAATAATTTTAATGTAATGGTCCCAACGTTTAGTTTTTTTTGTTCAAGTGATTGTGATATTAGATAAAATTGAGCTATTGAATGGAGTCAGGGAAAAAAAAGAGACAAAAAAACTGTACAATGAAGTTGAAGGGAGGATTTCGGGGCATCGAAATGGCGGCGGTGGTACGAAGGTGTACGTTGAAATCAACGAAAAATGGACAAAGTTAAGCGTCTGCGGTGCGGAGAGTCCCCTCTCCCCATAAAGTGTCGGCGTAAATCATTCGGTTTTATGGTGGTGCACGGTTTGCCAACCTTTAGCTGATGAATTCCTTACCCAGAGAGGAAATGGTGAGTGAAGAACGTGCACCTTGAACGAAGAGAGAAAGAGATGGAACAACTCATACGAGAGCTTGGGGCTCTCTCGCGGCGACTGAAGAACAGAGTGAAGAAAGTGTTTTTAAAGATTTTTTTCTATATACGCGCCATTTTAAACAGTCCGGAGTTCCATAGTGGCAATGAAATTAATAAAAACAACAGCAAATTACAGAGATGCATTTCGAAGCAGGTAAAAGTAACAAGCCACGAATGTTTTGTACTAAAGAATCATAAATGCGGTACTTATTGTATGGAATAATGGATTTAGTCTAAGAACACGGAGTTTTCTCCTGCGGAGCTCACATCCATGAATCTTTTATTTCACTCCTTAAACCATAGTCGCGATTAATTCAGAGAACCTCGTGACTAAGCAGCCAAAAGATAATTGACAAAAAACAGATCGAGACAGAAATAAAATGGTTCAAAACGTCAAGTTTTTTGCTCTCGTGAATCGCCAACTTTGCCAACCACCGTTGGAAAAAGATACGAAAATGCATAGACTGGAATGGAAAAAAAAGTGGCAAGATTGTCAAAGAAAAGTTGGATCCCATCTCCATAGAGACGTTGGACCGTCGATGTCAGTAGCAATCGCATGCCCAACCCCACGTTTTGTTTTCTCCTCTTCCACGCCCAAACGTCGTCCCGATTATTCAGATATTCAAATGAGATTAACCAGCTTGAACTACGAGCTGGCTTGGCACCTAGGGTTGACTGCTTTTGCGTTAGTGGCTTACACCAGGAGCGTTCATTTGTGAATCTACGCGAGTATCTGTTCGCAACAGTTACGAATCATCGAATTATTCTAATTTTCTGTTGCAAAACCCCGCGACGTTTATCTTTAGTGTCGGAGAAGAAGGGGGCGTGAGATGCTCTTTTGGTCCTTTCGGCATTCACGTCGTACGAGCCACCACCAAACCCAATTCACTTTTCCTAGCTGAGGTTGAAGTCTTGGGGTTAAGCGTGTAAAAACAGTCGACGCCTACCATTTCACCAACACTTTTTATTTCGAGGGTGTATGAGGGTGAGAAACCACCCCTAATATGGAATTCGAGTTGTGGTATATGCGAGCATCGAGGCTGAGAAAAGGGCGGGAAACTCGTGATGTAGGCGGTTACGAAGCGTGGGCTGGCCTCGAAACCTTTCCAGCTTCCCTATCAACCCTTATCTCTGAGTCTCAACGGCGCATGCTCCGTGGGCTTGTTTTCTTATTCGCGGAAAAATCTCACCGGTTGGCCTATCCTCGTCGGTCCCGAGCAATTGATCGTTCAAAAACATTCAAACCATTCGACGAAAGCAATTGTTGAAATACAATTGATAATATTTTCAACCCCCTTGTTCGAGAACAAAATAAAAATAAACATATTTTCCACCGTAATTTTCATCACTCCCAATTGTTCCAACAACATTAAAAATTTCATTCTTCAATGTCGTTAAATTTCAGTTCTTATACGACGAGAATAAGACGAAAAGAAAAAACGTTCAATAAACCAAACGCCGAAGTACAAAGCACACATATTCCACTGCTTTTACAAGGAAAATACGACATAAGCAAAATGCATTCACAACTATATTTATACACATAAACGTGGCTTACTGTTTGCCGTATCAGCGTACGGTTATGACGTCACGTACTTCGCCGGATATCGCGAACGTGTCACACGCCCCGTTTGTGCCCTCGGAATAATAAATAAAAACAAAACGAGCGAGAAGCCGCTATATATCAGTATATATCGTTGTTTCCCCTCTCCCTCCTATCCTCTGTAGCTTTGTGTTGATGCTAGTCGATTTCACTCAGTCCTGGCTGTCTTGATAGTGTACTCCAAAAGTCCAAACATTTAGGTTACGAGTACCAGGAATTAAATGAAACTCCAAATTACAAAACCACGAATAATTCAATAAGATTGTGTTAAATAAAACAAAAGTAAGAATCAAATAAACCTCTCAATGAAGTCCGGGTTTTCATGATCCATCATCGAGTTGTTTTGCTAATTACAAAAATCATTCATCGATCTCATTCCATCATGATCAACGAAGATTCTAATGATATCTAGTATATCCGTTTTATTTTATTTACATTATTTTTTGTTTTTATGCTTTTCATCGTTTTTTTTCTTTTTTTGTTGCTTGTATCCAATATCATGCGAGCTTATGCCAATGATCATGGAGTTTCTGATGAGACGCGTCTCGGCAATGAGAAATAAATATATATGTAGCAAAATCTTGTGTCGTTTTCTTATTCGTGTATCTCGCATAGCCCTCTTTCATTTATCCCTTTCTTTCTTTCGCGCTCTTTCACTCTCTGCGGTTTGAAACACGATCGGCCTGAGAGTGTTCCATCATATGTGTCTATAAAACACGCCGGTACGTGTAGACACGGCAGAGAACGAATGCCGCGAGCTCGAAACTGTATCTGTGTACGTTTCACTTCATTGTATTCGTGTGCATAATATTTATATATATATATTTATGTGTATGTATGAGTGTCAGGATTTCAGGCTCGTCCACAAGCACGCAGCAACACTAGTACGAGCGTACTTGGACTGGTTTTCTTAGAAGGAATCAGGGGATAATTAATTGTCCTCGCGGACAGACCGTGCGGGCATAACGAAGCCCCCTGGATCACGATTCCACCGCCCACCCCCTTTTTCACTCTGTCTCTCCCTCTACGCTTCTGCTTCTTCTTCTTCTTCTTCTTCTTAACTTTTGCATCAAAGCCAATCGACGTGATGTTACAAAAAAGAAAATAAAGTGCTTGACAATATGATATTAGCAAAGGTTCTTTCTCGCATTACAAAAAAGTAAAAATAAACAATCATATTAATGGTAAAAGTTGGGGATAAAATGGGCTCGAAAGTAATATCGTCGCCGTGATACTGTCATCGATATTCAGTTTAATTGTCAATATCAAATTTCCGGATAAAACGATTTGTTTTTTCGTTGCGAAAGACCAAAAAAAAGAAAAAAAAATCTTTTTAGGCTTCTGCACACGCTCACTGACGGAATTAACCGCTTGCAACGCCTGCGAATATCCTATTGCTCCAAATACTTGGATACCGGTCACATTGTGTCGAGGTACGAGCAACAGTGCTCGCGACACCTTCGATCAAACCTCCAGATCTTTTTAGTGTCATGTATACTTTGTATACATATATTTATTTTATTTATTTATTTATTTATATTTAAAAGGGGCCTCCGGGTCGCAAAATCTTTCTTGGTCGTATAACATAGTTGTACTCTCTCTCTCGAGAGTCACGATAGCCTCGAAATTCACGTGCCTGTTACCAACGACACCCATAAGATCTCTTAGATCTCGAGCAACGTGGCAGCAACGAACCAAACAGCTATTTACATGCTGCAATGTTACGAACTTCGAACGACGAGTACGACTACAACTACGACTACTACTTTGTCACTTCAACATAATCAATATTATATATACATGTATATATGTATAGATTTACGTAGATTTTTCGAAGTCAGTCTGTGTCTAATATCTGTGGCGATAATAAATCTAGGAGATCGGACAGACGGACATTATAACGAGGTTCTCCAAACACGAAACACACGCACACATTATGAACGGAATCAACTTTATTATTCGTGTTTTTGTCTTAAGTGTTTTTTGTGGAAACGGATTTTGGAAAAAAGAAAACGAAAAAAAATCATCATCCAATTTTATGGCGTGATTTTAATTACTGGAAAGTTTCGAATTGCCGATGGAATCCCTGGAGATTGATCCCTGAAGGAAGGATTTCAAATCGTAAATTTCAGATCAAACAGATCGACGTTAAGAGGTTTACAAAATACGAGGCACACGTACGAACGACTTGACAACCAAATTCTTTTATTTGTCAAATCATTTTTATTTACCTTCGTATAAATATTCTTTTGAAAATACGTTGGTAAAATCAAAAATTCTCACTTAGTTTGACGATGAAACATTAATTACTCAGTTTTTCTAGGATTTGTTTCGATCTTTCGAAATTGTCAGGACTTCAAAAGTGATTTTACTAGCGAAAATAATTATTGTACACCTTGGAAAATAAATTTGTGACATTATGACAAAAAAAATCTCTCCCATTGGTTTGTTTTATTAATTTTTTCGCAATAGATATCCGCGAATCCAGTGCATTTATGATCATCGTTTCGAGCACGGCTGAAAACTGCGAGGGCGCGAAAGTACTTGAGAAGCATCGTAAGCCAACCCGTTATTAATTGTTAAACGCTTTCTTGGCGAAACACACAAGTTGGAGAAGAAAGTCTGTTGGACGAGTTTTCAATTCACCGTCGTAAATTATATCCAAGTCACGCGGGAATATGTTTATACACACATACACACGGACACACACACGGATATGTCTATATATGTCATAAATATCTATATTTATATATATTTATATGTGTGAGCATTTACGTGGTGTATGTCCGCAACTTCCAACTTATAAATCACTGCATCCACGGAGATCTATACCGTATAGGCTAGTAGTTTATTCGTTGGTGAACAAAACGCTCTTTATGATCCAGGCACTCTCGGTCTCTCGAGGGCGTTACGCCAGTCTCGGCAAGAGCCAGGATTTATCCGCGGGGCTTCTGTCAATCCGCGCGTGAAATAGAGAATACGAGCGCAATTCCTCGGACTTGATTATATAGATATATACATTTATATATTTATATATACATATATGTGTGTGTGTGTGTGTGTGTGTGTGTGTGTGTGTGTGTGTGTGTGTG